>OZ035825.1:3395000-3622500 GCA_964034765.1 Knipowitschia caucasica
TCTACCTGCTGAGGAGGCTCAGGTCTTTTGGAGTGCAGGGGCCACTCCTGAAGACCTTCTATGACTCTGTGGTGGCATCAGCCTCTTGTACGGTGTGGTCTGCTGGAGCTGCAGCAGCATCACAGAGAGGGACAGGAAGAAGCTGGACAAGGTCATCAGGAAGTCCAGCTCAGTCCTGGGCTGTTCCCTGGACACAGTGCAGCAGGTGGGGGACAGGAGGGTCCTGAGCAAACTAACATCTATGCTGGACCATGACTGTCACCCCCTGCAGGACACTCTCTCTGCTCTGGAGAGCAGCTTCAGTGACAGACTAATTCACCCTCGATGTGTGAAGGAGAGGTTTCGCAGGTCTTTCCTTCCTGCTGCTGTCAGACTGTACAACGAGAATGTGTAACAGGAACTGCTGAGTCTGTTACATTTTTAAAAACTTTTAAAAATTACATTTCTGATAATTCACTAGTAACTTTGTCACTAGTCACTTTACCTGTTATCAGTACTACTACAGTACTACATATCTGATATTTACTGTTATCAGTACTACTGTATTATTTCATATCTGATAATTCTGCCTTCCACCGTCACTTTACCTGTTGATATCTTACTGTATTATTCATATCCATCTGATAATTCTCCCATTCAAGTCACTTTACCTGTTGATATTATTTCTGATGTTTATTCTGCTCATATTCTCATATTCTCCGCTGCTAATGTATAATATAGACATCTGTAAATACTCTGAACCAAGTGCAATTGTAGCCCAGATTTTCTTTATTTTATTTTATTTTATCTTAAATTTATTGTCTATTATCTTAAATAATAGACTTTGATGTGTGCAATCTGAGTGCTCTTATTTCCTTTCTCTGCTGTAATGTGCAACGATGACACTGAAATTTCTCCACTGTGAGACTAATAAAGGTTTATCTTATCTTATCTTATCTTATCTTAAGAAAACAGGAGACAGTTTGAAAGAATCATCTGCAAACAAAGACCCTAAAACCAAACAACTACTACATGAGTGGAAAAGACTTTATATTTCAGAGGATGGGTTGTTAATAAGGAAAACGGCAACCTACTCACAAATTGTGCTTCCAGAGACATACAAAGAACGTGTCTTGAACCTCGCCAGAAGCAGGTTTTATTGGCCTAACATGCAGAAAGACATAGAGTTTTTTATTACTCAAGTGTGCAAATGTAACATCCAGAAAAAGGCTACAGTACATACTCGAGCTCCAATGTGTCATGTACCTGCAACAACTCCATTTGAAATGGTTTCCATAGACTTTGTCTACCTTGAAAAATCCAGGGGAGGGTATGAGTATATTTTGGTGATACTTGACAACTTCACAAAATTTGCCCAGGCCTACCCAACCCGTAATAAGTCTGGAAAAACAGCTGCAGATAAGATTTGTAATGACTTTTCTCTAAAATTTGGATTCCCCAGTAAATTACATCATGACCAGGGCAGAGAATTTGAGAATAGCTTGTTCAAACAGCTGCAAAAGTACACAGGAATGGACAACTCAAAGACAACACCCTCCCACCCACAGGGGAACCCAGCAGAAAGATTCAACAGAACCTTACTTTCGATGCTGCGGACCCTGGATGAGGAAAAAAAGGGAAATTGGAGTGACTACGTAAACAAAGTTGTGCATGCTTACAATAGTACAACTAGTGAAGCAACCGGTTACTCACCCTTTTATCTACTTTTTGGTCGACAACCACGTCTTCCAATTGACATGATATTTGGACTAACTGAGCCCACAGGATGTAAAACGCATGAGGAATATGCAAGAAAATGGCAACAACAAATGAAAGAAGCATATGACCTTGCATCCAAAAATATCATAAAGACTGTGACAAGAGGAAAAATATATCACGACCAAAAGAGACAAAGTGCTGTGTTATCACCTGGTGACAGGGTTCTTGTCAGAAACATGTCAGAAAGGGGAGGGCCAGGGAAGTTGCGCTCATACTGGGAGGAACAGGTCCATGTTGTGGTGTCTCAAAAAGGACAAAATAGCTCTGTCTATGAGATTAAACCAGAGCGTGGCACAGGACGTGGTCGCATTCTCCATCGCGACATGTTGATGCCCTGCAATGCATTACCACTCCCTCCAGAAATGAGAACAGAAGCAACTTACACTAAACAGCACAAGCCAAACAAAAGAAATGTGAGTGACACATCTGAGCATGAGGAAAGCACAGATGACGAAGAGCAATACTGGACTCATAGATTGAGGTGTAACAACCGGCAAGACTTGCCTGAGGAGTCAGTTGCACCCTCTGTAGGACTCCAACCAGATCAGCTTGAGTATGCATGGTAGATTTGCAGTGGTCTGATACTCCTTCCATTTCAATATAATTGCTTGCACAGTGCTCCTTGATATGTTTAAAGCTTGGGAGATCTTTTTGTATCCAAATCCGGCTTTAAACTTCTCCACAACAGTATCTCGGACCTGCCTGGTGTGTTCCTTTGTCTTCATGGTTCTCTCTGCGCTTTAAACAGAACCCTGAGACTATCAAAGAGCAGGTGCATTTATACGGAGACTTGATTACACACAGGTGCATTCTATTTATCATCATCAGTCATTTAGGACAACATTGGATCATTCAAAGATCCTCACTGAACTTCTGGACTGAGTTTGCTGCACTGAAAGTAAAGGGGCCGAATAATATTGCACGCCCCACTTTTCAGTTTTTTATTTGTTAAAGTTTAAATTATCCAATACATTTCGTTCCACTTCACGATTGTGTCCCACTTGTTGATTCATGACAAAAAATTTAAATTTTATATCTTTATGTTTGAAGCCTGAAATTTGGCGAAATGTTGAAAGGTTGAAGAGGGCCGAATACTTTCGCAAGGCACTGTATCTGCCCCTCCGCTGCTGCTGCAATACCAAAAAAATGTATGGCCATAGCCAAGCAAATTCATACAAAACCATCGACATGTCCCAGTTGTTCTAAATGCTTTTACTGTTTAATGACTAATTACTCTTTATTTCATTTAGAAAAATTAGGACTTATTCCAATTCCCTTGTTGTTTTTTCTGTTCTTTCAACCAATAAAGTGTTTAAATGTTCTTGCATTTTAAGTGAGTGTGTATATACAATGTGTTTTCTTGTTTAAATATGTTTAAATGTGTATGTCTAATGTGTTTCCTATTGATTGAGAATAGTATTTTTAATTAGAAAGTACACCTAAAGTACTTTAATTTAATTGGGTTTTAGTGACGTTTTTTAGTAATTAGATCAATACATTCAGCTGAGACTGACCCAAAAGTGCCGCTGTGCTTTCTCTCTGAGGTAGAGCTTTGACTGTGGCCACTTAGAGAGATTTGTAAACTTTATAAACACACAATGACAGCACAATCACAGAGCACTGCTGTGTCCCAAAAATGCCCAGAATCCTCACAGTTTAATTCCCGTTTGAGCATTATTTGGGAAACTCGTGTAAACCACCGCTGAACTCCAGAGAAACTCAAGCTGTTTCCCGCGAACAGGAAGTGAGGTGGGGCTTTAGCTAAAACACGGAAGTGGTGCGTGCATAGAGCCCATACTTACACGACGCCTTTCTAATGAAAGAAGAGCCATTCTCCTCCTCCTCCTCCTCCTCCTCATCATCGCCTGTCTTCGTCGTCTTTCTGTTCGGCGGGTTTTAATTCTCATTATGAGAAGTTGAATAATTGTAAGGATAAACACAGCAAAATTCAGTGGGGGTGCCATTTCACCGGTGTTAGAAGAGCCGGTCAGGTGGCGGGAATATGAGGGACGTTAACTAAATCAGTCAACCATATATACCATGTATATTAGACAAAGATTGATATTTTAATATACTTTTATTCATATATAAATATATTTAAAAGTATATTGATCCAATGACATGTGACGTGGTGTGATGCGGGCCACGGCTAAATAGTGTGCATGTGTCCGAATCGCCAACAGAATGAGTGCACTGACTCACTCACTCTAGTCCCGAACTATATAGTGAGTGAGTTGATATATATATATGTATATATATATATAGTGTGGACATTCGGATACAGCCCATGTATGCAGATAACCAGGGTGCAATTGCATTGTCTAAAAACCCTATTAACCGACAAAGATGTAAACAAATTGACGTTTGATTCCATTTCATTCAATCTGCACTAAAAGAGAATTTAAAAAAATGTATATTGTGCAACAGCAGACATGGCAGCTGATGTAATGACTAACTCAGTGAGCAAAGTTAGAATGGAAAGGTTCACACATTTTCTGTTTGGAATGTAAATGTAATGTAAATATGCCTGTGTGTATTTGACTTGCACTGCAGTGTTAAAGCTGCACTAACTGACTTTGGGATTTTGAAGCCGCAGACTCGCTGGCCTTGCTCTTTCTGCTCCCCTCCCCCACGAAGCTATCGCCCCCCACACACACCCACTGTTGTTGACGGAGCTAGCGTCTCCCAATATGGATAATACATGGATGTGGATTTGCACGTGGATGGCGTGACCATAGAACGATAGAACCGGGAAGTGCGGAGGAACGAGACTTTTTTACTTTTTCTTCAAAATCACGTATATCCCAATGCACTGCATGGACATGGATAGCATTTTCGTAATGAATACAAAAATAAAGTCAGTTAGTGCAGCTTTAAGAGCAAGTGAGGGTGTTGCCTCTAATCTGTATATGCGTGTAGCTCTTACACTGAAGGGTCAAACCGGAAGTGCATTGTGTTTTACTTCATAAATCACGTGGTGCTGCTTGATGCGTGTGTTTGAGTCAAAGAGACTGAAGAGTTGTGTTTGTTTTCCTCAGTGAATGGTTCGTGTTGCACGGTTATCCTGCCCTTACAATGCTCCGAACAACAAGCTGAAGGAGCTAACAGGAGAGAGCTAACAGGAGAGAGCTAACAGGAGGGGGCTGAGAGCTAATAAAGCTAAAAAGGGACGGCATTATCACAACAGGCTAACAGGAGCTAACAGGAGCTAACAGGAGCTAAGGAGCTAACAGGAGCTAACCCAGTGGAACATGGCAGAAGTGAAACTGGAGGAAGACTCTGAGCTCAGGGACATAAAGGAGGAACCACAGGACCCTGAGTAAGACACACACACACACACACACACACACACACACACACACACACACACACACACACGGGAAGGTGTGATGTCATTTTCTCTTAAAACCTCCTGAGACCCGAGCGTTTGTCTGGTGTTTATTTTATATATTTTTTTGCTATTTAGGATAAGTAGGACCCAATAAGTATAATACCTAAACTGTGATTTTGTACAGGAAGTAGTTTTTGAGAAAAAACGATAACGCGAGTGTGTAAGATAAATACAATACTAGAACAAATAATGGCAAATATTATTAACAGTCCTAAAACAGTACAAATCTGCTGAACAGCTTTTGAACCGGGGCTTTTTTCAAACTAGCTCCCTCTCTTTTTCTAGCAAGCAATCTGTCTGCCTGTTTGGAAGAGCCCTATTGGCAAGTGTGAAATGCTGCAAAGCAGTTGCGTTCATTTTGCAAGCACAGGTACACATTGCATGTCATGCATCGGACACAGGATTTTCCAATGCAGTCTTGTGCTCTGCAACGCATGGGGTTTTTCAAGGCCACCATCTCTGGGTTAGGGTTACAATATCCCCAGTCGAGGTCATAAGTACATGGTGTTGGCAAAGAACTGCTTCCCCCTCCTGAGGCGCTGGACGGTTTGCCAGAACCTTTTCGAGGCCGACCGATAGTCATTCTCCATGGACTCTCCGAACTCCTCCCAGTCCCAGGTTTTTGCCTCTGCAACAGCCCGGGCCGCGGCACGCTTGGCCTGCCGGTACTGGACAGCTGCCTCAGGAGTCCCACAAACCATCATTGCTCGATAGGACTCCTTCTTCAGCCTGACGGCATCCCTTACTGCAGTGTTTCCCACACATAGACTAATCTGTGGCGCACCGCCACAGATTAGAGACCGCCCGCCACAAATTGCGTTTCGTATTATTATATATATTTTTTTTTTGTTACGCTATTTAAAACATGCAGTCTAGTGCCGCCGCAGCGGTCAATTTGACAGCGGGGAGGGGGGTTTAAAATGTGGCGGCCCTTCGTAACTCTCACTCAAGCTACGCGTCTCTCCCACATACAGAGACCTACACACACACAGCCCCTCCCCTTCGTGCACACCGCGTGTCTCCGTCTCCATCAGCGATCATCGCTGTAAGCAGCTGTGTCTATTAATTTACCGCGGTAAAGTGGCCCGCATCTTTCAGCTCTATGAACATGCGGCCCGCATCGGGGAAAAGACGGTGCGCGTTTTGTTGAGAACTTACGGTAACAGCGGAACGTCCTTTCGGAGTCACCCATTTTTATCGAACAGAAAGCGCGCTGGGGTCAGGGAGACACGTTTTTGTGATTAAAACCTTATAGAGATGCCACCCGGCACACATAGCACCAGCCCCCTACGATTCCTCCTGCAGATTGTGAGTCCTCAGGAGGATAGCCACTCTATTGTTTACATATATAAAGTACACAATTTGGTCCGCTAGTGCAATTTTCAAGTATTGTAACTATTTACTGGAATAAGGTGTGCGACTAATTTCACTTGACTCATGACCTTATTATTGCCCTCTGCCACTGTACCAAAGACCAGAAACTTTTACTGTAGAAATATTGAGAAATATTGAGGTAAAGTAGCCATTTTGGTCCAAAATACCTCCAAAATAGTCAAAACATGTCACTTTTGATCTACTGTAACTTTTTACTGTAAAAAGGTGTGCGACTAATTTCACTGGATTCATGACCTCAAGATTGTCCTCTACCACTGTACCAAAGACCAGACACTTTTACTGTAGAAATATTGAGAAATATTGATTTAAAGTAGCCATTTTGGTCCAAAATAGCCTAAAAATGGTCAAAACATGTCACATTTGATCTACTGTAACTTTTCACTGTAAAAAGGTGTGCAACTGATTTCACTGGATTCATGACCTCAACATTGCCTTCTACCACTGTACCAAAGAACAGAGACTTTTACTGTAGAAATATTGAGAAATATTGAGGTAAAGTAGCCATTTTGGTCCAAAATACCTCCAAAATAGTCAAAACATGTCACTTTTGATCTACTGTAACTTTTTACTGTAAAAAGGTGTGCGACTAATTTCACTGGATTCACGACCTCATGATTGCCCTCTACCACTGTACCAAAGACCAGAAACTTTTACTGTAGAAATATTGATTTAAAGCAGCCATTTTGGTCCAAAATAGCCTAAAAATTGTCAAAACATGTCACTTTTGATCTACTGTAACTTATTACTGTAAAAAGGTGTGCGACTAATTTCACTGGATTCATGACCTCAAGATTGTCCTCTACCACTGTACCACTGTACCCCACTCCCCCCCCGACGACCACCACACATTGCCTTCAAACCTGTGGGAAACACTGGTGTAATCAATGTTATTACACCAAAAATCCAATTATATCATTTTTTGGCTATTACTCTTGCTATAAATAGGATTTTTTCCAGATATTGAAATGTTTGCAGAAAAGCTATTATTTATATAGATATAGCGCGTGTTCTCCGTGAAAATGCTCCGCCTTCCTCTCTTACGCATTCAAATAACACTCGAACAGTGGGAGGAACCTTGAAGTCCGACTCATCGCCTGAAACCTGAGATTATTGGCTACAAGATGGTTTGATTGACATCCAAATCGGCCAATGGTAGTCAAGACAATGCTGTCGTGACGCACAGATATCTATATGACTGGAGCGGTAAAGCTTTAGTCAACTTGATCTACCTCCCAAGTGAAAAGTTCGGGAATGGGCTTGTTTTGAAGGAAAGACTGAGAGGAAGACAAACATACCCAGTGACGCTAGGTAAATAGTAAAATGCCTACTTCATACAGTGCGCAAAGAACAGGTTTTATTTTCGTTTGTGCAACTTTCAATACTCAAATGTGTTGTTACAACTGGATATCTACTATAAGGATGACTTTGTAGAAAAAACAACTGGATATAATTATTCTATGAACCCTCACGAACAAAACGAATGCACACATGTGTGGATTAGACGCGATTTGCCCCAGAATATTAGCATGAAAAAGTAAGAAAGGACGATATATATTTTATATATATATATATATATACAGTTTGACTCCTTTTTCATACTTTTGGTGATATTTAATGTTTATTTTTACATAATATGCGTTTAGAGGTGGGAATAAGCTTTCAAAAGAGATATAGCTTGACTATATTGACACAAGTGAATTCTAATACTGATGCTGTTAAATGAAAAATATCT
This sequence comes from Knipowitschia caucasica, assembly GCA_964034765.1. Classification (NCBI taxonomy): domain Eukaryota; kingdom Metazoa; phylum Chordata; class Actinopteri; order Gobiiformes; family Gobiidae; genus Knipowitschia; species Knipowitschia caucasica. The sequence goes on from OZ035825.1 coordinate 3,403,277, forward strand.
GAATCCTCCCTGTACAGGGTGCACTGGAGTTACAATAAAGTTTGCAGTAAGCATCTATACTGCTTTAACCGTCCATTCTGTATAGGACCAGGACAGAATGAAACAACTATAAATGTACCTTTAAGTGTTCAACATTATATTACCTGTATAAAACAGTTAATTATACTTGAATCAGATGCTAGAATAGAAAAGAATGAGATGAGGACAACATGTTGTATTCTGGTTTGTTCAATGCATTTTGCTTCAAGTCTCTTTCTGTTTGGACAAACTAAGTGTATTTTTTGCACTTTGGGAACGACTAAACTAAAAGGTAAAACCTCTTAGACTGTTTTAACATAAAAAGGTTGAGGCTTAGAGACTTCAGAGCATGTTTGTCCCGCGGGTCAGGAGATCATCATGTGGTACTTTTATAAACATTTCTGGAGAGTGGTCTCTGCTCCCTATGGACCCACGGTTCCTATGAGTTTGTTATTATTGTTTTTCATGTGATCAAACTGTTTGATTCTCTGATCTGTTGTTGGTGAAGAAAAAACTGTAAAGTCCTCCGAGACGACTGCTGCTGTGATTTAGGGCGATACACATTGAATTTAACTGTGTCGTTCACAGTCGGATAATGCTAATGCTAATGCTAATGCTAATGGTTTATTCAACAAAGGATTAAACATTCTAGAATAAAGAATAATAATAGACACAATACGAGGTGAAGTGCAATCGTGCAATAGCTCCAGGACTCTGTTAATAATACGGTTAAAGTAAACAGATGAATGAATGTCCATTGAACAGACAGTAAAAGATGCTAGCGGCCTGTGGCTAATGCTAACGCTAACAGCACTAGCATAACACACACTCACCGATCGCACGGAGCAGGAGCAGCTGCGGTGGTAGAAGGAGCTCTACACGGGGATCATGCAGATGTTCCCTCTGCTCCTTCTTTCTTCTTCTTCTTCTTCTTCATTTATTTCCGGCAGGCTGTACACTATAGAAGTGTAATGCTGCCCTCTTCCGTTCAGGTTGATACTACATTATTACTCTCGTTGGTACAAACTGGTGGAGAGAAGGAAGGATACAACTGCTTTGTCGATCAAACGCGAATTCTTTACCGAGGAAAATATAGATTTTAATGAAAATACTGCTAATCCAAGATCTGACAGCTGCTTGTACATAATCTGTCTTTCTGTTGAGTATAGAGCACAAAACAATAACACATGAGGCACCGTTTCAGGTTGACCACACTGACATAATCCATCACGATGCTTGCCAATGATTTCCAAATATGCTGCTAGCCCACAATGCCCCAGCCTCAATCTAACAATCTTTACCTGATTTGCCCGGCTAGATATCCACACAGGCCTAATATTTTGCACAAGAGGCTGAGAATTAAAATAATGCCTCCCCCTTTTCTCTTTCTCCCACACTTTTTGCCACTGATTTTGCACAACACTTTTTATGATACTTATACACTCTAATTTTCCCAAACAGATTTTATACTCTATTTCCTCACACAGAAGAGACTGCTTAGCCAGTGTATCAGCTCTCTCATTCCCCACTATACCTGAATGAGATGGGATCCAGCGAAATACTACACTAGATCCTCTTGCTTCAAGCCGACGGAGGCAACACAACATCTCCAAGATTATATCGGCTCGGGCCCCAGACAGGCCAGCAGATATAGCCTGTAAAGCAGACACTGAATCTGAATAAATATAAGAGGATTCTAAATTATTCCTCTCTACGCAATCAAGAGCCCACCAGATGGCTAGCAACTCAGTTGTGAACACAGATACTGTATGGAAATATTGATGGTTGATTGTATTTTTAATCATCAGAAAATGCGTCTCAATGTTTGTCTGTGTCCGAGAGGGAGATTTAAAATGTATTTATATTAAAAGCAACGGTTGTAGGACCTGAATAAAAGAGCCACTGGAGTGAGCAGGTCATTAAAAACCAGAGAATCAAAATAAAACACATTTATTACAATAACATTATTTATAATGTAATGTGTGGATACCATGAATAAAAAGTGTAGTATCTTTGTGGAAATGATGCTAAAGAGCTCATTATGGGTCTACCTGGAGGAAAGTGTGTGTTTGGTCTGTAAAGCTCAGCAGCTGCAGCACAGGGTTAAGACTAGGGTTGGGAATTGGAAAAAATGTGACAATTGGATAATATTGTGATGGTGAAATACTGTGAGTGTCTGGATGAGCTGATAATGGATACGACGTCAACTGAGTCTTTCTGGGTCAGAAGGAACAGGCAAACTCCAGGTGTAGTTGTTTATGGAAGAGGAGGGAACAGGTTTATTGCAGACGTAGATGGTGGATTGGGAGGTTTATGCTTTCATATGAAAGGGTTACAGGTTGAGGAGGAGTATCCAGGTACTAAGGAGGGTATAGCAGCAGGTATACGGAGGTGATGAAGATGTGTATCTGTGCTTTTCTGGAATTAACACAAAAGATCAAATGTTTATTAAAAACAGCCTTTTAGACTATGAACACAGATACACTGTAATCAATGAGTGACATTACAACCGTAGCCCACAAGGGGGCGCTCTAACTCTATAAATGGTGTTACGTGGAACTTTATAATGAAAAGGCAAACTATATGTGTAGCAGAAACGGGCTGTTGTAAACTATACACACACAGACACACATACAGTGCCTTGCGAAAGTATTCGGCCCCCTTCAACCTTTCAACATTTCGCCACATTTCAGGCTTCAAACATAAAGATATAAAATTTAATTTTTTTGTCATGAATCATCAACAAGTGGGACACAATCGTGAAGTGGAACAAAATTTATTGGATAATTTAAACTTTTTTAACAAATAAAAAACTGAAAAGTGGGGCGTGCAATATTATTCGGCCCCTTTACTTTCAGTGCAGCAAACTCACTCCAGAAGTTCAGTGAGGATCTTTGAATGATCCAATGTTGTCCTAAATGACTGATGATGATAAATAGAATGCTCCTGTGTGTAATCAAGTCTCCGTATAAATGCACCTGCTCTTTGATAGTCTCAGGGTTCTGTTTAAAGCGCGGAGAACACCATGAAGACAAAAGAACACACCAGGCAGGTCCGAGATACTGTTGTGGAGAAGTTTAAAGCCGGATTTGGATACAAAAATATTTCCCAAGCTTTAAACATCTCAAGGAGCACGGTGCAAGCAATTATATTGAAATGGAAGGCGTATCAGACCACTGCAAATCTACCAAGACCCGGCCGTCCCTCCAAACTTTCATCTCAAACAAGGAGAAGACTGATCAGAGATGCAGACAAGAGGCCCATGATCACTCTGGATGAACTGCAGATAACTACAGCTGAGTTGGGAGAGTCTGTCCATAGGACAACAATCAGTCGTGCACTGCACACATCTGGCCTCTATGGAAGAGTGGCAAGAAGAAAGCCATTTCTCAAAGATATCCATAAAAAGTCTTGTTTAAAGTTTGCCACAAGCCACCTGGGAGACACACCAAACATGTGGAAGAAGGTGCTCTGGTCAGATGAAACCAAAATCGAACTTTTTGGCCACAATGCAAAACGATATGTTTGGCGTAAAAGCAACACAACTCATCACCCTGAACACACCATCCCCACCTCAGCTGTAGTTATCTGCAGTTCATCCAGAGTGATCATGGGCCTCTTGGCTGCATCTCTGATCAGTCTTCTCCTTGTTTGAGATGAAAGTTTGGAGGGACGGCCGGGTCTTGGTAGATTTGCAGTGGTCTGATACTCCTTCCATTTCAACATAATAGCTTGCACAGTGCTCCTTGAGATGTTTAAAGCTTGGGAAATCTTTTTGTATCCAAATCCGGCTTTAAACTTCTCCACAACAGTATCTCGGACCTGCCTGGTGTGTTCCTTTGTCTTCATGGTTCTCTCTGCGCTTTAAACAGAACCCTGAGACTATCAAAGAGCAGGTGCATTTATACGGAGACTTGATTACACACAGGTGCATTCTATTTATCATCATCAGTCATTTAGGACAACATTGGATCATTGAAAGATCCTCACTGAACTTCTGGACTGAGTTTGCTGCACTGAAAGTAAAGGGGCCGAATAATATTGCACGCCCCACTTTTCCGTTTTTTATTTGTTAAAAAAGTTGAAATTATCCAATACATTTTGTTCCACTTCACGATTGTGTCCCACTTGTTGTTGATTCATGACAAAAAATAAAATTTTTATATCTTTATGTTTGAAGCCTGAAATGTGGCGAAATGTTGAAAGGTTCAAGGGGGCCGAATACTTTCGCAAGGCACTGTATGTACATTATCCACATATAGCAGGGCTTATTATGGAGTGCTCCTACAGTCATGCACGTGGCGCACCACGTGTTGTAGCTACAAGGAGGAAGCGGACATTAAAGTATATAAATGGAGCATAAATATAGATTGGCACATGGTACTCACTTTGCATAGACGCACACAGAACTTATACACACAGGATTATTGATGGTTGGCATGACGCACGCGCACAGGCTCCGCCCCTAACACTGTAAAGAACAGCTCTGAACATGGCTACGGGAGACCCTGGGGAACTACAATATTAACAGGTGCATCATGGGAAATGTAGTGACAGACATTTAACAGTGATATTTGTCACAATTCATTATTATTGAGATTCTTACAATATTCAACAGTTTTGTGATTTGATTCTGTGATTGATTGTGATTCATGTCCTTCATATTATTCAAAGACTTTACAAACATGGAGGAAAATAAGACTCAACTCAAATGTCATTTATTATGGTCTGTTCTTGAAAACGTGAAAAATGAACAATCAGGACACAGGAACTAATTACAGACACAAAGACACAACAAACCAACATCATAGAGTCACAACAAGGAACAGAAAAGTCAAACATGAAAATGAAACACTGAACAGAATGGATTCTTTCCCCAAACCAGGAGTTAAGACTGAAGTGAGATCCTGTAGAGCAGGGGTGGCCAACCAGTCAGAGACTAAGAGCCATTTTTTTTACTGTGTTACAGCAAAGAGCCACATCATACAAATGTGCACTACATAAACATCACCCCAACCCTTACACACGCGCACGCACATGCGCAGACACGCTCACAGACACACACACACACATGCAATCTGTCTGAGCAGAGAGAGGTGTGCTCTGCTCAGACAGATTTATTGTAAATGTCATCAACATGATAATGACAGAAATTGACTCGTACAGTACTAAAGGTCTGGACTCTCCCTGGTTTGCGGGCGCTTCTATCGCTCGCTTCAGCCGCTCCCCGGTACTTTTTATTAATGGTTTGGCCCTGGTTCTAACCGGGCGAGTCGATACCAGAACAATCTCACGTCAGCGAACATCAATTATGATTCCGAAATGAATGCTTTCAATCTCTAACCAAGAAAACAAATCAAGTTTCAACCCAGTGTTCAGCAGAAACACAACTGTCTTTATCGAACCATGATTCACTCTGACTGCGTTTAGTAAAATATATAGATTTGACACATATCACCAACACCACTTTAGCTGATTTAGAACCACAGACACATGTTCAGTATAAGACCAGATACTTTTGCATTTGATTGAAGACAGACACCAGGCAGAGTTGAGGCTTATTTCCTGGTGTGGCTGGTGTTAGCTGGTTTTAGCATGTTAGCTGGTTTTAGCATGTTAGCCGGTGTTAGCCGATGTCCGTAAATGTAATCCATTTGGTCAAACCACCTGCAGACTTTTCGGGTCTGCCTCTACTTCTGCTGCTGTGATCTTTCATTTCACGGTTGTCACTTTTAAGCTTTTTAACTTTTCTCTGCATTGTGATGTTCGTGGGAATCACTCTGCTCCGTCCTTAGTGCTACCTCCACAAACACCTTCTGGTTTCTGGTGGAACCATCGAGCTCACGCTGGTGTCCTCTCCTCAAACTGAGGAAGGTGTTGCCCTCATCCAGCGACCAAGGAACTGTTTTCCATACGGACGTCATGGGTCGAGGCAACCTGTTTGTTATGATATTTGCAACAGCTGAGGCAGCAGCTGCAGAGTGACTGACCAATCAGAATCGACGTTCGCCGACGTCAGATTGTTTTGGCGGCCCGGCTAGTGGAGTGAAGTCGGCCTTTACTATGGGTCAGAACTACATAGAGAATGAATGGCAGCGCCACCACCGACGCGTTTTTGACGCTTGTCTTGTGAAAGCCCGAGAGCCGCACGGAACCATGCGGCATGCGTTGTTGGCCACCCCTGCTGTAGAGTCTGACTCTGGGTTCACAGGATGCAGCCTCAGCTCTGTCTCCTTCACTTTGGTCCAGATGCTTCAGACCTGCTTCAGACCTGCTTCTCTACAGGTTTTAATGTGTTTAGTAAGAGATGAACTTCGACTAAAAGACTTTTCGCAATTTTCACAGACAAATGGTTTCTCTCCAGTGTGGATCCTCTGATGCACTTTGAGAGAACCACTCTGAGAAAAACTCTGACCACAATCGTCGCAGCTGAAGGGTTTCTCTCCAGTGTGGATCCTCTGATGCACTTTGAGAGAACCACTCCGAGAAAAACTCGAACCACAATCGTCGCAGCTGAAGGGTTTCTCTCCAGTGTGGATCCTCTGATGCGCTTTGAGATGACCACTCCGAGAAAAACTCTGACCACAATCGTCGCAGCTGAAGGGTTTCTCTCCAGTGTGGATCCTCTGATGCACTTTGAGATGACCACTCCGAGAAAAACTCTGACCACAGTCGTCGCAGCTGAAGGGTTTCTCTCCAGTGTGGATCCTCTGATGCACTTTGAGATAACTACTCCGAGAAAAACTCTGACCACAATCGTCGCAGCTGAAGGGTTTCTCTCCAGTGTGGATCCTCTGATGATCTTTGAGATGACCAATCTGAGAAAAACCCTGACCACAATCGTCGCAGCTGAAGGGGTTTTCTCCAGTGTGGATTCTCTCATGTGCTTTGTAGCTGGAAGAGTGATATTAATATATATTGTGAGAGCCATAATGTGTGGGGTTGCTATGGTAACGTCAGGGGAGGTGCGTGAGTCACGTGAGCTCTGGGGATATGCCGGGAACTTTATGGCAGACACCGGCGTTCAGGTGAGAAGTCGTAGGGATCTGGGTAGCCGTATTTCTTTGTTGACCGTTTGTTTTTGTTAAGTTTTGTACACGTACACGTATGGCCAATGTGTTATGTGTTAAATCTTCAAAGCTGATGATTAAATGCCACTTAAAAACGCAGTTACGAGTAGCGTTCTTCATCCACATTAGCAGCGCGTCATAAAGGTACAGGACTCGTTCCCCTCGTTCTCCAGCGACACAGGATAACAGTCGTTACATTAGTCAACAAAGAAAGGCATGTTTGAAATCCATCAATCGCAATACTGCATGCGGAATCATTATTACGCGGTTATTATTCATTGTATTTTCAATGGAAAACGGACCCAACTACGCGCGTCGACGGAACAAATAGGATTGTTTCTATTTCGTCCGTCCGCGTCCGTTGCACCCTCCGTTGATGGAATCCGGATGTTGGAGGCAGTGGAGCCACTTCCATTCACCCTCATGGAAATAACGGAGACGGAGATGAAACGGACATGTTTGGACGGATCCGTCGTCCGTATCTCCATGAGGGTGAATGGAAGTGGCTCCACTGCCTCCGCATGCGTCCGTCCAACGCACGTCGGACGTATTCCGTCAACGGAGGGTGCAACGGACGCGGACGGACGAAATAGAAACAATCCTATTTGTTCCGTCGACGAGTGTCGGGTCCGTTTTCCATTGAAAATACAATGGAATAATATATTGATATATGTGCAGCCGGTTTGACCACTAGTCTTTTTTATGGACGTCCGACGGACAGCAGCCAACGCGCGTCAGCGGAGACGCGCCCGGTGGAGTCCAGGCCTCAGTTTAAGCCTAGTGTATACTTGCGCGGCGTGGCTTACGTTAGCGGTTGCGGTGGACCTACGTAAGCACAATTGATGTTATACTGGCGCGTTCCCCTTACGGAGTTTTGAGGAGAATGTTGTAATCCCACAACAAACCACATGAGGGCGATCACACAGGAGCGGTCCCATTTACGCTGCTACTTTGTCCTCTTCAGAACAACAATAACAAACAAAGCTGTTTGAGCTCATTACACGTGTTTCTACTGTAGGTTTATGTGATAGTTTTATGGATTCATTATTTTATAAGTCATTCCAACTGTGATGCTGTGAATAAAGACACAGTTCTTGTTGGAAACATAGTTATTATTAAATAGTTTTCAGCACAAACAGCAAAACAATAATAGTGGTAAATATCTGAGACAAACATGAACGATTTACGAGTGTATATATGTTAGATATAAGTTATATATATGTTAGATATAAGTTATATATATAGATATAAGTTATATATGTTAGATATACGTTATATATATTGTTAGTATTAGATAGCAATATGGCCTACGTGCAGGACTCTACAAGGACTCCATGTTTTGACTCTGATTTGACTGTCTCTTTGTGACACGTAAGTCTTTCGATGTGTGACGTGACAATGACTATATAAACTGTGTACTGCCTTTATTCTGTCTGAGAGAAAGAAACAATTGAAACAACTGGAACTTGAGAGAAACTTAAATAAACTTCCAGAGTTTGGCGCACCACGATCCGTCTCTGTCTGCTTAATCCCTAACAGATTTGGTGGAGGATGCGCGGATCAGTGTGCGCCATTCTCTGGATTGTTTTGAGGGAGTTTCCTCTGTTTCTTTTTTTCGGCGTGTGGGAGCAACAGCACGTTATCTGGAAGGGGAGAAATCCCAGTGGACGCTGAAAGGGCTCGCTTTTGGATGGGCTTGCTCTTGCTCCCTCACTTTCTCTGTTTTGTGTTTAAATTGAATTTTTCGACGCGGAAAAGATGTTGGTCGACCTCTCGAACAGTCCGGACAAAGAAAATAAGGTAAGCAGACACCTTTTTTAATATGTAAAGTCTGCATAATTGGATACTAGCTAAATTTTGAGCTGTCCTAGAGGTCTGTCCAAATCTCTCTAAATCAAATTTTCTTTGTTTTGTCTGTCACGTCTTTGTCATGTCTTATGTTGTAGAAAACAGGTTAGCTGTGTGGGTAACCAGTCCCTATAGGAAAAAAGGAACCCCTGACGTATCGGGTCCCTGTCCTTTGAAGTAGTCAGGACAGAGAGAAAAAGGAACCCCTGATGTATCGGGTCCCTGTCCTTTGAAGTAGTCAGGACAGAGAGAAAAAGGAACCCCTGACGTATCGGGGTCCCTGTCCTTTGAAGTAGTCAGGACAGAGAGAAAAAGGAACCCCTGATGTATCGGGGTCCCTGTCCTTTGAAGTAGTCAGGACAGAGAGAAAAAGGAACCCCTGATGTATCGGGGTCCCTGCCTTTGAAGTAGTCAGGACAGAGAGAAAAAGGAACCCCTGATGTATCGGGGTCCCTGCCTTTGGAGTAGCGGGGCAGAGAATAGAGAATAGAAAATAGTTAGTGAAACCATGGTGTAAAAATTAAAGTTATAATAAAAAGGGAAACGTTAAACACTAAGAGTGCCTTTTGTTACTAGTGTGGAAAGTGGCCATTTCTAGACTTGGATGACAAAAGTATAAACTACGACATCAGTTATATTCACTTTAAAAAGTAATCTTGAAAGTTCTTCTTTCTGTTTTTGCTAAAGCACTGCTTTTTTTTACGTTGTCAGGGGAAACGGCACTTGCTTTCTGAATCAGCTGCTTTTAGGTGCTTTTATTAAGTTTTTAAATTTGCTATTTGCCATTGAACATTGTGTTATGACACAGTTGTTTTAAACACCATTTAGTAAAAAGAAGTTTTGAATTATTATGGAAACCCGGCTAAAGCTGTGCAATTCCTAACATATTTCTAGATTCCATTCTTTTAAATCTGCTGCTTATTTCTTAACTGTTTGTGAGTTGTGTTTGTTTTTATGTTTTTATTTTAGTTACAAAAGCCGTTTTTCAAACATTTAAATTAGAATCTGTGTTAAAAGTGATTATTGATCATAGACTTTGTCTAAAAAGAAAGAGGGAATTAGGATTAGCTGTAAAAGTATTATATTATTAAGTTAAACTACCCAATTCACATTCAAGCGGTGATTTTTGTTTTGACTATGCACCTGACCTTGCTCCACAGCACAGGAGCCTGGTCTGAAATGTGCTCCAATTCATATTGAATTCATTTGAAAAATGCTGCAATTATTTTTTAAATTAGTAGAATATATGCTGAGCATACCAAGGATGCATAGATAACTAAACACACAGTACAAAAGTACATAATACATATTTTAAAGTTTGAAGGTTTTTGGAGATTTGAGTCTTGTTTTTTATTAAGAGAGTTTCTGGTCTTAAAATGTCATCATTAGTAAGATAATAAGTAATCTTTATTTATATAGCGCATGTTGGAAAGCCAAGAGTGCTCCAAAATTGTTTAGACTTTAGAGAGAAAAACAATCTCATTCACAAACTGATATCTGTTGTTTTGAATTTGACTATAAGGTTGTGTTCCAGGATCAAGGGCACACACTGTACAGGGGCCACTGGACTGAGGGAGTGGACACTGAGGCCCTGTTTATACTGAGACGCTGCGCAGACGTTTCCAGGCTATTAACAGAAACGACCAGGCTCCTAATGCAAATTTCTCTGCGTTCACATGAGGTTGAAAAACGATGTAGTTCTAGCGCCCGGCCAGTAGTGTGCAGAGAAACTTTACAACACTCACACGACCCCAAAACACACACATTTGTTTAAATCCACACTTTAGTGCCACAAACTCTGCTCGTCTGGCTCTCGCTCTAACTCCCGCTCTGATTGGTCAGAGCGCAGCCGAGCCCCTCTGTGCACGTGCGTGAGACCCACACACGCGTGTTTGGCGCAACGCATTATGGGAGATCATCCACTGCGCAGAACCGGGAGGACCAGACGATGCCCAAATACAGGCGAGTTTCCCATAGATCTTTGCGAGTTCCAGGCGACTTCCGCTAATCTTTCAGCCCCCATGCCGTCACAAAGCGCCACTGAGCACAACCATTCATTTAAATAGGGCGCCATCTTGGATCGCCGGGGCTTGGCTCCAACACTGAGGAAGCACAATATTTGGAGACGAGAACAGAGAAAGATATGTACAATGTGTGCGTCCCTATTCTCTACAGTACACACACACACACACACAGATCTAGTTGGTAAAGTCCATTTCAGACCAAGCATGTCCCAGATCCTACAGCAGTGTCCTCGTTGAGCAGCTGACAGCAGTTATTCTTCCATCACAGGTTTATGATGGTTCTTTGGCTCTCACTGTCGCTCCAACGCTGCTGAGTTTGCAGATAAGAAACGTCGTCACAAATGTGTAACTGATGCTTTCAGATGTTCATCAGGACCAGAACAGGACAGGACTCAGGAGTGATGTCTCTGTTGTTGAACGAGGCCTTCTCTAAATACATTCAATGGACAATTTCAGCCAAAGACACTCACTTTCAAATGTGCCTCTCAGTGTGACTGTAGTCCTGCAGCACAGCAGCAGGGGGCGCCATACTCCTTCATAAATGTGGAGCTGAGGGATTAGAATCCTGTGTGTGATGATTCCAACATGTTCATATATCAGCCTTAAAACCAGCCGCACTAGAACCACCCTTTAATGTTGCTCAAACTGTGTGTGTGCTTTTCTACAACAAACATCACAATATATGAATGATGTCACACAACAGCGGCTACACAACTGTACACACGTTTATTCACAACTCAAACCACGTCATTTACATCATGAAGCAAGAATAAGACTGTGTTAAACATCAATGATTGACAGGTCTGAATGAAACACACAACACTGAAGCCACATGACGCTCTACAAATATATATGTTGACATTGATGTGTGAGAAAGGACTCTTTCTAAGACACACACACACTTTATACTAGTACTTCATGACAGTAGAATGAAGAACTTTTTCAAGATAATATTATACAATTTTGATTTCAAGATTTCAAAAGGCTATAACTTTAAATGGTTTTGGTCATTTATAATAGGTTTTCTAACACTGCCTGTCTACTGTATTTTACACAGAAGTTGCTTTGAACGATAGACGTTGCTATGGTAACTCCAAAGTCCTCTGCCTGTGGCCCAGTGGCTCAGAGCCTCAGTATGTGCTGAGGAGGGCAGAGAGAGGCTGTGTTTGACGGCTCTCTCCAGATGTTTTAACTCTTTTCTTTGTCAGAAGTGTTCTTTGAGTCGTTGGTACTGATCGTGTCCAGTTTGTATTCAACAGTTGAAGATGCTCGGTAAGTGATAAAACACATATTTTGACAACAGAGGAAACTCTCCCACTACATGAATGCATTGTAGGTAACAACATTTCTGATCTTGATGAACTCGTTGTCTCCTCACGACACAGCATCAGAAATATGAATGCGTCATTTATACTGCACTTATCCACTGAAGGCTGTGAAACCAAGGAGGCTCATCTGAACGCTCTGAACCAATGCAAACAGGAAACTCACTGACTTATTGTAATAGACTGTACGCATCCTTTTGTCTGAGTCTTTCCACAGATTGAATTGGCCATAACCAGTGCTGATGCTGTCCATTAACACTGGAACTACTAGTTTGGTGCCTTTTATGTTGTGTTTTATGCTGGACTTGAACGGCACGAGTCATTTGTAGAGACACACACAGTAGTCGACATATTGAGTTAAAGTCCATCCATTTCCACGTCAAAACTTGTGTTGTTTTTAGTTTAGGGCCACCTGTATGTGAAGTCCTGATCCCATCAGATTCCTGAAGCTAAGCAAGTCAGCACTGTGATGGGAGACCTCTGAGAACAGCAGGTGCCACAGTGAGGGGCCTGCATCTGTAAAGTGCCAAACTGTTGTATCCTAAGGTAAGACACTTACTCACTTTGCCTTTGAGTCTACTGTGTGCTGAATGATTGGTTGTATTCAGAGGGGCCAATGGCACGTACAGGTGGATCTCAGAAAAGTAGAATATCCTTAAAAAGTGAAATCAAAACATGATATAGACTTGACATACATGCAAAGAGCCATATTTGTTTGCTCGAAAAACAAAATGTGACAAATGCTAATCATCAACATAACAAATAAGGATATTGAATTTTGGCAGCATATATATGAAAGTATAAATGCAGAATTAAAAATACTAGCAGCGGGTAAAGTGCCTGGTGAGTCCTCAGTACAGATGAATGGCATATGCAGCACATCTCACACTGGGAACTGTTTCAAACTGTCCATGTTTGCCCGTCAGTCCTATTGGAATTCACTAACACAATAATGTGTTATTAACAAATAATCCACTTCATTCAAACTTGCTTCATATTTATCATTTGAAAATGTGTCATATGTGCTTTTATATATTTATTAGTGATGGGCCAATGAAGGCCTTAACACACTGAGGCTTTCCGGGCCAGGCTGTTTCAAATGTGTGGAAGACTGGGCTGGCTCTGAATGGCTCTGACTGGCTCTGACTGGCTCAGACTGGCTCAGACTGGTTCTGACTGGTTCTGACTGGCTCTGACTGGCTCTGACTGGCTCTGACTGGCTCTGACATCTAGTGGACAAACTTAACCACTGCTGCTTCTGAAAAGCAGAAGGTGATTACGGTTTCAGTTTCATGTAGTTTCAGCTTCTCACATAACAATAACAGAACCCTCTAACTGCAGAGACATGTGCATATGGCTGTTCTTCTATTTAAAAAAGTTTGTTTACATCTAACAAAACAATTTTCAGAAACAAAGGGACTGCACTTTACGCACGGATCAGTTTTTAACAGCTGTCAGTATGGGGTAAGGTTACTGTCAATAAGACGTTCATGTCTAAAAAAAAAAGTGTGCATATTTATTGGTATTTGTGCATAAAAATATTGTATTAATTCATGATTAAGATAATACAAACTAAAAAGACATGGAATTTTGTAATTAAGAATAAAAAAATATAAAACTATGTGTGATTTCGTACTTGTGAATGCAATTTTTTTTGTGTGCTTGCATTTTCTTTTTGAGAATAGGAATTTCAGCAGTGAGCAAACTGTCAATATGACGTCACTGCTCACAGACATTAACAATCGAGCCTGCGCAGAGTTGATCATGGCAGAGGGCAACAACATTAACAATTTGGTTCAAAATCAGGTAAATAACTATATTTGATCATTTTGGTCGTAAATAAATGTGTAAGAAATATTAATTCCATAAAATGTGTTCATAAGATGTTCCTTGTCCGTCTCTAGAAACGTTTTTTTAGGCAGTGTTTATTTAACACTAGCTTCAAGGCTAGTTTTACAGCTTACCATGTTATTTTAACCAACATTTTTACATTCTCAGCATTTACATTTGATGAAGCCTTGGCCCCAAATCAATGTGGTTAAAGTGTTGATACCAGCCCCAACCCTCCAGATTATTCATAGTTTGCGCTGTTACTGCCCCTGAGCAATATGAAGAACCCCTCTGTGCTTTACTCATCCTCGGTTGTTAGACGTAGCAGACCCTGTCCCTGTGGACCTCAATCTTATATTTGTACATTTGACACATTACTTTTACTCACTAGTTCAGTAAGACTAGTTAGTCTGTTGTTTAGACTAAAATAAATGCATTATTTTCTGTAGAATAAAACAATATAAGGATAAGAAAATAAAACTAGCATTGGAGCTAACAACACTGCCAAAAAACCTTTAGAGGGACAAGAAACATCTTATGAACACATTTATGGAATTAATATTTCTCACACATTTATTTACGACCAAAATGATCAAATATAGTTTTATACCTGATTTTGAGCCACTTTATTTATGTTGTGTCCCTCTGCCATGTTTAGTTTTTAGGCAATGAAGTTGATCAACTCTGCGCAGGCTCGATTGTTAATGTCTGTGAGCAGTGACGTCATATTGACAGTTTGCTCACTGCTGAAATTCGTATTCTCAAAACGAAAATGCAAGCACACAAAAAAAATCAGTTTTTTAATTTTTTATTCTTAATTACGAAATTCCATGTCTTTTTAGTTTGTATTATCGTAATCATTAATTAATAAAATATTTGTATGGACAAATACCAATAAATATGCATTTTTTAGACATGACATTTATTGACAGTAACCTTACCCCATATGTCAGTTTTTTTTTTTACTTTATTGTATTTCATTTGGTTCAGTGAATGTACAGACTTTTTAAGCAGAACACAAAATTATTGTAAACTTAAGTATGCTACAGTTAAGTGCATATACACATGTTTTTAAAGCACCATGTGAAATTTGTCATAGTTGCAAAAAAATAAAATAAAAAACAACAAATAATGGGGAAAAAAATACAAAATAAATATACAAACAAAATAGAATACATACAAGGAAAATAGTTTTATAGAAACAAGTGGTTAAATCTAGTGTCATATCAAATATTAAATATTATTAAACGACTTGAATCGTACGCGCGCTCTGATTGGATGAATGGATGAATCTATCGACTGACAACTATTTTCAATGATGGGCAACTGAGTGTATTCAAAGTAAAAGTTCAGTAAAAATAGCCTGGCTCTGCCAGACCCATGTAGTTCCGCCATGTTCCGCCAGAGGCGGTTGGCTGAACCACATGGGTCTGGGATTGATGCTATACCAAACTCCTTCAGCAGATCAGAAAATAAACGACCAATCAGGATCGCCGGTGTTGCGTCGGGTTTGCACCGCCTTCTCGTGCGTGTCTCATGCAGCAGCAAAAGCAATCCAAGATGGCGGACCACAAATCTTTTTAAAAGTTTAAATACGAAAGAATTAAGACATGGATGTCACTTTTTATGCTGCCGATTTGTAGATGGTTCTATGTTGATATATGTGTGTTTTAAGAGTCAAATGTTTGTGTAAAGTTTGGTTTAAGCACTGGGGTAGGTGTTCCTGTTACAACACTATGCAGCAGGGTTGCCAGGTTGGGTGGTTTCCCACACACTTTTTTTCAAGAGACCTGTAGGTAATAAATAAACAGAAAGATAATAAACAGAATCAAGATAGCCCAAGTTGATTACATGATGTTTTAGCCCAAAAATAATTCTGAGTGTTTATTTTTTTGGCAATTCTCGTGGATTTTGGGTTGGAATATCTTGCCGGCATTTGGCAACCCATGGGAGTCGTGTGCTTCGATGTGAGTGGTTGAAAGAAGACGTCATTCAAGAAAACGGACAAGTGGTTTATCCAATCACATCCTTCTATTGCTGTGCTGCTTCATGTGACGTTAGCACAACCACCAAAGTCACTTTAGACTAGCTTCAACGCTACTTCCTTTCAAGCTCCACTGAGCTTGCTCTGAGCACCTCCTCCATCTTCTCTATGTCGTCAATGGTCAGATCCGTCTGGCATCCAGCCTCTGCATAGCCTGAAATCCTGCTGTCGTTGTGTCCTTGGCAAGACACTTAACCCCTGTAAACACCAGCCACAGTGGGGCGGCTGCGGATGTAAAGTGCCAAACTGTGGTTGTGTCTTTAGGCAAGACACTTCACTCCCATTGCCTAGAATGAGTCTGGTGTGTGTATGAATGGCTGGTGGTGGTCAGAGGCGCCGATGGCACAGACTGGTTGCCTCGCTTCTGTCAGTGTGCCCCAGGGCAGCTACAATATGGCTACAGTAGTAGTTTATCACCACCGTGTTTGGAGTGAATGAATAATGAAACATGTGAAGCGTCTTTGAGTTTCCAAAAAAGTGCTATATAAAACCGATGCATTATTATTATATTTTTATAATATGTCCAGGGGGGTGTGTGGTCAGTCGACATGTGTGAGACTTATCTTGTTGATTGAGCGGGTGTTGCACTGGTAGAAAACAGTCATTATTGTTACAGCTGCTTATTCAATAGTTCTTATCAGTCCTGCAGTTCAGAATAATAATGTCCCACTCTGTCTCCTTCTTCATCACATGTCAGTTTGAATCTTAGACTTGATGCAGCTTTAAAGGAACCATAAGATTTTCCTTTCAGACAAAAACATGATGTATCCGAGTCTCCAGACACAAAGTAAAGATGTTCAAATCCACAATAAGTGTTTGGTCTGTAAAGCTCAGCAGCTGCAGCACAGGGTTAAGACTGAAGTGTGATCCTGTAGAGTCTGACTCTGGGTTCACATGATGCAGCCTCAGCTCTGTCTCCTTCACTTTGTTCCAGATGCTGCGTCTTCTCACACGTTTTAATGTGTCTATGAAGATTTGACCTATGAGTAAAAGACTTTCCACACTTTTCACAGACAAATGGTTTCTCTCCAGTGTGGATCCTCTCATGATCTTTGAGAGAAACACTCCGAGTAAAACTCTGATTACAAACGTCACAGCTGAAGGGTTTTTCTCCAGTGTGAATTCTGCTGTGGAGCTTGAGATTTCCTCTTGTAGAAAAACATGTTCCACACTGATCACACTCGTACGGCTTCTCTCCAGTGTGGCTCCGATGGTGAACTGTGCGATCAGATGAAGTTCTAAAAGTTTTACTGCAGAGGTCACATGCAAATGGTTTTTCTCCAGTGTGGATTCTCTCATGACTTTTATACGTGGCAAACTGAGTAAACTCCTTCCCACAGTCTCCACAGACAAATGGTTTTTCTCCAGTGTGGATTCTGTAGTGCTCAGTGAGGTCAGATAAACGGGTAAAAGTCTTTCCACACTGGTCACATTGGTGAGGTCTCTCTCCTGTGTGGACACGCTGATGTTCTGAGAGGTGCTGTTTGGTCCTAAATGTTTGTCCACACTCGTCACACTCAAATGGTTTCTCTCCAGTGTGGATCCTCTGATGTTCTTTGAGAGTATTCTCATGTCTAAAACTCTTATCACAAACGTCACAGCGGAAGGGTTTTTCTCCAGTGTGGATTCTGCTGTGGACCACAAGTTTTCCTTTTGTTGTAAAACCTGTTCCACACAGATCACACTCGTATGGTTTTTCTCCAGTGTGAGTTCTGTGGTGTCTCTTTAGTGCAGAAGCAGATCTGCAGGTCTTTCCACACTGATCACAGGTGACCCCCATTCTGTAGATGGACTTTGTAGATCTGCAACAAACACAACAAAGACATGTCATGAATATATATGACTACAAACATTTCTTCAGCCCAAAATACAACCCACGTGCTACAGTGACATGTGTTTGGACTGAATGTCACAGCTTTATATTCAATTTCCTAATTTTGAAAAATAAAAATAAAAAAAGGATGTATACGGCCTTATCTAAATGATAAAGAAAATTGTGTAAACATTATAATGAACATAATAAAGTGTAGATTTAACAAAATAAGAATAACAAAGTGACGCAATTTTGGAATACAGAGCCCCTGTATCCGTCCATCCCCCCCTCCCCTCCCTCTCCCCTCCTGAGCCTGACCTGAAGCAGGGTGGTTCTCCTGAGTCTGTGTGGGCTCTACATTCCAACATTGCATCACTGGCATGAGCACATAATCTGTCAGGATCATGGATCTATAATAATAACTGCATAAGGTATTACTAGCTTATAGCTGTCCCACCCATGCGCACCCAGGTACTGCAGACTAAATTCATGTGGGCTAGAGAACCTGACAGAGAACCTACAGTTTTCATAAAGGTCGGATTTTGTGAGGATTTTAGTGTCCCTTGTCATCCTGAACTTTTTTCTTAAATCCTTTGGTTTTCTTTAAATCCACACTTTACTGCCAAGTGTATTTGGTGCAAAGCATCATGGGAGCTCGTCTACTGCACACAACCGGGAGGACAAGGCGATGCCCAAATATGGGTGAGTTCCACTAATCTCTCGGTCCCCGTGTACGTCCCATACTGAGCACAAGCCATTCATTTGAAAAGGGCGCCATCTTTGATCACGGGGGCTTGGTCAGGACAGACACAAACTTCAGCCACAAAGATGAGATGTAAGTAGAGCTCGTGCCACGTGCGTCATTAGCATAGGTTACCGCCCACTAATGCCCATATAAGGGACTGCAGGGCCCTTTATGAGCTAAATCTATAAATATTATGAGATTAATCTATAATCTACAACCTCCTGCAGCAGCAGTATATATATGCCATTGTTTTGTGGCCCGTGGATGAAGAAACGTACCCTAGGATGGGGTCACTAATAGACCGCATGATTTACAATATATTCTATAAAGCGTTGGCATATTTAATTTAAAAATTAATTAAAAACATAGGCTAAATTACCACAAAAAATGTAATGAATAAATCCATACATCAGTATAACGGACATATAACTGTAATGTTGTGTTTTATTGAACTTCCCAGGAGTAGACGACACCAGCGTGCGAACATGTCGGCACTGAATGCTTAAGAGTGCTCCTGATTACTCGTAGAATTTGTTTATATACCAAATACCCATACGAGAGAAATGTATTAATGCCACGATCTTCGTAAAATTAGGATTTACGTACAAATTTGTTCTTAAGAACAGTTTGTGAATGAGGCCCATGGTGTTCAGGTCAAAGCAGATTATTATAAATGGAATGGAGATGCGTAATGTAGCCATATATGAAGTACTGATCCTGATAAAAGAAAAAACTCCATACTTGGCAAAAGCATAAAGATAATCGACCGCGTGAGAAAGTATCACGATATCAATATATCGTCACACTCCTAGATGTGACTGGTTTGGATCTGAGACCGTTTCTCTTGGAGCCAGGGCACAGAGCAGAGAGCACAGAGCAGAGAGCACTGAGCAGAGAGCACAGAGCAGAGAGCACAGAGCAGAGAGCACAGAGCACAGAGCAGAGAGCACAGAGCAGAGAGCACAGAGCAGAGAACACAGAGCAGAGAGTACAGAGCAGAGAGTACAGAGCAGAGAGTACAGAGCAGAGAGTACAGAGCAGAGAGCACAGAGCAGAGAGCACAGAGCAGAGAGCACAGAGCAGAGAGCACAGAGCAGAGAGCACAGAGCAGAGAGCACAGAGCAGAGAACACAGAGCAGAGAACACAGAGCAGAGAACACAGAGCAGAGAACACAGAGCAGAGAACACAGAGCACAGAGCAGAGAACACAGAGCAGAGAACACAGAGCAGAGAACACAGAGCAGAGAACACAGAGCAGAGAACACAGAGCAGAGAACACAGAGCAGAGGACACAGAGCAGAGGACACAGAGCAGAGGACACAGAGCAGAGAACACAGAGCAGAGACACAGAGCAGAGAACACAGAGCAGAGAACACAGAGCAGAGAACACAGCAGGGAGCACAGAGCAGTGAACGGCTTAAAGCTGCTGTACCTAAGTTTTATAAATGCATGTTGTACGTCCTGCTGTGACAGAACTCAAAGAACATGATTTCAGTTCAACACAACATTCAGTTTCACTAAATAAAAACCAGATCTAAAATCCCTCTAAAAAGTGAGATCAAGTAAAAGCACACATTAAACGTTATTTTTCCTCACAAATAATCCATGTTGTGTAAATGTAAAATCAAATCAGCTGTTTTCCCCGGTACAAGTGTTGGTCTTTAAAACATATGTTCATCGTCCACAGCGGTGGCATTGAGCCTCGGCAGACTTCATAAAACAAACACATGATGATCGTTTAATCCAAGACAATGTCAGTAAGTAGTGTTTATTTATATAGCGCCTTTCACAGACCAGAGTCACAAAGAGCTTTACAATTGTTATTTTTGGGCATCTGTCTCTCACTCCACACAGAGATGGAGCATTCACCTACAGGAGGCACATGCCAAGACCTATTGTACACGTTTTTAGTGGTAGGGGAAATCGGACCCCCCGGAGGAAACCTAGGCAGACACGGTGAGAACAAGCAAAATCTTCTCAGAAAGGTCCATTTCCAACCGGGATTCAAACCCAGGACCTTCTTGCTGAGAAGCGAAAGTGCTGCCAACGGCAATGTGTTGCGAGAGTTAAAATAAACAGGAGTGCCAAACACAAGGCTCTCGAGCAGCATGCGGCGGCTCTCGGCCAATCAGGACATGGCTCTGTGGCTCTCATCACGTTTGAAGAAAATTATACTTCTTTACTAACATCCATCCATCCATTTTCTTCCACTTCATCCGTTGCCGGGTCGCGGGGGCAGCAGTCTGAGCAGAGACGCCCAGACTTACCTATCCACACACACTTCCTCCAGCTCGTCCGGGGGGACCCCAAGGCGCTCCCAGGCCAGCTGAGAGACATAGTCCCTCCAGCGTGTCCTGGGTCTTCCCCGGGGCCTCCTCCCGGTGAGACGTGCCTGGAACACCTCCCCAGGAGGCGTCCAGGAGGCATCCGGAACAGATGCCCGAGCCACCTCAACTGGTTCCTCTCGACCTGGAGAAGCAGCGGCTCTTCTCCGAGCTCCTCTGACCCTATCTCTAAGGGAGCGCCCAGCCACTCTGCGGAGGAAGCTCATTTCGACCGCTTGTATCCGCGATCTCTAGACCTAATTATGTAGTTCACAGTGACACACGGCGAATTAGCATCACTGTACTCACAGAGGCTACTGTTAGCATCTTTTATGTTGGAATAACACATGTTTCCAGATCAGCTTTGAGTAGGTCCCGTTTCAATGTAACTGTAGTAGTTCTGGAACAGTCTTTGGTGGTGTCACCGTCACTCGCAAAGAAACATCTGCAAGTTTTGTCATGGATTTCAGACTTGCAGCAACGAGGCAAATCCTCGTGAACAAAGTCAATCCCCATTCTCCGTCTTTGGGTCAAATACTGTCGTCACATATTTACACCAACAAAACATTTGGCTGAAAACTATATCACAATATAAGTAATTCAAATCGGCCGTTACCGATATATAGGGCTGGGCAATAAATCGATTTCTGTGAAACCGCGGGCACTTTGTTGTTTGCTACCTACACGGACACCATAGAGACGCGTACGGCACCATAGAGACGCGTACGGCACCATAGAGACGCGTACGGAACCATAGAGACGCGTACGGAACCATAGAGACGCGTACGGAACCATAGACACGCGTACGGAACCATAGACACGCGTACGGAACCATAGACACGCGTACGGAACCATAGACACGCGTACGGAACCATAGACACGCGTACGGAACCATAGACACGCGTACGGAACCATAGACACGCGTACGGAACCATAGACACGCGTACGGAACCATAGACACGCGTACGGAACCATAGACACGCGTACGGAACCATAGACACGCGTACGGAACCATAGACACGCGTACGGAACCATAGACACGCGTACGGAACCATAGACACGCGTACGGAACCATAGACACGCGTACGGAACCATAGACACGCGTACGGAACCATAGACACGCGTACGGAACCATGGACACGCGTACGGAACCATAGACACGCGTACGGAACCATAGACACGCGTACGGAACCATAGAGCGCGTACGGAACCATAGACGCGCGTACGGAACCATAGACGCGCGTACGGAACCATAGACGCGCGTACGGAACCATAGACGCGCGTACGGAACCATAGACACGCGTACGGAACCATAGACACGCGTACGGAACCATAGACACGCGTACGGAACCATAGACACGCGTACGGAACCATAGACACGCGTACGGAACCATAGACACGCGTACGGAACCATAGACACGCGTACGGAACCATAGACACGCGTACGGAACCATAGACACGCGTACGGAACCATAGACACGCGTACGGAACCATAGACACGCGTACGGCACCATAGACACGCGTACGGCACCATAGAGACGCGTACGGCACCATAGAGACGCGTACGGAACCATAGACACGCGTACAGAACCATAGACACTCTGACAGAACCACATCCCCAGCTTGTTGCAAGCGCAGGTCTCCCCCGTGTCTCCTGCGCAACCAAAACTCACAAAATTACATTTTGTGAGTTTTGGTTTTCCCTTGCATTAAAAATGCATTTTGTTGTCCACAAAAGTTGATGTAAACAGAACCACAGCAGGTGTGTGGTGTGTTCTGATGTAAACAGAACCACAGCAGGTGTGTGGCGTGTTCTGATGTAAACAGAACCACAGCAGGTGTGTGGTGTGTTCTGATGTAAACAGAACCACAGCAGGTGTGTGGCGTGTTCTGATGTAAACAGAACCACAGCAGGTGTGTGGCGTGTTCTGATGTAAACAGAACCACAGCAGGTGTGTGGCGTGTTCTGATGTAAACAGAACCACGACAGGTGTGTGGTGTGTTCTGATGTAAACAGAACCACAGCAGGTGTGTGGCGTGTTCTGATGTAAACAGAACCACGACAGGTGTGTTCTGATGTAAACAGAACCACGAACCACAGCAGGTGTGTGGTGTGTTCTGATGTAAACAGAACCACGACAGGTGTGTGGTGTGTTCTGATGTAAACAGAACCACGACAGGTGTGTGGTGTGTTCTGATGTAAACAGAACCATGACAGGTGTGTTCTGATGTAAACAGAACCACGACAGGTGTGTGGTGTGTTCTGATGTAAACAGAACCACGACAGGTGTGTGGTGTGTTCTGATGTAAACAGAACCACAGCAGGTGTGTGGTGTGTTCTGATGTAAACAGAACCACGACAGGTGTGTGGTGTGTTCTGATGTAAACAGAACCACAGCAGGTGTGTGGTGTGTTCTGATGTAAACAGAACCACGACAGGTGTGTGGCGTGTTCTGATGTAAACAGAACCACGACAGGTGTGTGGCGTGTTCTGATGTAAACAGAACCACGACAGGTGTGTTCTGATGTAAACAGAACCACAGCAGGTGTGTGGTGTGTTCTGATGTAAACAGAACCACGACAGGTGTGTGGTGTGTTCTGATGTAAACAGAACCACGACAGGTGTGTGGTGTGTTCTGATGTAAACAGAACCACAGCAGGTGTGTTCTGATGTAAACAGAACCACAACAGGTGTGTGGCGTGTTCTGATGTAAACAGAACCACGACAGGTGTGTGGCGTGTTCTGATGTAAACAGAACCACGACAGGTGTGTGGTGTGTTCTGATGTAAACAGAACCACAACAGGTGTGTGGCGTGTTCTGATGTAAACAGAACCACGACAGGTGTGTGGCGTGTTCTGATGTAAACAGAACCACGACAGGTGTGTGGTGTGTTCTGATGTAAACAGAACCACAGCAGGTGTGTGGTGTGTTCTGATGTAAACAGAACCACGACAGGTGTGTGGCGTGTTCTGATGTAAACAGAACCACAGCAGGTGTGTGGTGTGTTCTGATGTAAACAGAACCACAGCAGGTGTGTGGTGTGTTCTGATGTAAACAGAACCACAGCAGGTGTGTTCTGATGTAAACAGAACCACAGCAGGTGTGTGGTGTGTTCTGATGTAAACAGAACCACGACAGGTGTGTGGTGTGTTCTGATGTATTTGCTAAGGTTCTTGTTTGTGCATTTTAAGTTATTCTGAAGGTGCAGTGTGTCAGTGATAGCGGCTTATTAACCGAGCGTGAGGTCTGTATGGGGAAATATCAGACTTGATGTACAGACCGAGCCTTGGCGAGGTCTGTGTCAAAAGGCCAAGGTCTGATTTTTCTCTGTCGGTGCTTGTGTCGCGCGCAAGAGTAACGGCCTTCTCTTTGACGGCGGAGATGAAGTGGGCGGGAGAATGCGCTGTTTTATTATCCCGTTAACTCACGTTAATTACACTTTTTATTAATGCACAAAAAAAAAATTAATGCTTTAACGGATGTCCGACTTTAAAACAGCTCTGCTTGTGTTCATGTCTTTTCAAGTCTTCAAGTCATGTTAGTCCCATATGAACCAGCCCGGACTCTGGGGAGCACAGGGACTGGATTCCTGCTGGTGCAGAGGGTCAGGACTAAACATGGGGAGGCTGCATTTCAGATTCATGCTGCTAAAATCTGGAACAATCTTCCTGAAGATGTTTAAAACCAGGTTAAAAACAGTTCTGTTTATCTGTGCATACAACTGAGGGATTTCATATTTTAACTGACATGTCACTAATATATCTTTTTAATGTACTGTGATTATTTATGATTTTATTTTGTTCAGCACTTTCAGTTGCCTTGTGTATGAATTGTGCTATACAAATAAACTTGCCTTTAGTCGTTTCTTACTCGATTAGACCTAAACAGAAATCACAGGTCCAGAACTGACCTTGTTGTCTGTGAACAGTGGGAGCAATTATCTCATGCTTGATATTTTGTTATTTCTGTCTTTAACTTCTTATTACAGATTAAAGCTGCACTAACTGACTTTATTTTTGTATTCATTAGTTAAATGCTATCCATGTCCATGCAGTGCATTTGGATACACGTCCTTTTGAAGAAAAAGTAGAGCAGATTTGTGCTGGTGTGACATTATATTGTAGTTCGAGTTTTGATGAAACAAGGAAGAGAACGTGTTTCGGGTCGCAGATTGTGACCAATCACAGCGGACCACTAGCAATTGTAAACCACTTTGTGACTCTGGTCTGTGAAAGGCGCTATATAAATAAACATCACTTACTAAGGTTAATTTGATATTTCCTCAAGGACCAAAGGAAATGGTGTGTGTGTCTGTGTGTGTGTGTCTGTGTGCGTGTCTGTGTGTGTGTGTGTCTGTGTGTGTGTGTCTGTGTGCGTGTGTGTCTGTGTGTGTGTGTCTGTGTGCGTGTCTGTGTGTGTGTGTGTGTGTCTGTGTGTGTGTGTGTCTGTGTGTCTGTGTGCACTTGTTTTCAACTCCTGGTGGGTTCCATAACCTGAGATTCCACTCACGTCATGGGGACTGGTTTTACGTGGTGGGGCCCGAACACCGGACCCCACTGGTCCAAGCTTAATAATCAATGGGTAATGCTTTTCTAACGGTCCTTATGCAGTCTCTGTAAAAATATGGAAAGGACCCCTGGAGGTTTACTTTCCTGAAAAAAGTGTGTTATGTGTCAGAACCCTGGTGGTGGGTTGCGGGATATCAAGGAGGGGCACACTGGGGCAATTTCAGTCCAGCAGGCTGGAGCCAATCATGGAGCAGCACAACAGAGGAAATCAGGTGTCAGGCTAGAAAAAGGTGCAAGTGTGTGGTTCATTAGGCTGCAAGAAATCATGGAGGAGCACACTGAAGCGCACGCTTACAAACCACTGGTAAGTGCTGACTACAAGTCATGACTTCAAATTGTTATATAGAATGATTACAAATTATTTGTTGTTTGTGCAGCTTAGTCAAGAGTCCCTAATTGATGAAGTCGACTCAGATTCTGACGATTTAACTGTCAAGAAGAAACCTGTAAAAAAGTATGGAAAAAGAAAAATCAAAAACACTTTTCTTCAAGACTCGGAAAGTGACGAACCAAAGGCAAATAAGATTGTTATCATGCAGCTGCAAAAGAAGAAAAATGGGGGGCGAGTATACAGCAAGAGACACTTCTGCCTCTACTGTTCAATGTCCTGCCACAAAATGTCCCGTCATTTGACTAGAAAACATGGAAATGAAAGTGACGTAGCCAGAGCATTGGCTCTACCTGTGAAATCTAAAGCACGTAAACTTCAGTTTGATTTGATCAGGAATAGTGGCAACCGTGAGCACAATTTTGAGGTTTTAAAGGCCGGCATTGGAACTTTAGTCCCAGCTAAACAGCCAAATTCCCCAGTTAAATCCAGTGAGTTTTTGCACTGTATAGACTGTGGGGCATTGCTTAAGCGAAAGTCGCTGTGGAGGCATGTGGCCAGGTGCCGGCTTTCACAGAAAGATGCCCAGGCTAAACCAGGTAGAAGTAGGGTCCAGTCCCTCTGCTCCCTAGCCCAGCCTGTACCGGAGGGCATCAGCAAAAAGCTGTGGTCTTTAATTTCGGCAATGCATCAGGATGAGGTCACGGGTGTTGTCAAAGCAGAAAAGGGGATTCTGAGACTCGGAGAGCACCTGTACTTAAAACACGGGCATGATAAGACTAAGCATGATTACATTAGGCAGAAAATGAGAGAAGTCGGTAGGTTAATTAACGAAGCAAAAACCGCAGGGAAACTGAAAACAATTAAGGATTTCTTTATTCCTTCCAACTTTAACCATGTGATTGATGCAGTCAGGTCTGTGGCTGGATATGATGAGGAAACAAATCAATACAAGACTCCATCCTTGGCCCTCAAACTCGGCCATAGCCTCAGAAAGCTAGCAGATATTCTTGAATGTGACTCAAAAATGGAGCATTGTGTTGATGAACTATTTATTAAAAACCTCCAACGAAGCCGGCTGCTTTTTGAGAAGAGGTGGGACGTCTGTGTTTCTTCTGCTGCCCTACAGACCCTCCGGCAAGCCAAGTGGAACACTCCGGACCTGCTCCCTCTGACTGAGGACGTTAGAGCCATGCATGCACATATTGAGGTATGTCGACCTGAATATGTGCAAACCCTAATAAGTGAGCCAACGTCTAAGCATTGGTCTAAACTGGCAGTTTTGACTCTTTGTGAGGTCATCATTTTCAATCGAAGAAGGGAAGGTGAGGTTTCAAAGATGCCACTGACAGCCTTTACCAGGTAAAGGTAGTAAGACTGGGATCCATTCTGACATTGCTCTGGGACTGTCCCAACTTGAGAAAAAGCTGTGTCAGCATTTTCAACGCATTGAAATTAAAGGGAAAAGAAGTCGGAAAGTGCCGGTTCTTTTGACTCCTGAAATGATTGCTTCGATGGAGGTGCTGGTGGAGAACAGAAGGGCCTGTTCCATCTCTGACCATAACCCATACTTCTTTTCCCGCCCGGGCGCAGACACCCACATCAGGGGATCAGACTCCCTACGCCAGGTAGCCAAAGAATGTGGTGCGGTGCATCCAGAGATGCTATCCTCAACCAAACTTAGAAAGCACATAGCTACTATGTCTACAGTTCTCAATATGAAAGAGAATGAGATGGACATACTTTCCAACTTCCTCGGCCATGACATTCGCATCCACAGGCAATATTACAGACTACCAGAGGGGACACTGGAGCTGGCCAAAATCAGCAAAGTGTTGATGGCCATGGAGCAGGGAAGAGTGACGGAATTCGAAGGAAAGAGCCTCGACCAGATACAAATTGAGCCTGAAGGTAATTCTTGATATTATTAAAATATGTATGATTTTTTTCCCCTAAAGGCCACTTGTATTTTTATTTTCTGTGCGACAGGGAGAGCAGTAGAGATCCTCTCACAAACGGACGGGCTAAAAGAAACTTCAAGCGGAGAACCTTCAACCATTCATCCAGATGCACCCCATGGTAGTGGCAGTGCCCCTTCTGGTAAGTGTACCAGGTGGGGGATTACAGCCAGGCTGCTTGGTCCTAACCCTGGGAGTGTATATTGCTAATATATTTTTATTTCTCTCCCTAGAACGTGTAAGAAAGCCATGGTCTGCATCTGAGGTGAAGGCTGTGGAGAAGACCATGACACCTTTCATACAGACTGGAAAGGTCCCTGGGAAGTCTCACTGCCTGGCCTGCATTAATGCCTCACCAGATGACCTTAGACATCGGACATGGAGTGGCATTAAATTCTATGTCAAAAATAGAATCACTGCAATTCGAAAACAAAATCTAAAATAAAATTCCTTTAAAATAGTTGTTTGGTTTCTATTGACTGTTTTGTATTACTTAAAGTAGTCCCAGTAAAAAAAGATTATGTCTATGGGTCCCATTCTGAACGGCCCTGTCAAAGGGACCCACCAGGTAACAAAAACGTGTATGTGTGTGTGTGTGTGTGTCTGTGTGTCTTACTCAGGGTCCTGTGGTTCCTCCTTTATGTCCCTGAGCTCAGAGTCTTCCTCCAGTTTCACTTCTGCCATGTTCATCTGGGTTAGCTCCTGTTAGCTCCTGTTAGCCTGTGGTGATAATGCCGTCCCTTTTTAGCTTTATTAGCTCTCAGCCCCCTCTTGTTAGCTCTCTCCTGTTAGCTCTCTCCTGTTAGCTCCTTTAGCTTGTTGTTCAGAGCATTATAAGGGCAGGATAACCGTGCAACACGAACCATTCACGGAGGAAAACAAACACAACACATCAGTCTCTTTGACTCAAACACACGCATCAAGCAGCACCGCGTCATTTATGGAGTAAAACACAAGGCACTTCCGGTTTGACCCTTCAGTGTAAGAGCACACAAACACATATACAGATTCGAGGCAACACCCTCACTTGCTCTTAAAGCTGCACTAACTGACTTTATTTTTGTATTCATTTGTTAAATGCTATCCATATCCATACAGTGCATTGGGATATACGTGATTTTGAAGAAAAAGTAGCGCAGATTTGTGCTGGCGTGACATTATATTTTAGATCAAGTTTTAATGAAACAAGGAAGAGAACGTGTTTTGGGTCTCGGATTGTGACCAATCACAGCGGACCACCAGTCCCTACTTTTGTGAGAAATCTACAGGTCTGTTAGCATAGACAGCTGAGTTAGCACAACAAGCGGCGGAGCTAACCTGAAACTTCCTCGTCTTCATCACCGGTTACTGCTTATGTGACCGGTGTGTCCTGCCTTCTCTTTAATGACCCATGGAGACTTTAGAGCTTGTGGTAGAAGTCGTGTTTTATTATCTGCACAGATAACATTAGACACTGTGAATAACTGGTAGTGGACTCTCATGTGCTCTTTGCTGTCTCGTTCTCGTCTCGAGTTCTCCAGACAGTGTGAATCAATTGTATACCTAATTTGTAGTTACAATATTTAAAACAACTACAATATTGTAATTACACATACAAAAAATACAATTATAATAATACACATCAAAATAAAAATACAATACCTTTTTACCAAATATAGCATTGTAAATAGTTCTTGTGATCGTATAGTGGTTTTTAATAAACAATCATGAAATATCTTATACCAAATAATACTTTTTCTAGCTGCCAATTATGTATGAAATGCATGTGTCACAACTCTACTTTATCGAAATGGTGCAACGCACATTTAACCAATAGTAAAACAAACAAATGTACAGAAAAAAAACATATTAAACATTACATACCTGCACAGATAACATTAGACACTGTGAATAACTGGTAGTGGACTCTCATGTGCTCTGTGCTGTCTCGTTCTGCAAAGGGACATCGGTTAGCC
Organism: Knipowitschia caucasica; assembly: GCA_964034765.1. Taxonomy (NCBI): domain Eukaryota; kingdom Metazoa; phylum Chordata; class Actinopteri; order Gobiiformes; family Gobiidae; genus Knipowitschia; species Knipowitschia caucasica. The sequence goes on from OZ035825.1 coordinate 3,433,129, forward strand.
GCACACTAAGCTAGGTTCTCCGGTAGAAAAACACGGTTAAATAAAAGATATTACACAAAACCTTTTCTTAAACATGGCGAAATATACACCAGCTAAATACTACACAACAATTAATCACTAGCTTAGCATTTCAATGGCTACACATGAGTAAACTAATAATTCTGTCCACACAAATTCACGGACATGTTACCTCGTCTCGAGTTCTCCAGACAGTGAAAGAACTCGGGACTTTCCGCGCGAACTAAGGGTGCAGGTATGGCAAACGCCAGAAGATGGCGCTGTGTCCACAATTTACGTGGATTTAATTGTACTCTAATAACTATGTTACATACACCCCTCTTAAATCCTGCTAAATTGTGGTTCATCCTAACAGAGAAAAAAATAATAATGCGACAAACTGTGCGATTGAAGAGCAATATCAAGTTCAAGTCAGAAACGATCACTATCCACTTGGGATTAAGCTTGCTAAAGGGATAGCTAAGCCCTTTAACAGCAGAGACTCAAGAGATGCCGTTTACATCCCTCATAAGGCAAACAATGCTCTCACTCCACATACAAAAAAAAATCTCAGCATTTTCTTCATATTTTCTATGTATGACTATCTCAAAGGAAAACGAAAAAAAAATACAATACCAAAACAGGTTCTCTTTAACCTGAGGAACCCCACAAGAACCTCACAAGAGAAACCGCTGAAGATACATCAGCAACAACTCTTTGACCCATTTGACACACCAAACGAACAGGAGGCCTGACATCTCGACCAGTTCTAGTACGGAGGGGTAGAGGCTGAGTGCTAAGTTCGTGGCTCGACTGCTTGAAAGGACGGGCACAACTAGACTCACGAGAATGGGGCTGGGATAAACTCACAGTAGGACTCGTCATTTGTGTCTCAACATCAGCCTCAGGAGACTGGCCATCCACAGAGTCACCATCAGAGACACAAATTTGACTAACAGAAGCGTCTTCGTCACTGACATTATCAGTCCGTAAAAGCCATTGCGCGGTTTTTGTCTCACTGTCCTGTACTTCAACAGGAATGTCAGGATCACAGGGGACACTATTATGGGCTTGAGAAGGGCCATCAGACTCCGGTGGGTCTCCATCACCAGCCGGGAGGAAACTCACAGGGAGGAGAAGGTTTCTGTGAACAACTTTGACTTTCTGAGTGAGAGGGTCCCTGATGGAATACACATTGATCTCAGGTTTCACAGATATAACCTCATATACTTTAGAGTCCCATTTGTCCGCTACTTTCCTCTTTCCTCTCTCACCACGGTTTGCGAGCAAGACTCTGTCTCCAATGGTAGGGGGTGAGCCTTTAACTTTGCGGTTGTAGTTATCGGTCTGCCAAACTTGCTCAGACCTGCTGTGTTTTAGGGCGATACGCGCCGCCTCAGCCAAGTCGCGTCGCAGTACGGCAACAAACTCACGGTGGCTAACGACAGAACTGTTATGAAGCACATTTTGGAAAACAACATCTACAGGGAGACGCGGGATGCGCCCAAACATAAGATAAAAAGGTGCAAACCCTGTCGTCTCATGTTCGGTACAGTTGTAACAAAATGTCAGAGTCTGTAACATTTGAGGCCACCTAGCCTTGGAGTTTGGGGGTAGGGCACGTATCATGTTTCCCAGAGTCCTGTTGTATCTTTCCGCTATACCATTCCCCATCGGGTGGTACGGAGTGGTGTGCGATTTCTGGACACCAGCCATCTCCAGCAGTTCTCTTATGAGTTGACTCTCAAAATTCGCACCCTGGTCTGAATGAATCCTTTTTGGGAAGCCGTAAACACAGAAAAAGTCATTCCAGAGACGACGAGCGACTTGTTTAGCTGACTGATTTTTACACTGGAAAGCGTGAGCAAGTTTAGAAAAATGATCAGTGACAACCAAAACATCAACACACTTCTTATCTGTTTGTTCAGCAGTCCAAAAGTCGATGCACACCAGTTCCATCGGCTCTGAGGTGTGAATGCTTTCAAGGGGTGCACGGTCCTTGGGTTCAGGGGTTTTTCCAACCAGACACCTGAAACAGTTTTTAACATGGTTGACAACGTCACATTCCATTCCAATCCAGAAGAATCTTTGTCTGGCCAACGACAGCGTTCGAGCCTGTCCTTGATGACCAGCCGAGTCGTGAAGTCCATTCAGTACCTGAGTCTTTAAAGAGTCCGGCACAACAAACTGGTTTATCGTCACGTTCATTTTAATGTCCTTTTTTTATCTGTACAACATGCCATCTCTGATTGAAAGTTTGGGCCAATGTCTGAGTAACTTCCTGACACCACAAGACTCATCAGCACGTTCATGTCTTGAGGGTCTCTTGTGCCTCTGGACATAATAAAAAACACGGTTCAAGATTTCATCCTGCTCTTGAATGTTGGCAAGTTGGCTTTTTGGCAAGGAGGCATGATGGTCCACGCCAGTGAGTTGTGGGATGTCCGTACCAGCACCTCTGATTTGGCTGACACCATCGACGTGAGCACCCAACACAGCCTGAACATCATCAAAGGACAGCTGAGGTGAACTAATAGAACGCTCAAACTGACTCTCCACTATCTGGCAGTTATTAGTGCACCTGAACGCATCCTGGACTTTCCGGTCAGCTACCTCACTGATCTGGGCAAGCAGGAATGAGTATGGCTCAGTGACCAGACGGTGGGCAATGCAAGACTTAACAAAAGGCTCTCTACTCAGCGCGTCAGCGACTACATTTTTAGCACCAGGGACATAGTTAAGATCAAAATTGTAAGCAGCAAGTTTAGCGACCCATCTCTGCTCACAAGCGTCAAGTTTTGGTTTTGTCAAAATGTACGTGAGCGGGTTATTGTCAGTCCACACAGAAAAAGTCCGTCCCTTCAACCAATGGCTAAATTTCTCACAAACCGCCCATTTAAGTGCCAGGAACTCCAGACGATGTGCCGGGTAGTTTAACTGGGAATGGGAGAGAGTCTTACTAGCAAAAGCCACGGGCCTGGCGATTTCGCTACCAGGGGGGAGTTGCGAGAGGACAGCGCCTATACCGTCAAAAGAAGCGTCTACCGCAAGAATAAAGGGAGCGTCAAAGTCTGGATGAGCCAACGTCACACAGTGCACCAAGTCGTGTTTCAGAGTCTCAAAAGCGTGTCTACAGTCATCAGTCCAGTCAGAAGGTGCCAACCTCACTAAACCCTTCTTAAACTTTGGTTTAGGATGCCTACCCCTCTTTCTCTTAGATGTAGTGGGCTCTGACACCAGACTAAATAATGGCCTAGCTTTAGCTGAACACGCCTCAATAAAATGGTCGTAATACAAGACCATTCCTAAGAAGGACCTGATTTTCTTAGCACTGGGAGTTACACCATCTGACTCCATGAGGTCACTCTCCTGTACTTCATTGATGGTCTGAACCTTGCCTGGGTCAGTCATGACACCATCCTCACAAACTATGTGGCCCAGAAACTTAACAGAGCGCTGGAGGAAATGGCACTTTTTGGGCGAAAGCTTGAGGTTGTTAGCAGCTAGACGCGAAAAAACCATTTCCAAGCGTTCAAGGGCGATCTGCTCGGAAGGTGCATACACAAGAAGATCGTCCAGGTAACATAGCAGACTTGTGAAGTTCTCGTCTCCAAAAATCGACATCATCATGCGCATAAAAGTGGCAGGACTGTTTGTTAGGCCTTGCGGCATCCTATTGTACTCATGGAGGCCAAACGGTGAGGAGAAGGCTGTGTATTTCTTGTCATCCTCGTGCAGCTTGACATTATAGAAACCTGAAGTGAGGTCCATGGTAGAAAAAAACACATTGCCACCAAGCGCAGAAAGCGCGTCTGTTTGATGGGGCAAAGGGTGCGCATCTTTCACAGTTCTCGCATTAAGCCATCTGAAGTCATTACAAATGCGCAGATCATCATTGGGCTTCACTACAAGGACAAGCGGAGAGGAGTACTCGCTCTGAGACTTCCTGATTATGCCCAACACCTCCATATCACTCAAAGCAGTCCTGAGTTTGTCATAGTGGCATGGCGGGACACGTCTGTAAGGGAATCTGAATGGCTTGTTATCCAACAGACGAATCCGGTGGACAAAGTCTTTCGCCTCACCACAGTCCATTTTGTGCCTCGAAAATATAGACTCGTACTGTTCGATAGTGTGTAGTAACTTATTCTTCCACTCCAAAGTTACCTCACAAGACATGACATCAAGTTCTTGAAGGCCCATGTCACACAGGATTTTGTTGATCTCAGCCTCAGACTTTTGAGTGGGTGGTGAGCTCGGAGAGAACTGAGTATTTGACTGTACACGTTTTGGATCCGGTAAGTCCTGCACAGATGAACAAAACGACACATCCACAACTTTAGCATTCTTTCTCAATATGAGTGGTTTGGTAGTGGGGTTCACAATTTTAACAGGCACCCAACCATCACCATAAAGAGAGGTAACAACCCTGCCAACCAGGATTTGAGCCAGTCTTGTCCTGGAATGAGTGGGCTCAACAAGGACTGAATCACCCACAGCATTAGCGTCAACGACAGGCAACCTCGCCCACACTAAATGTTCAGTCAAAGGCTGGAGCGTGACACTCTTCTTTAGTTTAGCAGTACCAAGGCTAGCAGGAAAATCCCCTTTATCAATGTGTTTGGTATTGGACAGAAGTGACAATAAAGGTGTCAACTTGTCACTGTGTTCAGAGTCTTCAATCTGGGATATGAGCCATTTCAGAACATTACTGCCCATCAAGTCATCGGATTGGCCTGGCACAACCAGAATAGGGACTACAACTTTAAAACCATGCACTGTCAGCGTGAGATCGTACAGAGCTGTGGGTGAGACTAAGTGACCACCACAGCCCACTATAACAAAGTCCTTGGCTGTGCCTCTTTCGACTTGCGGCAACATCTTTGTTAGCTCAGCATCTGTTTTTTCATTCACTGTACATGCCATAGAACCACTGTCAACTAGTGCCTTTATTACATGTCCGTTCTCAGTGACCACTTCAGTGTGGAACAGTGTGTCTGTCTTTGAAAGTCTCTGCAGGCCTTGCATAATAACAGTTTTACCAGACGGCACAGTACTGCTAAAAGTATCATAAAGTGACTCAAGATCAGTGTCCATATTCAAGGCGGGAGGGTCATTAACTCGATCTGCGCTGTCCTCCCCTGCGCGCAGACCACTCAGTTTCCCTGCTGGTCAGTGTGGGAGGTTTGTTTATGCTGAGGACAGTCGCGTCTGGCATGACCAGGTAAGTGGCACAGGAAACACAGATTGTTGTCGCGGCAGTGGGTCAGTGCCGAGTGGGAGACGTTATTACAAACCAGACATGGAGCACTCGTAAAGCCCTTCACTTTCGGGGATCTCTGATCACCGCGCGGCTTCCTGCTGGCCAGAGTGGTCTGATTCTGTAACAGGACTTTTTCAAGCATTGAAATCAGCCTCTCTAAGGTTGAATTATCAGACACATTAGTTGCATGAGGCACGTTAGGGCTTAGTTCAACCTTGTTCATCATAACTCTGTTATTAACACTTGAGCATTTTGGTCCTCTCTCTAGGTGGTATTCGTCTAACACTTCCTGGACCTCACGAGCTGTCCACTTATCAATAGTTTTGGATCTAAAGGTGAGAGCTAGATCTTTGCTGGGACAGTGCCTTATGAACATACGGGTGACTTCCACACTGGGATTATCAAACTCTTTACCTTGCTCACTAAGACAGCTCACAGCATTATCTGCAGCTCTATTCAGCCTCAACCAAAACTCATAAGGGTCCTTGTTCTCTTTTGGCAGTGTGGAGTAAAAGTCAGCAAGTGGTACCGAGGAGCAAACACTGGGGCTAAAGTGCTTACGCAGGAGACTATAAATGGCATTTGGATTGCTTTTAACATCAACTTCACCATTTCTAATCCCAAACTTAACAATGTCCTTTGCCCTGCCTCTTAAATGGACGATGATTTCCTCCGCCTGACTCTCAAGCGGGACACTATTTTTACAAATAAAATGTCTCATTGACTCTTCCCACTCATCAATGGACACAGAATCTGAACCCTCCCCTTTAAATGCAGGAGGCTCTTTAGCACCCTTTCGCACAAAAGCCACTTGGGAAAGGTCTAATGTGCGATTGTAAACTGGCTCACACTCATCCGGTGTACTTTGATGACCTTTGGGCACACTTATATTAGGAGACGTATTCAACCTTGTAACAATACTGTCCGCTAACTGCTGTCCGATCTGTTGTACAATGTCACTCATTTGGTTGACCAATCCAACATTCTCGAAAGCAGACTCTTGTGCAGTACTGCACTGAGGTTGATTAATATCGGCAGCAGGACTAATGTGTGGCGTTACATTATCATTAACTACCACGTTTCCACCACCTCCAAGAGTGAATGGGACCGGAGAAAACTGCAACCCACGGCCCCTCCCGAACCCTAACGGTGAGTTGGTTCTGCTGAAGCTCATGTTGATAGCTTTAAGAGTCAATGACGAGAGCAGAGCAGGCGTCCAGCGCAGACACGACAGCAGCTCCAGGGCGACACAGCGAGAAGACAAGTCCAGTTCGAAGCAGTCGACGAGTCACGGCACCAATGTGACCGGTGTGTCCTGCCTTCTCTTTAATGACCCATGGAGACTTTAGAGCTTGTGTGTAGAAGTCGTGTTTTATTATCTGCACAGATAACATTAGACACTGTGAATAACTGGTAGTGGACTCTCATGTGCTCTGTGCTGTCTCGTTCTCGTCTCGAGTTCTCCAGACAGTGTGAATCAATTGTATACCTAATTTGTAGTTACAAATATTTAAAACAACTACAATATTGTAATTACACATACAAAAAATACAATTATAATAATACACATCAAAATAAAAATACAATACCTTTTTACCAAATATAGCATTGTAAATAGTTCTTGTGATCGTATAGTGGTTTTTAATAAACAATCATGAAATATCTTATACCAAATAATACTTTTTCTAGCTGCCAATTATGTATGAAATGCATGTGTCACAACTCTACTTTATCGAAATGGTGCAACGCACATTTAACCAATAGTAAAACAAACAAATGTACAGAAAAAAACATATTAAACATTACATACCTGCACAGATAACATTAGACACTGTGAATAACTGGTAGTGGACTCTCATGTGCTCTGTGCTGTCTCGTTCTGCAAAGGGACATCGGTTAGCCGCACACTAAGCTAGGTTCTCCGGTAGAAAAACACGGTTAAATAAAAGATATTACACAAAACCTTTTCTTAAACATGGCGAAATATACACCAGCTAAATACTACACAACAATTAATCACTAGCTTAGCATTTCAATGGCTACACATGAGTAAACTAATAATTCTGTCCACACAAATTCACGGACATGTTACCTCGTCTCGAGTTCTCCAGACAGTGAAAGAACTCGGGACTTTCCGCGCGAACTAAGGGTGCAGGTATGGCAAACGCCAGAAGATGGCGCTGTGTCCACAATTTACGTGGATTTAATTGTACTCTAATAACTATGTTACACTTACACAGCAAGACAGCCATCCAAAAGACAGTCCCATTCCTCCGCGCTTCCCGGTTCTATCATTCTATGGTCACGCCATCCACGTGCAAATCCATATCCATGTAATATCCATATTGGGAGACACTAGCTCCGTCAACAACAGTGGGTGTGTGTGGGGGGCGATAGCTTCGTGGGGGAGGGGAGCAGAAAGAGAGAGGCCAGCGAGTCTGCGGCTTCAAAATCCCAAAGTCAGTTAGTGCAGCTTTAACACTGCAGTGCAAGTCAAATAGACACAGGCATATTTACATTACATTTACATTCAAAACAGAAAATGTGTGAACCTTTCCATTCTAACTTTGCTCACTGAGTTAGTCATTACATCAGCTGCCATGTCTGCTGTTGCACAATATAATTTTTTTTATTCTCTTTTAGTGCAGATTGAATGAAATGGAATCAAACGTCAATTTGTTTACATCTTTGTCGGTTAATAGGGTTTTTAGACAATGCAATTGCACCCTGGTTATCTGCATACATGGGCTGTATCCGAATGTCCACACTATATATATATATATATATATATATATATATATATATATATATCAACTCACTCACTATATAGTTCGGGACTAGAGTGAGTGAGTCAGTGCACTCATTCTGTTGGCGATTCGGACACATGCACACTATTTAGCCGTGGCCCGCATCACACCACGTCACATGTCATTGGATCAATATACTTTTAAATATATTTATATATGAATAAAAGTATATTAAAATATCAATCTTTGTCTAATATACATGGTATATATGGTTGACTGATTTGGTTAACGTCCCTCATATTCCCGCCACCTGACCTTACTTACTTACTTACTTACTTCCGTGTTTTAGCTAAAGCCCCACCTCACTTCCTGTTCGCGGGAAACAGCTTGAGTTTCTCTGGAGTTCAGCGGTGGTTTACACGAGTTTCCCAAATAATGCTCAAACAGGAATTAAACTGTGAGGATACTGGGCATTTTTGGGACACAGCAGTGCTCTTTGATTGTGCTGTCATTGTGTGTTTATAAAGTTTACAAATCGCTCTAAGTGGCCACAGTCAAAGCTCTACCTCAGAGAGAAAGCACAGCGACACTTTTGGGTCAGTCTCAGCTGAATGTATCAATCTAATTACTAAAAAACGTCACTAAAACCCAATTAAATTAAAGTACTTTAGGTGTACTTTCTAATTAAAAATACTATTCTCAATCAATAGGAAACACATTAGACATACACATTTAAACATATTTAAACAAGAAAACACATTGTATATACACACTCACTTAAAATGCAAGAACATTTAAACACTTTATTGGTTGAAAGAACAGAAAAAACAACAAGGGAATTGGAATAAGTCCTAATTTTTCTAAATGAAATAAAGAGTAATTAGTCATTAAACAGTAAAAGCATTTAGAACAACTGGGACATGTCGATGGTTTTGTATGAATTTGCTTGGCTATGGCCATACATTTTTTTGGTATTGCAGCAGCAGCGGAGGGGCAGATACAGTGCCTTGCGAAAGTATTCGGCCCCCTTCAACCTTTCAACATTTCGCCAAATTTCAGGCTTCAAACATAAAGATATAAAATTTTAATTTTTTGTCATGAATCAACAAGTGGGACACAATCGTGAAGTGGAACGAAATGTATTGGATAATTTCAACTTTTTTAACAAATAAAAAACTGAAAAGTGGGGCGTGCAATATTATTCGGCCCCTTTACTTTCAGTGCAGCAAACTCACTCCAGAAGTTCAGTGAGGATCTTTGAATGATCCAATGTTGTCCTAAATGACTGATGATGATAAATAGAATGCACCTGTGTGTAATCAAGTCTCCGTATAAATGCACCTGCTCTTTGATAGTCTCAGGGTTCTGTTTAAAGCGCAGAGAGAACCATGAAGACAAAGGAACACACCAGGCAGGTCCGAGATACTGTTGTGGAGAAGTTTAAAGCCGGATTTGGATACAAAAAGATCTCCCAAGCTTTAAACATATCAAGGAGCACTGTTCAAGCAATTATATTGAAATGGAAGGAGTATCAGACCACTGCAGATCTACCAAGACCCGGCCGTCCCTCCAAACTTTCATCTCAAACAAGGACTGATCAGAGATGCAGACAAGAGGCCCATGATCACTCTGGATGAACTGCAGATAACTACAGCTGAGGTGGGAGAGTCTGTCCATAGGACAACAATCAGTCGTGCACTGCACAAATCTGGCCTTTATGGAAGAGTGGCAAGAAGAAAGCCATTTCTCAAAGATATCCATAAAAAGTCTTGTTTAAAGTTTGCCACAAGCCACCTGGGAGACACACCAAACATGTGGAAGAAGGTGCTCTGGTCAGATGAAATCAAAATCGAACTTTTTGGCCACAATGCAAAACGATATGTTTGGCGTAAAAGCAACACGGCTCATCACCCTGAACACACCATCTCCACCTCAGCTGTAGTTATCTGCAGTTCATCCAGAGCGATCATGGGCCTCTTGGCTGCATCTCTGATCAGTCTTCTCCTTGTTTGAGATGAAAGTTTGGAGGGACGGCCGGGTCTTGGTAGATTTGCAGTGGTCTGATACTCCGTCCATTTCAATATAATTGCTTGCACAGTGCTCCTTGAGATGTTTAAAGCTTGGGAAATCTTTTTGTATCCAAATCCGGCTTTAAACTTCTCCACAACAGTATCTCGGACCTGCCTGGTGTGTTCCTTTGTCTTCATGGTTCTCTCTGCGCTTTAAACAGAACCCTGAGACTATCAAAGAGCAGGTGCATTTATACGGAGACTTGATTACACACAGGTGCATTCTATTTATCATCATCAGTCATTTAGGACAACATTGGATCATTCAAAGATCCTCACTGAACTTCTGGAGTGAGTTTGCGGCACTGAAAGTAAAGGGGCCAAATAATATTGCACGCCCCACTTTTCAGTTTTTTATTTGTTAAAAAAGTTTAAATTATCCAATACATTTTGTTCCACTTCACGATTGTGTCCCACTTGTTGTTGATTCATGACAAAAAATGTAAATTTTATATCTTTATGTTTGAAGCCTGAAATGTGGCAAAATGTTGAAAGGTTCAAGGGGGCCGAATACTTTCGCAAGGCACTGTAGCAACCCTGAATCTTACCTAATACAATCTATATAGATATGACATTTGGCGGACCTCAAAACAGACCATAATTTAGTTCATTCAATTAGCAGACTTTGAATAAACAGGTGTCCGCTCTTACCTTTTGTCGAACAGGGCCCAGGCACCGTCAGAAGTCCACCAAATATCAGCTTTTCCACGTTCAACCGGGTCTCCAGATCATGAACCAGCGCTCACTAGTACCGGGAACTAGTTTCCATCGGCAGAGACCAATCACACGTCAGAAATCCCCGGAATGTGGACATGGGAAAACAATTTTAAACGCTTAGTCAGTCCAAAAAAGAGGACACAAAAAAATATAGTGAGAGAGCGAAAAAAGCCCCGGAATCGTCACCTCTCCAGCCTGCTGGATAGCACCCAACTCCAGATACTCTCAGCTCTCTCACGCCGAGAAAAAGAAAACAAAGGAAACTCCCTCAAAACAATCCAGAGAATGGTGCACACTGAGCCGCGCATTCTCCACCAAATCTGTCAGGGATGAAGCAGACAGAGACGGATCGTGGTGCGCCAAACTCTGGAAGTTTATTTAAGTTTCTCTCAAGTTCCAGTGGTTTCCATTGTTTCTTTCTCTCGGACAGAATAAAGTCAGTACACAGTTTATATAGTCATTGTCACGTCACACATGGAAAGACGTACGTGTCACACAGAGACAGTCACATCATAGTCAAAATAATCAGAGTCCTTGTAGAGTCCTGCACTAAGGCCATATTGCTATCTAATACTAACACCTGATTGAGTCCAAGCCTTGTCTCCAGCAGGGAAAGCAAAAGAGTGAACTTTTAGAAACACTCGTGTTACACCACTCTGACAACTTGGTGTAGAAAAAAATGGGCTCTTTAATTTCTCCGGAAAACACAACGGAAAGAAAGGTACAAACAGACAGCAGCTGATCACAAAGACAGGTCCTTCAGGACACCCCGCTTTTCAAAATCCTCCCTGTTATATACCAGGGCCGCGCGCGCTCCCTGTTAACTATTGTATTTCTATGCAATACCGTTACTTTAACACAAGGACAATTTTTTATTCAAAATGAAATAAGCTAACACACTTATTCTAGGTGCTACAATCCTCCCCTGCTAAACAATTGTTGTCCTCAACATCGGCCAAATACATAAACAGTATGAAGAACAAATACACTTATGTCACAAAAACAAAATGGCCTACGATAAACTAGAGTGATGGACAGTAGCATAGCTTTTAAACACACGCTAATGAAATAAAAGATGATATAAAATAACTTTATACCCATTACTCAGACAAGCGCAAAGCTTGTTAACCTGTTGAGTTATTTCCATTAGCTCAGTATTAACATCTCTCTACAGACAAATGTTACAGTTCAATCAAATGTCATTCAAACCATCTGAATTGTTTTCATTTAAAAGAAGTCACAATCTTGGATAAACCAGGTAAGTATCTTACAGTTGCAATATTTACAATATCTTTGATGCATTCAAAACAAACAAGCAAGCATAAACATAGGATAAAAAGACATCTGGGGAGCTATCCATGGTACTCCATACCGTCCATATACCGAAGTGATAATGCTGTTTCAACTACAGTTGAACCTGATGAAATCTCACACAACAAAGAGACAAAGTTAATCTTTTACTTGTTACATTGTACAAGGAGAATGTCTTGACAGAGGCAAGGCACAGACCCTAGCCTCTCTCAGGACAAGTCTGAAGATTCACAGTCTGCAAGCCCCTTTTGGTAGAACAAGACACACCTTCGTATGCAGATGGGAAAGGAAGAAACCAACACAACAAAAGACACTTAGCATATGAGCTCCCCAGACCTCCCGGTGTCTTCCTGAAGCTAAAGTGAATTACAATACAGAGCATTCAGCACATAGCCACATATGATTTACCAAAATGATAACTTAAGTTACATTCCAATATCACGAAGGTACCACATTACCGTACACTGGACTGGCAGTAAGTCCTACGACTCTCTGGATTGGTTGGCCAAGAGTCTCATATGTTAATGTCTCTCTTGGATGTCTTTCTCTTTGAGACCTTCTCAGCACTGTGTTGGACAGTTCTGTATTGGTAACATCTCCAGACTGATGTGGAGAAGAAACAGTGGGTTGTCCATCCATCCATCCATTTTCTTCCGCTTTATCCGTTGCCGGGTCGCGGGGGCAGCAGTCTAAGCAGAGACGCCCAGACTTCCCTATCCACACACACTTCCTCCAGCTCGTCCGGGGGGACCCCAAGGCGTTCCCAGGCCAGCTGAGAGACATAGTCCCTCCAGCGTGTCCTAGGTCTTCCGCGGGGCCTCCTCCCGGTGGGACGTGCCCGGAACACCTCCCCAGGGAGGCGTCCAGGAGGCATCCGGAACAGATGCCCGAGCCACCTCAACTGGTTCCTCTCGACGTGGAGAAGCAGCGGCTCTACTCCGAGCTCCTCCCGTGTGACTGAGCTCCTCACCCTATCTCTAAGGGAGCGCCCAGCCACTCTGCGGAGGAAGCTCATTTCAACCACTTGTATCCGCGATCTCGTTCTTTCGGTCATTACCTAAAGCTCATGACCATAGGTGAGGGAGGGAACGAAGATTGACCGGTAAATCGAGAGCTTTGCCTTTTGGCTCAGCTCCCTCTTTACCACAACGGTCCGATACAGCGACCGCATCACTGCGCACGCTGCACCGATCCGCCTGTCAATCTCACGCTCCATTCTTCCCTCACTCGTGAACAAGACCCCGAGATACTTGAACTCCTCCACTTTTTTTTTTTTCATTTATTGTTGAGAATAGACATACAAAACATACAATACAATACATACAATACGACAAACAAGAAGCAAACACAGACAACAAAGACAACATAGGTGATCAGTTTCAGTGATATTTACAACGTAAGAGGAGAATCTATACAAAGAGGGGAGAGAGGACAGTGAGACCAACAAGAAAGAAAAAGCAATCGTTGCACGCACGCGCATGTGTGTGTGTGAGTGAGTGTGGCATTACAGAAATCTTTTCCTATGTACAGAAGAGGGGGAGAAGGAAAGACAAAGTGTATATCTACACATACATACATACACATATATATTCATGCATATATACATACATTCACACAAACAATAATTATAAACATAATAGTAAATTTAAACATATAAATATATATATAACATTTAAATTATAATAATAATGAATAATGATATACGATTGTTGCATAATAACCTTGATAATGATTATAATAAAGATGATGATGGTGATAATAGAAATAAAGTATAACATCCGCAATAATAAAATTAATAACTGCAACAATAAATAAGCTTGTTTGGATTGAATGTGTTTTTAAATGTATTTATTTTTTATAGATGTGATCTAATTGAATTGAATGTTATTATATTATTATACATACATATATATATATACATATACATATACCGATCATACACTCCTCTTATCCATCTGTTCCCCGGGGTGTCCCAAAGGACACCCCGGGGAACACAGTCGAACGCCTTCTCCAAATCCACAAAGCACATGTGGACAGGTTGGGCGAACTCCCATGAACCCTCGAGTATCCGATGGAGAGTATAGAGCTGGTCCAGTGTTCCGGGACGAAAACCACACTGCCCCTCCTGGATCCGAGATTCGACCATCGGCCGTAGCCTCCTCTCCAGTACCTTGGAGTAGACCTTACCGGGGAGGCTGAGGAGTGTGATCCCACGATAATTGGAACACACCCTCCGGTCCCCCTTCTTGTAGAGAGGGACCACCACCCCGGTCTGCCACTCCATTGGCACTGCCCCCGATCGCCACGCGATGTTGCGGAGACGTGTCAGCCAAGACAGTCCTACAACATCCAGAGACTTTAGATAATCAGGGCGGATCTCATCCACACCCGGAGCCTTGCCACCATGGAGGCTACCAACCACCTTGGTGACCTCAGCCAGGGAGATGGATGTATCCGCCCCAACATCCTCAGCCTCTGCCTCTGAAACAGAGGACGTGACGGGGGTATTGAGGAGAACCTCAAAGTATTCCTTCCACCGCCCGACAATATCCCCAGTCGAGGTCAGCAGCTCTCCACCCGCACCGTACATGGTGTTGGCAAAGAACTGCTTCCCCCTCCTGAGGCGCCGGATGGTTTGCCAGAATCTCTTCGAGGCCGACCGATAGTCATGCTCCATGGACTCTCCGAACTCCTCCCAGTCCCGGGTTTTTGCCTCTGCAACAGCCCGGGCCGCGGCACGCTTGGCCTGCCGGTACTGGACAGCTGCCTCAGGAGTCCCCCGAACCATCATGGCTCAATAGGACTCCTTCTTCAGCCTGACAGCATCCCTTACTGCCGGTGTCCACCACCGGGTTCGGGGGTTGCCGCCGGGACCAGCACCAGAGACCTTGCGACCACAGCTACGAGCCGCCGCATCGGCGATTGAGGCCGAGAACATGGTCCACTCGGACTCCATGTCCCCCTCCTCCGCCGGGACCTGGGAGAAACTCTCCCGGAGGTGTGAGTTGAAAGTCCGTCTGGCAGGGGGCTCAGCGAGACGTTCCCAGCAGACCCTCACTATACGCTTGGGTCTGCCAGGTCTGACCGGCTTCTTCCCCCGCCAGCGGATCCAATTCATGACCAGGTGATGATCGGTTGACAGCTCCGCCCCTCTCTTTACCCGAGTGTCCGAGACACGCGGTCGAAGGTCAGATGATACGACAACAAAGTTGATCATCGACCTCCGGCCTAGGGTGTCCTGGTGCCACGTGCACTGGTGGACACCCTTGTGCTCGAACATGGTGTTCGTGATGGACAAACTGTGACTGGCACAGAAGTCCAACAACTGAACACCGCTCGGGTTCAGATCAGGGGGGCTGCTCTTCCCGATCACCCCTCTCCAAGTGTCGCTGGCGTTTCCCACATGGGCGTTGAAGTCCCCCAGGAGAATAACGGAGTCCCCGGGCGGTGCACTGTCCAGTACCCCTCCCAAGGACTCCAAGAAGGCCGGGTACTCTGCACTGCTGTTAGGCCCGTAGGCCGTCACAACAATGAGAGACTTGTCCCCCACCCGGAGGCGGAGGGACGCGACCCTCTCATTCACCGGGGAGAACTCCAACACGTGGCGGCTGAGATGGGGGGCAATGAGAATGGCCACCCCAGCTCGCCGCCTCTCCCCGCGGGAAACTCCAGAAAAGTGGAGCGTCCAACCCCTCTCAAGGAGTTGGGTTCCAGAGCCCAAGCTGTGTGTGGAGGTGAGGCCGACTATCTCTAGTAGGTAACGCTCAACCTCCCCCACAAGCTCGGGCTCCTTCCCTCCCAGTGAGGTGACGTTCCACGTCCCAAGAGCCAGCTGTTGTGTGTGCGGACTGGGTCGCCGAGGTCTCCGCCTTCGACCGCTGCCCAGTCCTCTCTGCACCGCTTCGCCACCACGGACCCCTCTGCGGGTGGTGGGCCCACAGGAGGGACTGCCCACGTCGTCCATTCGGGCTGAGCCCGGCCGGGCCCCGTGGGCTAAGGCCCGGCCACCAGGCGCTCGCATACGAGCCCCGACCCCAGGCCTGGCTCCAGGGTGGGGCCCCGGCTGCGCCATGCCGGGCGACGTCACTGATTTCATTATCTGTGCTGTCCGTGTGTGTATTTGTTTGTTTTACAGCAGCTAACGTAGCTTTTAAAAGCCAAAACAAGGACTAAAGGATATGTTTTTATTACAGTACCCCAGGGTTAAAATCACTTGGTGTCCATCACTTACATGAGCTCCCTGCTTGAGATTGTAATGACCAAGCAGGGTTTTGAATAATGGTGAGTTCCTCTTCACTGCTGCCAACACAAGACCAAAGTTGCTGGCTGTTATTCTCTTCCTGCGATATGCCATCCTGTTATAAATAAACACGCAGCAGTTAACCTCACAGCATTTTTAAAAAGCTATACAAAGAAAGAGCTAGTCACTAATGACTTTTAGTACATCTGAAATCAATAGATCTTTGTGTCTCATTACCATAAGGCATTCTTAGTTTGCCCAACTGTGGCTCTCTCAATGGCTTCCTTCTGTTGTGGGCTCACAGCAAGGGATGAAAGCATATACAGCGCTTTGTCCTCTGCATCACCATAACTGGAGCTGGCCAATAGCCCATCAAAAGTTTTGATGTGATGGGATGGGTCAAAAGTCTGTCCCAAAAGATATAATTGAATCAGAAAAAGCAACAATTAGATCCATACAAGTCAACATTGTTCACTGACATACATATATGTTTGTTTACTCAGTATGAAATTTAAATGAAAGTGTGAACATGTTTGTCTGATTTGCAATGGTTTGCATTTATCAAACTAAATTTACCATCTAACTAGGGATATCTGCAACCTTTGTAACTGATTTAATGTGGTGTACATGTGAAGTCTCTGATAAGGCAGGACATGAAACAATAAAATACAAAACACAAGTCAAACCTGAGGCAATTCTGGAGCAATTATCCAACCCAGACATGTAAAACGGTCAAGCTGTGCCAAAGATGACAATGCCCATTCTCTGTCCTCCTGGGTGACAGGTCGTTTAATTCCAGCTGAAATAATAGCATAAAAAGTTATGATGGTAACTGATATGGATTTAAGTGAGAATACCACCCCAGTAGCACCATTCATTTCCAACACCTTAAACCCAGGTTTAGATTTTAGTATGGAAATAAAACATAGGGTCATGGTTTTTCAATGATAACAAAACAGAAAGCATGACTGATATCTCCTAGTTACTCGAAGTACTAACCTTGTGATGTGGAAGGTGCAATCACAGACACTTTCTTTGATGTGATTTCCTCTGTTTTGGGTGTCGTGGGCCTCTTCCACATACACTCGACATCTGTGCGAGTAAAGTTCTTCTCAGCCCAAATGAGGAGAGCTGCAACATGGTGGCACTTGGACCTCCCGATAGCACAAGAGCAAGTACTTGCCTTCACTTCCTGACCCTCAACGTGTACCTGAGTAAAATCATCTTTGCTAACTCTCACAAAAAACTCCTAAACAATGGTAAAAGACAGAGAGCAACACTTTGTCTTGCACTAGGTGGTGCTAACAACTAGTTAAGTAACGTCCTAAGCAGTCTAATCTGTATTGGGCGAGTACCTTTCCAGAGTAAGTTGTCAACAAACCATAGGTACTTATTCTAACATAGCTAAGTACAATAGTTAACGTCACACTGGTAAAGTGGTCGACAGCCTTATGTTAGCGAGTTAACGCTAACGTACTAAAAACTTGTAACATCTGAACCATGAGAAATGTTCAATCTTTTTATGGTAAAGGGCGACAGCTAAACCATTGGACTAACAATTTGTTGTATGTATAAAAAAGTCGTAGAATTTTGGGCCGTCAGAGTCAGTACCTCACCTCAACCTCGTAAATTTTACTTTTCATTGAAGCCTGTACTTTCCCTTTAACACTTCCACCTGCCAGCACACTAACATTTACAACTCTGTTTGAGTTGTAGGAGTTAAGACCCTTTTTCACTGACTTTGGGATGTCAGCAAAATACGATGTCACCGTGAAAAAAGTGACCGGTTCCTTGGCTACCACCATTGTGTTTACATTAAGTACAGCGGGTTGGACACGGAAGTGATGTCGTGACGTCACACTAGCCATCCCCATACGTTATGTCCTTAAGTAGCACTTTCAACCCTCCCCTCCCTCCCCTCCCTCCCCTCCCTCCAACCTTGTTGTTGTCAGTCGCGCAGCCACTATGGAGGACCAAAACTGTCAAAATTATAAATAAATGAATAAATAAATAAATGTCACATTCTGCCAATAATTATTAAGATAACACAACAAATCATGCGATTTAATAAATACATATTATTATTATAAGTTTTTTTGGTTTCAAACAAAATAATAAAGCTTTATTATGTTCCTGTTCGTTCAAAGGTCAAGATTAAAATAAATATATTTTTATTATTTAACTGCTGTTTTGTGCCCAAAGAGATAATAAAATCTCATTTTTTTCTTTACCAATTAATTTATTTTCTTTATATTTTTATTTTTATTGACGTTCTGTTTTATTATTTTACGACACATTATTCCTTTCTCGTGTCTTGAAAATTAAATGCAAATTAAGGGGGCGGAGCTACAGAAAGTTAGACCAAAGCAGTCTATCATCAGAGATCGGCTGCATACATACGTTTCCTTGATATCTCTCCATTCCCCACAGTGTGAGGTCTGACCCACAGAGAGGTCTGACCTACAGAGAGGAGGTCTGATCCACACTTTTTGATGGATTAATCCATAAATGTCAATGAGTACCTGCCATTTATGTGCAAAAACCACAATGTGAAAATTATCAGACTGTAACTAAAGACAAATCTTCCAAAAAATGTTTACGGACCACCATCTTGTCTGTGTGCCATAACTGCGAGCCTGCTATTGTGACATTTCAATGAATGATGTGATAATATAAATTTGTATTCATTTTTTTAGGTTCATACAGGATTCAGTTATTTGACATAAATACATAGATATATATTTCTTCTTCATCCCTATAAGACCTGAAATAGAGTGGGAAGAGTCTATCTTATCTTAAGAAGTAAGACTTATGAACTTCTAAGTACACATACATTCACTTAAGCTGCCTGGTCAGTAAAACAATTATTTCAACAACGACAATTATAAATTATATCATTATCATTAGTCTATCCTCATTCTCGTCACCATCACCATGGCAAAGGAAAGTGAACATTGGTAAGGTAAAGGTGCACATTAATCCCAGTAGGGCACTTCATCCTCTGCATTTTTTGACCCATCCTGTTGCCGCTAAGGCTTACGTCAGGAGCAGTGGTCGCCGTAGTAACAGCGCCCGGGAATCCATCTTGAGATGTTGATGCTCGGCTTGGTCAGGACCACCGGAGCTGGAGGATTTTACCTAGTGGTAAAATCTGCCGGTAGTAGATGATGTCAGGTACTGGCCAAAACTGACTAAGGCAGGTAATGACAGGACACTGTATGACAGTTAAATGTCGGGCTTAAATAAGATAAATATGCGCGTCAATTGAGCAGTATGAGTTGAGTCGTTGACCGTGTTAGAGCCATGTTTACATGATGCTGCCATTAGAGGTCTAGTTGTGACAATGTAGCCCCAGAGACAGTAGAAAATACGCAGTTACAATTTTATATTAAGTGATTGTGGCAAAAAGTCAGCAGGACTCTCAAAAGTTCCCAGAAAGTGTCAGCACATACACTTGTGTAAAACAAAGTCTTTCTTATCTAAATGCTCCTTCATCTTAACATTACTGCTGAAACTAGTTGTGATCTGGCCACTGGACTCCAACATCACACGTCAGTAGAGGGATTTTCTCCAAATTATCTTCATCTTCTCCAGGTTCACGTTCAGTAGTTGAGTTCTGGTGTACAGCCTAAACACATCTCTTTTGGGGGGGTCTAGCAGGTGTTACCTAACAGAAAAAATGAGCTGTATATTAGTTAAACAAAACAATGAAGGATATTAAAAATATCATACTTACACAACAATCATAAACCATAAGTAACACAGGACGGAAATTTTCTCATGTGGGTTGCCCATCAGGAAAATGTTTCCCACATACCTGGAATTGATGAAAAATACATTAGTAATGTAGTTTTAAGATTTAACAGTTTTATCTTAAGGTTTTTATTATACTTAATAAGGATGATGTGGGATTTGAACCCAGAACTGTCAACTCGTGACCCCCACGTAATTAATTAATTGATTATTGAAAATTCATATAACGTTCATATAACGAATGTGCTATTATT
The DNA here is from genome assembly GCA_964034765.1 of Knipowitschia caucasica. NCBI lineage: Eukaryota > Metazoa > Chordata > Actinopteri > Gobiiformes > Gobiidae > Knipowitschia > Knipowitschia caucasica. Next base: position 3,453,480 of record OZ035825.1, read on the forward strand.
GTATGTGTGTAAATGCTTATCTAAAAGCATTACTGTGCATTACTATTAACAGTTAGCTAACTTGTAATAATCTGGCAAATTCCAGAACGAGTCTCACAAGCTCCACTTTGCAAATTACTTTTTTAGCAAACGTGTAATCCAATGTAAACAAGAACTAACATGAAGTGCATTACAGGTCCTGTCAAGAGCAATGTCAGAGCTTTTGTGTCTGGCTAACAGGCTAACGAGGCTAACAGGCTAACGAGGCTAACAGGCTAACGAGGCTAACAGGCTAACGAGGCTAACAGGCTAACGAAGCTAGAAAATATAGCAGTTACTTTTTACACTCATGTCATTTATAGACAGCAACCAGTGGTTTTCTCAGATGTAATAATCAAAGCTAAACTTACCACTGCTTTCTTGTTTGGCTTAAAGCCATCTAGGTTTATATTTTTCATCCACTTCAGACACACATCTTGTTCCTGAGCTGGACCAGGAGCTTTCTGCAATCCGTATGGGGGAAGTCAGTATGGTCAGTATGTTGTAAAGGTTTAAGAAGTTCACACACGGTTCTGTTGCAGGCTTGCACAGCCGAACACACAACACGCTCTTCCAGGCATTATAAAAGACAATTCCATGACAGCCACGGGACAAACAGCTTCACGCTAGTGATGTGCGATTCGTGAACGAATCGTTCAAAACTCGAGATTCACTTTACTGACTCGGGAGTCGTGATTCCCCGCCTCCATTAACTCGTTCACTAACTCGTCCGCCCACCACTTTCTAAACTGCGACCCCCAGACTGCGTTTTCTACTAGCCACAATGAATGACACTCTAATATTACGTGTGTGACTGTGTGTGTGTGTACTGTAGCTCGTTTGAGCACAGAAACCAAAAGCTTATTGTTTACAACCATCTACTTCACCGTAACGTCCTCCTTCCTGCCTGCCCGCGCCTGCTAGTACGAGCCGTACGAGCAGTGAACGACTCACTGTGGTTCTGGATCAGCCCCTTCCCGCTCCCCTTCGAGTCGTTCAGCTCTGAACGAATCGTTCATCTGATCTGACTCACTCACTCACTCAGCATCAAAGCGAGTCGAAACAACAGGACAGGACACCGACTCGTCTCGTAACTCTCGTTCTCTAACTGGGTTGAAAAAAGTAGTTTCTTTTGCCCCATCTGACAAAAAATAATAACCCTCTACATGTATTATGTGAGGTAGATTGAAAAATATAATTGGCTATTTATTAAGTTATTTGTTCAGCTGTGTTTCTCTCGTCGGACAACAGGAGTTCCGCCTCGAACATTATTGGCGTTACAATGATTGTCATCAATAAAAAATGAATGTGTGAAAAATATCAAAGTTGTTTGTATTTATTATTTATATAATATAATTGTTATGACCTTTTTTTTTTTTTTTTTACCAGGAATGTAGGTTTTAACACGGAATACATTTATGTAACACCACATTTTTGGCGGAAAGTTTTAAATATTTTTATAGAAAATGGATAGTAGCCGCAGAAGAAGCGATATTTGGATGCACTTTGAAATAACAGGCCCATCACGAGCAAAATGTCAACTCTGTTCGTGTTATTGTATTTCTTGTATTGTGACAGCCCCTCGCTTGGAATGTTGTTGCTGCTTTGTTCACAATTTTACTGTTGAATTGTTAAATTTAAAGAGTTTATATTTTGTCAAATTAGTTTACATATTTGTTATTGTTACCATTTATCAAATTTTAATAAATGTTTTGATTGTAAATTGCCATTTTGTGTTCATGTATGTTTTTTTCTGAACAACTGAATCACTGAATCAAATGACTCAAAACACCCGATTCACTTTGGTGAGTGATTCACTTTAACTCGAGTCAGTAAAATGAATCGAACTTTACATCACTACTTCACGCAGCTAGATGGCACTGCTATAATGGCAGCACTGTTTAGCACGGTTTGGCCTGGTCAGTCTGCAAGAGGCGATTGCTTTCGTCTTGCTGTCTGTGGCCCGCCCCCTTCATTTGCATTTTATTATCAAGACACGAGGAAAGAATGTGTCGTGAAATAATAAAACAGAACATCAATTTTAAAAAAAAGATGAAGAAAATAAATACATGGGGAAAGAAAAAAATGAGATTTTATTATCTCTTTGGGCACAAAACGGCAGTTAAATTATAAAAATATATTTATTTTAATCTTGACCTTTGAACGAACATAAAAATAATAAAGATGTATTATTTAGTTTGAAACCAAAAAACGTTGTATAATAGTATGTATTTATTAAATCGCATGATTTGTTGTGTTATCTTAATAATTATTGGCAGAATGTGACATTTATTTATTTATTCATTTATTTATAATTTTGACAGTTTTGGTCCTCCATAATACATCACATAAATCATATATCAGAATATTGTATTACTGTTAAACCCACTATGAACAATAAAATACGCCAAACCATGTGTCCTGTTTCATAGCTACATGTGTAAGGTTTACAGTAAAAAAAAAAAAAAAGTGAAAATCAGTGAAGTATTCAGTGAGTTATGATTGATTAAATGCGCCGACACGTCACTGCGCCTGCTAAACAGATGAGACTGAGAGGAGCGGGCGACCGGTCCAAGATGGCGGCCCCGCGGCTCGTCAGCGCCAATAGACAGATGAGACTGAGAGGAGCGGGCGACCGGTCCAAGATGGCGGCCCCGCGGCTCGTCAGCGCCAATAGACAGATGAGACTGAGAGGAGCGGGCGACCGGTCCAAGATGGCGGCCCCGCGGCTCGTCAGCGCCAATAGACAGTAGCGGCGTCTAGTCTTTATATGGCTATATGCCCGAGCACGAGGAGCTCCAGAAAGCATTCTCCACGATCCACAAGCTCAAAGGAAGCAACAGGAGCTAACAGGAGAGAGCTAACAAGAGAGAGCTAACAAGAGAGAGCTAACAAGAGAGCTGAGAACTGATCAACCTGACTTCAGAGACTACTAACGTTATAACGCAGGAGGTTTAGCCACAGGAGGCTAACAGGAGCTAACGGGAGCTAACCCAGATGAACATGGCAGAAGTGAAACTTGAGGAAGACTCTGAGCTCAGGGACATAAAGGAGGAACCACAGGACCCTGAGTAAGACACACGCACACACACACACGGCATTTTTGTTTAGGAAAAGGACGCTCATATTTTATATTCATCTCCATATTTAAAATGTATCGGTACATTATGCTAGGGGTGGGCGATATGTCAAGATATTCTTTAAACTCTTTATGCATTCTGTGAAAACTGAAGCAGATTACGCAGCGATAGATGATGAAGTCATTGTGTCGCCGAGGGGTCCTACTCTGCAGTGGAGCCACTGAGAGCAGTGTTGCCAACTCCTCAGTAAGGAAAGTAGCTATTGGCTGTCCCAAAAGTCGCTAGAAGTCGCTAAATGACGTCATCGCCTAATTTGCACAATTGGCAATTTGCAAATAACTGTAACGGATGCTGTAGGAGAGAGGAATAACGTCGTGGGAGAGACAAAAGTGAGTAAAAACCACCCTAAATATGTTTAGAACTACAAATGTACAAAAATAATTTCAACATTAAAGAGCGACTAAACACCTGTGCCCAGCCTGACTCCGCCCACATGAAGATTTGAAAATGTTCTCTAAAAAGGGCGTTGCCTGGAGGACCAAGGGACAAGAAGGGGGGCTTAGAGTTGGGCGTGGTCTGGGCTGTGATTGACAGCTCACTTGTCACACAAAAAAAAACAGACAGTTGTCATTGCTGCTTAAAGCAATAGTTTACAGACCAGAAAGTCTCATTCCACCCTTGATTACACACTAAGATAATTGTAAAGCTACACACCTGAACCTAATCACACTCAATAATCTCAGAATGACTCATGTAATTTAATTTGAATCCACTAGATGGCGCCAGAATACTCCAAACTGCAGCTGGGGCGTGTGTGAGATGAATGGGTTCACATCACTGGCTCTGACAGACTGACGTCACACAAAACAACTGATGTCATAGAGCAGTGGTTCCCAAAGTGGGGGTCCCGACCCCCCAGGGGGTCGCGGGAACCCCTGGGGGGGTCGCAAGATGATTTCTACACAAACAAAAAAAAAAATTTTTTTTTTGAGCAAATATAAAGCCCTTAAATATTTATTTAGCATTTGATTTGATTCAAAAGGACTACTTGTTAAATTGTGTTTGGAGACTATAATATATTTTAATAACGTTAGTAATTTTGTCCCAGTCATTGCAGCGTCAATCAAAATCATCACGTAACACAGCTCACATCATGCGCAGCGACAAAGCGTGTCCTGCTGTTGTTTGCTAAAACTAAAGGTGTTTGGAGGCTACAAATAAATAATACCTGCTTTAAAATGAAACGTGGTTAATATCCACAACAGAAAAACCCGGAGGGGGTCGCGGGTTAGCAGGGCATTTATGATGGGGGTCGCGGGCTAAAAACTTTGGGAACCCCTGTCATAGAGAACTTCAGAGTCAATGGAGAGGCCAGAACCAAATTCAAATGTAGTACCACCCAAAAAGGTTGAGAGGGCGCCACACAGCGTTTTTTGGCTCAAAAGTGATATTTTATCTAATTTGAACTAAAATGTCAAAAAAATGAGCAGGATATGTAGACAGCACTACAATAAACATACTTATGCAGTTTATGGGTTAAGAAAAGTTGATTTGGTGTTTAGTCGCTCTTTAACAACATTTAATGATTTTAATGCTTTGTCTAGATCTGTCGCTAGTCGCTTTTTTGAAAAAAAGTCGCTATAGGGTCTGAAAAGTCGCTAAATCTAGCGACAAAGTCGCTAAGTTGGCAACACTGACTGAGCGGCTGAGTGAGAGGACGGTTCCTGTAGCTGTCCCTCCCCTTCCTTTAAAGGACAACTCACCCTCAAATCCACTTTTATTTTTGCTGATAAACGGTATAAAAGAGTGTCCAATAGTGTTGTCTACATATCCTGGTCATAATCTTGTCACATTGGTGCAAATTAGTTGAAAGTTCAACTTTCTGCCTAAAACCGTCTGTGAGGCGCCATCTGCAGGCGACCTGTATTACTACATTTGAATTTTGAATCTGGCGCCAACACTGGCCGCAGCAGTGGCCGCTTTCGTCTGCAGTGGCTCGTTACGTCAGCAGCCCCACGCCCTGAGGTATAGGGACGTCCCGCGTGACGTCACGCCATTTGGAGCAGCCATTTTGACGGTGTAGAAATGCAATACCGCCGGTGATACTACAGGTAGTAGCCAGATTTTCCTATCATGCCAGAGCAATGCTGTGCAGTTGGATGCGACCAGACACGTGATCAGACAAAAGGAATATCTTTATACCGGGTGCACGGAGGTTTTCAGAATTATTTGTTCATGTTTTCATGACAAAAATACAAGTACAACGAGCTTTCAGTGCCTGTTACTACTGTGCAGAGAAGCTAGCTGAGCTAGCCACTCTCAAACAAATATCAATCAATCAACACCATCAAATGTTAATCAGAGAATACAGTATACATATACATCCCTAACACAAATGCACAGAGGTTTTCAGAATTATTTGTTAACGTTTTCATGACAAAAATACTGTTTTAATGTAACAAAAAGCAATCGTGATAAACCCGGAACATTTTAGGACACATTTGAAGAGGATCTGATTATGGATTTAGGTTCGGTATATAATTAAGTTCCTCACCACTGATGTTCAGAATTCTTTGTTCAGTTTTCATGTAGTTCCAGAGAGTTTTTGAACTAGCTAGCTTAGCTCCATTGCTGCGGAGTCGGCGGACGGATACCGTCAAAATGGCTGACGCGCGGCTATGGGTCACGTGACTGGGAGATCCCCATTGCTTGCTTGCCTATTGCTTGATTGACATCACGTCCGCCTCATTAAATATGCGTATCAGAAAGTGGTGGTCAGCCGATCTAGTTGTTCCCTAGAGCAGCGTGTCTGAATATACCTTTTGCATGTGTTGTTTTAAGTTTTCTAACCGATCGAATTGTGAAACCTTTAATGGATACTTTAGGATTCTTCGTGAAGAGATGAATAAAGACACAACATTTCACTACCAGACGCTTTTACCTCGACGGATTATTTATTTACCCAGCCATTGAGTCACAATGCACAGTTATTACATCCCCATCTTTATTTAATTAATTCTCAGGTATGAGTTGGAGTTTTAAATAATCACTGTGAATGTTTGACCTGAAAAGAACACAGCCACAGACGCATTGTTTTGTTGAGAATGATAAGTTCATACCTATCCTTACTTACACGGCTCTGTACGATGCAGGATTTGTCCTTCAGGACCTTAACTCTGAGTTCCTTGACGGAAAAGTTACAGTATCCATGTTTATCAAAACCTTCATGTGTTTAGCAGTGCAAAAGCTTGATTGTAACACTAGCTGTGGAATCTAAAGTGAAGAAAAGGACAGTCTAGGATCTTGTCTTTAATTCAGACAGAAGACATGTTTTATTGTCGATGGTAGAGGCAGCATAAACGCAGACGTTACAGAATGTAAGTGACATACAGAGGAGGAATGGAGACTTATTAGCATTATTAGCATGTTAGCATTTGCCGCGGTGCCAGTAGCTTCAACCTTGATATTACCAAAACATGTAGTGGAACAATTCTGCCTTGTGCATATTGTTAGAATGATGAGTTAGATCGTTCACCACAGTAGCTTCAAAGTGTCATGAAATATCCAAAAAAGCGTCACGTGATTGAAAGCAAGCGATATAAACGGCCCAGTCTCGGTCACCCCCCGCCTGTCCCGTTTAGTGGCTATGCCCATTTGGAGGGAGATTTGAACAGGAAATGTGAGTGACGTAGGCCCGAGGAGCGGGGGTGAGAACCACTTTAACCAGGAACTCCTGTGGTTTAAACGTAACACATGACTTGTGTTCAGGAGCACATGGAACCTGCACGGCAGGGGCGGAGCTAGACTTTTAAAATAGGGGTGGCAAGGTTATATTTTGCAGGTGTCAATATATACAGACTAAAACATTTGACTTCCTGTGGACTCACCCCCTGCAGAAGATCAGCGAGGGACTGGTGCTATGAGCATTGGGTGGCAGCTCTCATTGCCACCCCCCCGACCCAGAAATGGACAATAAAGGGCTTGAAAATGAATGAATGAATGAACATTTGACTAAAGTAAACGCACATGTATTCTGGTTTAAGTCTCGTGTTAAAAAAAAAAAAACTTAACAATTTAACCACACAAAGCTCAATTTGAAACATTAACTTTGAATTTTGTAAATTGCACTTTTCTTGTGATTTTCCCTTTGTGTAGCCTTTTTAATAACCAGATCTATATTTAGTGGATCAGAAATATAAAGTTTATTTGCTCTTGATCAAATTAATTCTACTTTAGTTTTACTTGTGTCACCTGTAGAGTAGGGCTTTGACTTTTGCAAAAAAACATATTTGAAATTCGTTTGTGTATTAATTTGAATATTCAAATATATTTGAATATTCAATAAAAACTAGCTGTTGCTACAGAACGCTCTGCAAGCTCTTTTCTGACTGTGAGGTTAATAGTATGGGCCATGCATGGGATATCGGTGATCGCTAAATGCTTCTCCACCGCATTAACATAAGTGCGTTATCAGTTGTGATTGCAAGCACCAACTCCCGCTCCACTTTGTATTCTTCTAAAATATTGTTGATGCAGGTGGAGACATTTGCAGCTGTGTGCGCTGTTTGAAGCTCAGATGTGTCAAGTACAACATTTTTCATCTCCCAATCTTCACTAATGACATATGCCGGGCATCACCAAATGGCGGACCTCGGTCCGGACCCGGATCGGTTGATGGTTCTGTACGGACCCGTGAGCCGTGACCAATCTCTGATAAATTTACGAGAATAGTCGATTACATGGAGCATTTTTTCTGACGGTCGCAACTATTTTTTTCTGAGGTTTCTGTTTTCTTGACTGAAAAAAGGCTTTACATTTTTTGCCTGCAGGACTACTTGTATTTATGGTAAAAGAGCTAGTTTACTATACAAGTTCACTCTGTTAAAGGTTTCCTGCATTGACTATAAATATTATTGAAACCATACGAATATGTGTGTTTAAATGAAATGTTCGGACCTTTTACTTGGAGGAAATTTTAGTAACTGGACCTCGGTGAGTTTTAATTGAATACCCCTGACAAATGCTGTAACGGTCACGTATGACTCCGTGGCCAAAGAGCTCCACCCATCAGTGGTCAATGATAGTTTTTCTCCACGTAGCATTTCTTTCATTTTGCCTTTGGTTGTGTCGTACAGCTTGATTATTTTATCAATTTTTCCGGGGGCAGGGGAACTTGAATCGTGGCTCTAGCTCCTGAATGAATGGCTGAAATCTGCTCCCATATATAATATTAATGCAGGGCTCGACATTAACGGTTGCCCGCTTGCCCGAGGAAAGTAAAGATGTGGGACGGGCAAGTGATGTGTTGCTTTAACGCATTCAGGCTGGGAACACATTTCTTCATCTGGAGCCGGGACTGGCTATTTTTCTCGTTTTTTGAAAAATTCTCTTCATTGGTAAATTCTCTGGATCAAAGAAATGCATCTGGATAAACCAGGAATTAAAATGTTCCGCGGATCCGCGATTTACAACTTTTTTCCGCTGAAAATGCCATTTCTGTTAAATGTGTGACTGCGGGAACTTTCTGTTGTTTGCATTACATACTCGAACGGCTTTCACATCCTCTGCTCTGAGCCCAGGGCAGCGGTGGTCGCTTTGTACCATAGACGCAAGGGCAGGACCATAGACGCGAGGACAGGACCATAGACGCGAGGGCAGGACCATAGACGCGAGGGCAGGACCATAGACGCGAGGGCAGGACCATAGACGCCAAGGCAGGTCCATAGACGCCAAGGCAGGTCCATAGACGCCAAGGCAGGTCCATAGACGCCAAGGCAGGTCCATAGACGCCAAGGCAGGTCCATAGACGCCAAGGCAGGTCCATAGACGCCAAGGCAGGTCCATAGACGTCAAGGCAGGTCCATAGACGCCAAGGCAGGTCCATAGACGCCAAGGCAGGTCCATAGACGCCAAGGCAGGTCCATAGACGCCAAGGCAGGTCCATAGACGCCAAGGCAGGTCCATAGACGCCAAGGCAGGTCCATAGACGCCAAGGCAGGTCCATAGACGCCAAGGCAGGTCCATAGACGCCAAGGCAGGTCCATAGACGCCAAGGCAGGTCCATAGACGCCAAGGCAGGTCCATAGACGCCAAGGCAGGTCCATAGACGCCAAGGCAGGTCCATAGACGCCAAGGCAGGTCCATAGACGCCAAGGCAGGTCCATAGACGCCAAGGCAGGTCCTAGACGCCAAGGCAGGTCCATAGACGCCAAGGCAGGTCCATAGACGCCAAGGCAGGTCCATAGACGCCAAGGCAGGTCCATAGACGCCAAGGCAGGTCCATAGACGCCAAGGCAGGTCCATAGACGCCAAGGCAGGTCCATAGACGCCAAGGCAGGTCCAAGACGCCAAGGCAGGTCCTAGACGCCAAGGCAGGTCCATAGACGCCAAGGCAGGTCCATAGACGCCAAGGCAGGTCCATAGACGCCAAGGCAGGTCCATAGACGCCGCGGACAGAACCATAGACGCCAAGGCAGGTCCATAGACGCCGCGGACAGAACCATAGACGCCAAGGCAGGTCCATAGACGCCGCGGACAGAACCATAGACGCCAAGGCAGGTCCATAGACGCCGTGGACAGAACCATAGACGCCGCGGACAGAACCATAGACGCGAAGGCAGGTCCATAGACGCCGCGGACAGAACCATAGACGCGAAGGCAGGTCCATAGACGCCGCGGACAGAACCACTATTTAAAAATATTTAAAAATATACAATATCAAATGAAAACCATTTAATAATGACAACTGTTTTAAATTGTATACAGTTTATTGAATCCATATCAAATGAAGACAAGGCGGCAGTGATTGCACCTGTGCCACGGTTGATTTTCGAGTCCTTCCAGATCAAACCGAATCAGATGAGACAAATGTCTCTGAGCAGCATATTTCAGATCAGCTGCTGGTGCTGGTGCTGGTCCTAAACAGGCTGTGATGGTTTACTGAAAGACAGGGAAAAGCAGACGTTAAATGTCAATCACACCACTTCAGATTTAATAAGTCCTACGTTAGATAAACACTGCTGACCTCACATGTCGTGCATCTCTGCAATGATTATAACATGTTATATAGAACCACATGTGTCTGACTATATATTTATGAACTATACAATACTACACTGCAGCATTTTATACTTGTTTTTCTATTAAAGGTTAGGGAACTTTTATTTAATTTTAGTTTGAGTTTGAGTTTATTTATTTAATTGTCATGCACAAAAGTGCCCAGCCCACATGGGCTTATATGACACTGAACAATAGAGCTGCAACTAACAATTATTTTGTAATCGATAAATCTATCGATTATTTTTACGATTAATCGAGTAATCGCTTGGCTGTGAATTGTGTAGAAAAAAAATATTTTTTCATCACAAAAAGCTAAAGTGGCAACACTCGAGGACGTATTGATGGCGTAAACTTAAAGTAAATGTTTGTAACAGGCTCTTTGTGCTAATTCTGCTCTGATTGGATGAGACAGACAGATATTCATGAAACTATAAAAACAAAGTCGGTTTTAATCAAAAATACTACATTTTCATGTCTTTTTTGCTCTGTTTGAGTCCATGTGAACCAGAAAACGATTAATCGATTACTAAAATAGTTGTCGACTATTTCAATAATCGATTAGTCGTCGATTAATCGATTAGTTGTTTCAGCCCTACTGAACAACAACTTCTGATGGCTACAAACCATATACAGACATGAAAAACAGAAAACAATTTACAATTTGGTGCATTATACAGGGTACAGAATCTGTTGTCTCCTCTCCCAGGCTTTAGCAACAAAAGAAGCAAAGGCAAAAACTTCATGGCAGTACAACCAGTTCATTGTCTTTCTCCCTCCAGCCAAAGACCTCTGGGTTAGAAGCATTTACTTTTTCAAATAAAATGTTTCGAAGCTCAAAGTAAAGTGGGCAATACAAAACAAAATGAGGCTCATCCTCTACCACCCCCAGGTTACACACTGTACAGCTGGGCTAACAGAGAGCGCTGCCTTCAAAGTGCCGGTCCTCAGCTGGGCTAACAGAGAGCGCTGCCTTCAAAGTGCCGGTCCTCAGCTGGGCTAACAGAGAGAGCTGCCTTCAAAGTGCCGGTCCTCAGCTGGGCTAACAGAGAGCGCTGCCTTCAAAGTGCCGGTCCTCAGCTGGGCTAACAGAGAGCGCTGCCTTCTAGGTACATTTAACTGGATGTACAGTTCTGTGTAAAACTCCTGTTTAAATAAAATATAATGTCTTAACTTAGGTTTCCTGCAAACATCAAGTTTCCATTGTGCTTTAAACTCTGTTAATGTGTGTTGTCTAAACAAACGTATGTCACATTTTAGTTTATTTAGATAAACATAATTTAAATGAGCACTTAAGAACACTTCTGCCATTTCTCTAGACCAGGGGTAATTGTTTGAACAGTTCCAATTAAAAATCTTTTTAGTGAGCCTGTGATTGGGCAGCTGGATGAGGCGGTTCCATAAACGCATCATTTCAGCCCTTTGCTTTATGAGACACGGCTCCCATCCCATGTCCCCCTGTGTCGCTGATATTGGGGTGAATTTATGCACTCCCAAAAATGTTCTATGGCTGCTGCATAGAATAAACTAGAGCTAACCAAAGAGTCATACAGTTGTGTATACACAGAGAAACTTAAACTTAGTATATTGTTATTGTTCACGTCTGTTGTGCCGTGTGCTCCTCACTCCTACAGTTCTGTAACTGCAGATGGATCTTGGTCCACAGTGTTCATAACAGACTGTATATCTTATTATTGTTCATACAGACATTATGTACGTACATTATAACCCAAACTGTTGTGGAGTAGTATAATACCCTTTGGCACTAGGATTGTAGTGAATGTCAAATTAAGTAAAACATTCATAATACACGCCTCATCATGTAAATACATGTATTGGGGACTGATAAACCTTTCTGCTTCATCACTGCACTAACAAATGAAACTGTTCAAATGTCCTGTTAACTGTTCAAAGCGAAGTGCTCCAACACTTTAGACGCTTCTTATTAACTCTCCAGTCTTTGCCAGTGCCTTCTCCGTCGTCCTCCATTGATATTATAATAGATCAATGCATTGTCCGCAAAAAAGTTTTACAAACAGTGATGCATGCGGACCATGCAGACCGGGGCTGTGTAGAGCAGGGCACGGGACTCAAACATGTTGCGCAACACAAAAAGAATCCGTGCGAAAAAAAAGTCTATGGTGTAAACAAGACAAAATGCCACAAATAAACAACCGTATACGAATACTCGAGGCAGCTTAAATTCCTCGAATATTTTTAATATTCGAATTATTTGAGTTATTTCAGCTCTAGACAAAACCATAGAAGCGCAGACAGGAGCATAAACGCGCGTTCAAAACCATCCCAGTTTGTTGCAAGTGCGTCTCACCTTGTCTCCCCGAGGAGCAACCAAACGCATGAAATTAAAGCTCGGATACCTAAAATGTACCCATGCATTTAAAAATGCACGTTGGTTGTAATGTACATCAAAGTAAAATGTTGTGAACAAATCCTATAGAACACAGCACAACAGGCGTCTTGTTTTTTAATTTGCAAACTTAAGAGCCCTGGGAGTCATTATTTGACTTTTTGGGCAGAGAGGGGTGTTTTTATTATTGTATATTATTAATCTTTATTAAGGACACACTACAACACATCCATAGTTTAAAGAAAGTATCCAATACACACAATATATTGCACATTGAAAAATAAATAATATATATAATTTATTTTTTTCCACACATTTAGCCCTACTTGATGCCAAACTCTTGTTAACTCATTGTATTAAGACATTTTTGGGCAAGTAACTTTTGACATTTGGCAAGTGGCTGACAAAGTTTATTGTCAAGGCCTGTTAATGGGCCTCAAATCCTGACAAATAAATCGGGTCAGCAAATCAGGACATATGGTAATCCTCGTCCATTTGGCAGCATTTTGTATTTTGAGTCCTTTGCTTTTTACTTTGTACACTCACGATTGTGTGTCCTCCTCTGACTCAAACTTGATCATCAAATATGCTGATGACACCACCATCATCGGTCTCATCAGTGACACTGATGAATCCTCTTATAGAGCAGAGATACAAAATGTGGTTCAGTGGAGTCAAACTAACAACCTCCAGTTGAACGCATCCAAAACATGTGAACTGGTCTACGACTTCAGTCGCAATAGTTCTCATTTGCCTGTCGTAATCGACAACTCCCAGGTGCAGATCGTAGAGGAGTGCAAGTTTCTGGGTTTAACTCTGTCTAACGACCTGAAATGGGTTAAAAACACTGACCGAGTCGTTAGGAAAGCTCGTCAGCGTCTCTACTTTCTGCGTGAACTTAGAGAATTTACCACTAACTCTAAGATTGTGCTTAACTTTTATCGCTGCACCATTGAGAGTTTAATTGTTGGTTCTGTGTCTGTGTGGTTTGGAAACATCACAGATAAAGAAAAGAGAGCTTTAAACAAGGTGCTCCGCTCTGCAAAGAGGACCGTGGGCTGTGAGCTTCCTGTTCTGGAGGTTCTTTATAAATCCAGACTTTTAAACAAAGCTCTTAGGATTGTTAATGACTCTTCTGGCCACCCTGGGAAAGCCATGTTCCAGCTTCTTCCCTCTGGCAGAAGATATCGCTGTCTGAGATGCAGGACATCTCGTTACGCTAACAGTATTTATCCACAAGCTGTTATCAGTGTGAACAGAGCACTTTAATGATTTGCACTTGTTTTGAAACTGTTTTAGTCGATCAATTTCACAGTGACATTTGTTTAATGTTTTATTTGTTTTATTTCTGTCTTTTAATTTTGTTTTATGTCTGTATTTGTCTGTGCACACTGGAGACTTTTTGCTAATGTATTCCAATGTGGTTTTTTTTTACTGCAAATGGCAAATAAACTGAAATAAACTGAATCTGAAGCGTACCGTACTGTACCGTACTGATACTGTGGAAAAGCGGCAGTTACCAATCTCCTCTACTGTGGAATCAGCTCCCCACCCACGTTAAGGAAGCAGACACTGGGCCTCATTCACAAATAACTTTGTAAGAAACTTCTTAAATTTCTTCTCAAGTCGTTTTTAAGTAGATTTTGAAGAAGACCCTACGTGGGATTCATCACCGCGCTCGTAAGGCGCTGAATTGTTCGCAGCTGTTCTCTCAGATTGATGAATGCCAACTCCTCGTAAGTAGAGCGCGTGTGCCTGGTGCTTCATTAGCATAGGTACTTAGCATAGGTAACCGCCCATTAATGCCCATATAAGGGACTGCAGGGCCGTGTGCAGACAGCAGAGGAAACAGCAACAGGCCTAAAGCAAAGAGTTACACGGAGCAAAAGAGTCACCCTTTTTACTTCTTTTGCCAGACTAGGAATAAAGTTATAAAATGTTGACTTAAATATCGAAATATTATGAGAATAAAGTCAAACTAGCAAAATTATGAGATTAATCTCAAAATCTTATCTTAATTAAAAAATGTATCTCAAAATATTTTGGACCCTGGGAGGAGATCCAGCGCGGACCAACGCTGAGACCAATGTAGACCCGAGGAGAGACTGGAGTGACCAGCACACAGAAACCAGCGCGGACCTAAAGGAGAGACCGCATAGACCAGACTGGAGCCAGCGCGGACCGAGGAGAGACCGTAGACTTGAGACCTGACTGGAAAGACAGGTGCGCAGAGACCAGCGCGGACCAAAGAGAGACTGCATGGACCAGACTGGAGAGACCAGCGCGGACCCGTATGGATCCAGGAGCGTGAGCACGGACCCGTATGGAGAGACCAGTGCAGACCCGTATAGATCCATGGGAGAGACCAGCGCAGACCCGTATAGATCCATGGGAGAGACCAGCGCAGACCGTCTAGATCCATGGGAGAGACCAGCGCAGACCCGTATAGATCCATGGAGAGCAGAGACGCTAGATCATGGAGACGGGACTAGATCCATGGGAGAGACCAGCGCAGACCCGTATAGATCCATGGGAGAGACCAGCGCAGACCGTCTAGATCCATGGGAGAGACCAGTGCAGACCCGTATAGATCCATGGGAGAGACCAGCGCAGACCCGTAGATCCATGGGAGAGACCAGCGCAGACCGTCTAGATCCATGGGAGAGACCAGTGCAGACCCGTTAGATCCATGGGAGAGACCAGCGCAGACCCGTAGATCCATGGGAGAGACGCGCAGACCGTAGATCCATGGAGAGACACCGTCTAGATCCATGGGAGAGACCAGCGCAGACCGTCTAGATCCATGGGAGAGACCAGTGCAGACCGTCTAGATCCATGGGGAGACCAGTGCAGACCGTCTAGATCCATGGGAGAGACCAGTGCAGACCCGTAGATCCATGGGAGAGACCAGTGCAGACCCGTATAGATCCATGGGAGAGACCAGCGCAGACCCGTAGATCCATGGGAGAGACCAGTGCAGACCGTCTAGATCCATGGGGAGAGACCAGCGCAGACCCGTCTAGATCCATGGGAGAGACCAGCGCAGACCCGTATAGATCCATGGGAGAGACCAGCGCAGACCCGTTCTAGATCCATGGGAGAGACTCAGCGCGGACCCCGCAGCCTCCTGCAGCAGCAGTATATATGCCGTTGTTCTGTGGCCCGTGGATAAAGAAATGCCCCCTATAAATAGGAAGGTGTCACTAATACACGGCAAGATTTCCAATTTATTTGATAAAGCTTTGGCACATTTCATTTCAAAATGAATAAAAAAATGGGCTAAATTACCATTAACAATTAAATAAATAAATACATACATCAATATGACGGACATATCACTGTAATGTTGTGTTTTATTGAACTTCATAACGCCAGCGTGAATGAGGCCCACTGTCTCTACGTTTAAGGCCAGGCTAAAAACACTCTTCTTCAACTTAGCATTTGGCTAGGTTGTTCGTCCGGTCAGGTCTCGTCCGGTCTTGGAGTCTGGGTATATGGAACCCGGTCCGCTGCATCTTCAACCCTACGCTCTAGGCTAGGCTAAAACAGTCCTATTAGTTTAGCAAATGGTCAGGAAGGTAAGACTCAGTCAAGCTGCATAGGGAGCCCCCTGCTGGCGAAGTATGGTAACTTGAGCACTATCCTCTCCTCCTTCCTACTTTATCTGTTTAGCATTATTATGATTTTGACTGTAGTCTGTTCATTTCTATTCACCCGTTGTCCATTGTCTGTTTCGTGGTACAATGGCAGGACCTCTGAGCCTGGCCTCCATCTACACCTGCGGACTGTCCTGCCCGACCCGCCTGGGAGTGCTTCAGTCCTGTACCGGACCTGTCCATGTTCTGTAGTTTAGGTCCTGGATCTATAGCCTGTCCGTCCGTGGGAGCGGATCTCTTTCTCAATATGGGTCTTCCTGAGGTTTCTTACTTTTTCCCACTGTTTTTGTTTTTTTGAGTTTTCCTTGCCGATGCAGGGGGGTCTGTTGGGCAGTTAGTGTCCAACTAGAAGGACTGTGGTGATGATCCAGGACACTCTAACATTTTACAACATGTGTGACATTTATCAACATATGTTCTATGTTCTCTGATCTGTGTTGGTGATTTCAATGGTTTTGTTAAAGGCGCTATACCCGTTTCTGCAAGGTTTGAATGTTTAGCACCGCCCCCCAACTCGCTCAATGGCTTCTCATTTCCCCTACGCTCTCATAACAGAGCCATCTAGTTCAATTTGCATTCTGACATGTATGCTAACATTAGCATTAGCACAACTTCTTGTTCATCACTGATGAAATGGCACTAAAGCAACGCACTGCTAACACAATATATACAGTGCCTTGCGAAAGTATTCGGCCCCCTTGAACCTTTCAACATTTCACCACATTTCAGTCTTCAAACATAAAGATATAACATTTTAATTTTGTCATGAATCAACAACAAGTGGGACACAATCGTGAAGTGGAACGAAATTTATTGGATAATTTAAACTTTTTTAACAAATAAAAAACTGAAAAGTGGGGCGTGCAATATTATTCGGCCCCTTTACTTTCAGTGCAGCAAACTCACTCCAGAAGTTCAGTGAGAATCTTTGAATGATCCAATGTTGTCCTAAATGACTGATGATGATAAATAGAATGGACCTGTGGGTAATCAAGTCTCCGTATAAATGCACCTGCTCTTTGATAGTCTCAGGGTTCTGTTTAAAGCGCAGAGAGAACCATGAAGACAAAGGAACACACCAGGCAGGTCCGAGATACTGTTGTGGAGAAGTTTAAAGCCGGATTTGGATACAAAAAGATTTCCCAAGCTTTAAACATCTCAAGGAGCACTGTGCAAGCAATTATATTGAAATGGAAGGAGTATCAGACCACTGCAAATCTACCAAGACCCGGCCGTCCCTCCAAACTTTCATCTCAAACAAGGAGAAGACTGATCAGAGATGCAACCAAGAGGCCCATGATCACTCTGGATGAACTGCAGATAACTACAGCTGAGGTGGGAGAGTTTGTCCATAGGACAACAATCAGTCGTGCACTGCACAAATCTGGCCTTTATGGAAGAGTGGCAAGAAGAAAGCCATTTCTCAAAGATATCCATAAAAAGTCTTGTTTAAAGTTTGCCACAAGCCACCTGGGAGACACACCAAACATGTGGAAGAAGGTGCTCTTGTCAGATGAAACCAAAATCGAACTTTTTGGCCACAATGCAAAACGATATGTTTGGCGTAAAAGCAACACAGCTCATCACCCTGAACACACCATCCCCACTGTCAAACATGGTGGTGGCAGCATCATGCTTTGGGCCTGCTTTTCTTCAGCAGGGACAGGGAAGATGGCTAAAATTGATGGGAAGATGGATGGAGCCAAATACAGGACCATTCTGGAAGAAAACCTGTTGGAGTCTGCAAAAGACCTGAGACTGGGACGGAGATTTATCTTCCAACAGGACAATGATCCAAAACATAAAGCCAAATCTACAATGGAATGGTTCACAAATAGACGTATCCAGGTGTTAGAATGGCCAAGTCAAAGTCCAGACCTGAATCCAATCGAGAATCTGTGGAAAGAGCTGAAGACTGCTGTTCACAAACGCTCTCCATCCAACCTCACTGAGCTCAAGCTGTTTTGCAAAGAAGAATGGGAAAGAATTCCAGTCTCTCGATGTGCAAAACTGATAGAGACATACCCCAAGCGACTTGCAGCTGTAATTGCAGCAAAAGGTGGCGCTACAAAGTATTAGCGCAAGGGGGCCGCCGAATAATATTGCACGCCCCACTTTTCAGTTTTTTATTTGTTAAAGACAACAAATAGGAAATGTATCAAAATAAAATCAAAACAAATAAACCTCTATTTAGGCCTCCTACATTAACCGGCCACCCTTAATTGTCTAGAATGTTTACAATTAAAATATTAAAATGGATTAATTCAGTAAAGGGAGCCTACAGTAAGTAGTTATCTAAAATGTAAAAGTATGTTGTGTCAGGCTTCCAGGAGAAGACCACAATTGGTGATTGGGCGACAGAGCTCCGAGGTTTTGGTCCGGACCTTCACTTGACGGACAAGACCTTTTTTGTCTGGGGAATGGTCTCTACCCACTTTTCCCTAGGGGCCATGAGCTCCTTGGAGATGTTCTTGTCCCGACAACTCCACGTCACCCAAACTTGACAGATTTCATCCATAGTAGACCACCTTGGCGTTCATGACGCTGCTGTAGGTATTCCTTACCACCAGCGTTTCCAGCAAGATGTCCGCCAGGTACTGGACTTGTTTCCATTTTCTTCTGGCATATTGATCCTCCTCGACTGAAAAAACACCAGGGGGAAAAATCAGCTTGGTTTAGAGCAATAGAAGATGATTTGGTGTAAAAGGCCTCCAAGACATTTAAAACTGAAGAAGCTCTGGTGATGGGTCTGCCTGTTGAGGACCGATTCATGCTTCACATAACGCTCTGTAGGCCTCGTTCATCCAAAATTGGCTCCTTTTTCGGTCAATTTTTGTATTTTCCCTGAACGAGCGTATTAGGCCTCTCCCAGCTCACCATGATGCGAACCATGCCAGGGTGGTTGAAATGCCATGATATTCCCTGGCTCTCACCTATACGCAACAGGAAAGGGACCAAAGTAAATCAATTCCGGACTCTGGTAAAGGCCCGGTCGTAGGAAGCAGCCGACACTCAGGTAAGTCAGCCATTAACTGGTTTACCAGCTGCACCTTGAAATTATCGGCAGGTTGTGCACTTGGGACAGCAGCGCACCGGATCAGCTTACATTAGCTCCAGGATCCAAACTTCTCTCTGAGTTTTGCCACATGTGCGTTCTGCCAGAATGAGCACGTAAATTCATGAATGTCTCCCTTAAACAATAAAAAATGGGCAACATGAGACGCTTGGCAAAAATAACCGGCTGCTTATTTCAGCATGCATGGCCCCGCAACGACTCAATCTTCCCCCAACTCTCATTCAACTCATGCCGAAACACTGGATTGAGCTTGTGTAGTGGGCTACTTCTTTTGACTCTTTTTCCCTCCCCTTCTATGTGATGTTCCCTTCAAATCATCAAGTAATCGTGTTAATGCTGCATTTGAATGTACTTCTCAATCTCCTGCTTGCATCATCCAATCAGCACACGTCAATTTTCTTTTCCTTTACAGACTTCTTTGAAAACGGGTCCATCTTGTTTTTCATTCTTCAATATCGTAGCTCTTTTCTTTGGGCTCTCAGCTCAATCCGCATCTGTCATCATTAAAGGGCCCTAATCTGTCATCATTAAAGGGCCCTAATCTCATAATAATAATAAACTGCTCTTTTCCAATACTTCTTTACAACAGTAGTTCAGAGATATTTTAATTTCCAAATGATTTTTCTTGTCTTAGAGAAATCTGTCAGGACCCAGACTTTGCTCCAAATGGTACAGATGAGACTTTCAGAATGTGGAAGGATCAGGGTCTGACAAGATTCCACCAACTATTTAAGGACCAGATTTTAGAAACTTTTGAACATTTAGCAAAGGAGTTTAAGCTCCCAATGAATCACTTTTACAGATACCTCCAAAGTAAGTTGGTACATAAGAGGGAAAACCCAGCGGCTCAACCTCCTCACCGACTGATTCTACAAATTCTGAAAGTCTATGAGAATCCAAACTATGAACAAATATCAAGACAAATGTACAATATTCTCAGTGATGAAAGCAAACGAAAATACCGTGGGAAAAGAACCTCCAGAACCCTGTGGCAGACGAGGAGTGGAGTTTGGGCTGTTGTTTGAAGTGTCCATACTGGCAGAAGTTTGCATGAAGCTGTTGGTCAGATTCTGTAGAACACCTCTGTGTGTAAATGCACTGACCCAGAACAGTTCAGCGGAGAGACTGCGGTGAAACACAGTCATGTGCAGACCGACATTCAAACTACTGGAATCAGCTCATACACATGATCAAACATATCTGTGGACAAAATATTAGCCTGAAACCAAAACACCTCTGGCTTGGTATTCAACCAAACGCTCTGGAGGAAAAATACTGTTTCGTCTTTTGGACTCTAAGAATAACAGATTTTCAAACAATGAACAAGATATTGGAAGAAAAGTGAAACTCCCGCCACAGCGGCTCGACATGAACTCATGATGCAAATATACAACATGGAAAAAAGGAAATGTAGATTTCTAAAGATCTATGAAAATGTTGTGTTCAAAAGATGTCGTCATATATAAATAAACTCCAATAAACATTAGAACATGATAAATAGGATAAAATGATGAATATAGAATTAAACATTAGATATGACTCTAGATTTAACCACTTGATTCTATATAACTATATTTTCCTTTTATTTTGTTTGTTTATTCATTTAGTCTTGTTTTTTATTATTTGTTGTTTTTTTATTTTATCTTTTTTGTAACTATTATGACACATTTCACATGCTGGTGCTTTAAAAACATATATGTGTATAATATGCACTTAACTGCAGCATACATATGTATACAATAATACTGTGTTAATCTTACAAATGAACACAACAAAGTAAAAAAAGAGAAACTGACAGTTGTTACAAAAACTGATCTGTGAATAAAGTACAGTCCCTTTGTTTCTGAAAATTGTTTTGTTAGATGTAAACAAACTTTTTAAAAATAGATTAACAGCCATATGCACATGTTGCTGCAGTTAGAGGGTTCTGTTATCGTTATGTGAGAAGATGAAACTATATGAAACTGAAACCATAATCACCTTCTGCTTTTCAGAAGCAGCAGTGGTTAAGTTTGTCCACTAGATGTCACTGTCAGAGCCAGTCTGAGCCATAGCTCAGGTAACAGCCATCATGGCAACCGTTGCCATGGTAACCATTAGCAACCATTGCTAAGGTAACAGTTGTCATGGCAATGCACTCTCTCAGG
The DNA here is from genome assembly GCA_964034765.1 of Knipowitschia caucasica. Classification (NCBI taxonomy): domain Eukaryota; kingdom Metazoa; phylum Chordata; class Actinopteri; order Gobiiformes; family Gobiidae; genus Knipowitschia; species Knipowitschia caucasica. The sequence continues at coordinate 3,474,881 of OZ035825.1, forward strand.
GGGCGGGGTCTCACACTTTTTTAATCAGACACTGCAGGAAGCCAGGGAAAGCTTGGGCTCCAACACTGAGGACACACAATAGTTGGAGACGAGAACAGAGAAAGATGAATTCAACAAAGTAAGAAGAAATAAAATGAAACACGTGTAATAAAACTATACTCACATATGTACAATGTGTGCGTCCTTATTCTCTACAGTATTTACACACACACACACACACACACACACACACACACACACACACACACACACACACACACACACACACACACACACACACACACACACACACACACACACACACACACACACACACACACACACACACACACACACACACACACACGAAGGTGTGATGTCATTTTCTCTTAAAACCTCCTGAGACCCGAGCGTTTGTCTGGTGTTTATTTTATATATTTTTTTGCTATTTAGGATAAGTAGGACCCAATAAGTATAATACCTAAACTGTGATTTTGTACAGGAAGTAGTTTTTGAGAAAAAACGATAACGCGAGTGTGTATGATAAATACAATACTAGAACAAATAATGGCAAATATTATTAACAGTCCTAAAACAGTACAAATCTGCTGAACAGCTTTTGAACCGGAGCTTTTTTCAAACTAGCTCCCTCTCTTTTTCTAGAAAGCAATCTGTCTGCCTGTTTGGAAGAGCCCTATTGGCAAGTGTGAAATGCTGCAAAGCAGTTGCGTTCATTTTGCAAGCACAGGTACACATTGCATGTCATGCATCGGACACGGGATTTTCCAATGCAGTCTTGTGCTCTGCAACGCATGGGGTTTTTCAAGGCCACTATCTCTGGGTTAGGGTTACAATATCCCCAGTCGAGGTCATTAGTACATGGTGTTGGCAAAGAACTGCTTCCCCCTCCTGAGGCGCTGGACGGTTTGCCAGAACCTTTTCGAGGCCGACCGATAGTCATGCTCCATGGACTCTCCGAACTCCTCCCAGTCCCAGGTTTTTGCCTCTGCAACAGCCCGGGCCGCGGCACGCTTGGCCTGCCGGTACTGGACAGCTGCCTCAGGAGTCCCACAAACCATCATTGCTCGATAGGACTCCTTCTTCAGCCTGACGGCATCCCTTACTGTACATAGTCCTAGCGTCCTCAAACGAGTGCTTCACTTTTACTGACATCCTAGCCTGCTACTTCAATCAAAATTTGTCAAATTTCAAACTCCATATGAAACTAGAGACATTATTGTGCATAAATAAATTTATTTCATTCATAAAATGTTGATAGAATTTTTACCTGGGGCCTTTTTCTTCTGTGAACTCCTGTAGAAGTCTTTTGCTGATATTCCCGCCATTTTTTTCCTACTGCCTTAACCCTCTAGGCGCCACGGTCGACTTAAAGACCTTATGCCGGGTTTGATTTATTTAGAAATACAGTTTTAATACCATTTTATATTAGAAGAGAACTACTAAAGGTTTCAAAATCAGTTGTTGTTTTTTTTGTCTGATCCCCCCAAATCGAAATAACCCCATAGCAACGCCCTTAGAGACGAAAAAACTTCACAGCCCTTGGTGACGTCAGAGTGGGTACGTTTCTGGGCAGACTGCTCACAGCAGCAGCATGATTTGTATTTTTTACTATTTTCATGAACATTTACAATGTTACAGTGTGTGTTCTGTGTGTGTTCATGTCTTAGTGATCAATATATGTCTGTCAGTTAGAAAAATGCAAATATTGTAATGAAAATTCTAAAATCCACAATTTCTAACGCCAAATGACGTCATAATATGCTAATTAGATTTGGGGATTTATTCCCTACATAAACTTTGGACCATCCTTAATATTTTTCTAATTTACAGAAAGCCTTTATCTCTTATCACTTTTAAGTTATAGCCTTTTGAAATTAAGATGTTAAAATCAAGCGTTTTGGAAAAAAACCTCTGGCGCTTAAAGGGTTAAGTGTAATTCTATCATATCACCACAGGATGGCGCGGGCAGTGTCCCTAAATGTGGCCATCAGGTCAAGGATGTAAAAAATTGAGTATCATTGTGCCAAGAGGCAAAAATGTAATGTCCTCGTATGAGGTCGCAGGGTCTCAGGGTCTCAGGAGGTATTAAAGGAATAGGCCACCGTTTTACATATGTTCTTACCTTACCTTAGACTAGTTGATATGTACCTGTCTGGTCTTTGTCCGTGCGCTCTGTCATGCAAACGGAGCACAAACGCAGCCTCTTCCACATACTGTATAGTACCAAATCAGCTCCCGTTAGAAGCTACCAAACTCTTCCACGTGTTCCCTATTTAAATACAGTTACGTGACGTGTTACACTACAAAGTATAGTAACACAGAAATGTAACATGTTGATTTTCTCAGCGGATAAAAAGGGGTACTATATTGTAGGGGTGGGAACCTAAGGGTACCTCACGATACGATACGATACAAAGCTCACGATAACAAAATTATCACGATAACAATTTTATCACGATATGACGATTATTGATATATTGGTCAGAAATATACACTACAGCGTCCCACAACACTGACCTGAACAGCTGCAAGGTCTGCAAGTTAACCTTGAGCTGAGGTGGGACAGTGGTCTGTCCACTCACTAAACGCGCTCACAATTGCGATGTATAAACTCGGGGCCAGGTCCCGAGAACGTTAGCATTAGGGCATGTTAAATAAGCAGCAGGGCACACGAACAGTGTAATCAAATCGCCACAAAAGCAGTGCATTTCAAAGATGTAGCGGGGTGCGCGTACGCAGACACGCAGGTGGATCTAGCCCACTTTACAAATACAATATTTGTTTGACCGTCTGCTGTCGTCTTTCAGTGACAACCTCTTGCTGCTCTTGTGTTTTAACACACGTTCGTCCTGTCAGTTTCATGCTCATTATTAGTCTCATTATTGCTCATTCATACAACCCGAACGTCCATTTCCTGGTTTGTGATAGAGATCACATACAGCATTAATTCCACATGTGATTTGCTTTTCTAAATCAACATTTCTTATGGCTGTAGTCTATGAGAACAGTTGCATAAGACTGCACATTTTAGGTCCTGTGAATGTATGGTTTGTTAATGAGTGTCTTGTGACGCTCCTCTTCTGCTATAAGGAGCTGCGCCTCCTTCATTCATTGTCTTTTGCATTTACATCTAGCACTGACCCAGGCTATGATGTAGTCTGTAACTTGTTTGTGTGTGTGCTTATGTCCAGATAAATTGTAGTTCGAACCAGCATTTACATAGTGTGACTAGTTTTTTCACAGATGGGCTCCTCACCTTCAGCCAATTTCGAGTAATACCCTTTTTCGTCATAATCATAATTCTAAACACCTTCAAATTCAAATAATTTAAGTCTCACATTAAGTTTTCCCAAATAAAACAATTCAAATGTAAATGGCAAATCTGTACGTAAAACAATGTCCAGGGTTTCCGCCAGGAATTTACGTGAGGGGGGGATCGCGGGGGGGTCCGATGAAAAAAAAAATACACACGTTTATTGCGGTGGACACGTTAAAAAATAACATACACAATTCATACACGTTCCTTTAGCAGGTGACAACAGGGATTTTCTCATACACACAAAAGTACAATGTCATATGATTAAACCAAACTCAAACATTTGTAAAATATAAATGTTTTCCCCCAAATGAATGTGATAACTTATAGAAATGACTCATTTCATTTTTATGATCGATCTAAACACATAGGAAAGTTGTAATAGTGACTCACGCGTATTTCCCATGTATTTATTGGTATTTTCCCGTCACTTGACAGCGCAGCGGTCCTGGCGCCGCTGCAGCTTCTCTGTCCACAGAAGGCCTAGAGCAGGTGTATGGTTTCCGTGTAGTTGGGGAACATAGTTTTGAACGATGCAGAGCTGGTCCCATTCTGGTGCCGCTTGTTGAAATTCGTTGGCTATTATCATCAGCCTCCTGCGTTGTCTACGAGCAGATGCACTTTGAAGTCTAGTCCTTTACCTCTCCGGGATGATAAAGCCCGCATGCCATTACACACATAACAAGAGTCACGATATGTGGGCCTTAAAGCCTGCTTTGACTTCGTCCTGCATTATAAAGATGCGAGAGGGCATTAGCTTTAAAAATAGGGTCGTATCATCCATATTTAAAACTTGTTCTGGCTTAAATATCCCTTCATCGGGTATCGCTTTGAATTTGTTGTTCACATATTCCTCCGCTCTAACGGCAGAAGCGTAATATCTGTGGAGCAAAACACTGAAGTCCGAAGCGTTTCTGAAATGTGTTAAACCAGCCCTTGTTGGCATTAAATGGGCTCAGTGCTTCGTAAAAATGACTCGTCAATGGCCTGGGCTCCGCAATATGCTCCTCTTTGCTGTCATCGTTCATGTCCAGAAGTTCAACTTTTTAACATGGGTGCTAAAAGTTGTGAGTGCGACGGCAGGTTTTCTCATCTGTTGTGGGTTTAGTCCATGGTTTTGTCAAGGAGATAATAAGCAAGCATACATAAAGCACTTAACAGTCTCACTGCTAGCAATCAGACGTCGATTTACGTTTGTCAAGCAGAATGCTGTGACGTACAGGAGACACCGGCACGGAGATTGACAGGAGCCCCTTAGCCAATCAGGACGCAGAACACAACACGCTGGTTTTTCTTAAGCCAATCAGGATAAACACCACAGTACAGTAATACAGTAAAAATAATGCTAAAAATAAATCCGTAAGACCGCGAAAAGTGAACCGCTATTTAGCTAGGGAGGTACAACAACAAAAATCGGAAATTTGAGGTACGATGGATTGGTGGGCAGGGCTGGACTGGCCATCGGGCGTACCGGGCAATGCCCGAAGGGCCGATGCCCATATTTGGGCCGGTCTGTCTGCCTCATACAAAACACATGCTTATGAAAAGTGTAAATCCGTTGAGAAATGTTTGAGGGGAGCGCGCGTGTCCGCGGGGCACCTGCTGTATGTACTCGAACGGGATTCCACCACCTCAGCGGCCGCAGTGTTCCCGCATCCAGCGGCTCTGAGCTGGACGCAGGAACCGCTCACCGGGAACCGCTCACAACACGGTGAGCGCGTAGCCGCAACGTGACCATGTACCCAAGACCATAAACGCCCACAGGACCATGCATGTCCTTTCGTAATTTGTGCACCCAATAAATACACCGCTGCAGAAAACAGTCCGCGTCTCCCCTCTCCTCTAAATTAAAGCTCGGGTACCTACATTTTCCATTGCATTAAAAGTTCATGTTTGAGTCCAAAAGTAAAATGCTTTGAACAGATTAAACAGATTTAGAGCCAGCTAATGGCTGACAATATGCATTTCAGACATTTTTGACCAATTCTCATCCCTGTAACAAACAATAGTATTGTCTGTGTCCACCTCCCTCACTCTGAGACATGTTTATTACTCTCTTGTAATGTAGACTATTGTACTTTATTTTATTGTTGAAACTGCAGACATCCTGATCCTCTACAGTATTTGCTTCCACATACTGTGTAAGGCAAGGCAAGGCAAGTTTATTTGTATAGCACAATTCATACACAAGGCAACTCAAAGTGCTGAACAAGATAGCATTAAAATCATAAATAATTACAGAACATTAAAACGAAAGATAAAAATATAAAATCCCTCAGTTGTATGCACAGCTAAACAGCACCGTTTTTAACCTGGTTTTAAACATTGTCAGAGAGGAGGCCTGTCTCAAATCTTCAGGAAGATTGTTCCAGATTTTAGCAGCATGAATCTGAAAAGCAGCCTCCCCATGTTTAGTTCTGACTCTGGGCACTAACAGGAGTCCAGTCCCTGTGCTCCTCAGAGTCCGGGCTGGTTCATATGGGACTAACATGTCACTAATATATTTTGGTGCGAGGCCATGGAGAGACTTGTACACAAGCAAAGCTGTTTTAAAGTCTATTCTCTGAGCCACAGGAAGCCAGTGCAGAGACCTGAGGACCGGACTAATATGGTCGTACTTCCTGGTTCTAGTCAGGACTCGAGCTGCTGCATTTTAATGTACTGCAGCTGTTTTACAGCCTGTTTGGACAGACCTGTGAGCAGGCCATTGCAGTAGTCTAACCTACTGGAGACAAATGCATGGATAAGAATCTCCAGGTCTGCTTTAGACACTATGTTTTTGATCCTGGCAATGTTTTTTAGATGGTAAAAAGCTGCTGATGTTACTGATTTGATGTGGCTATTAAAATTTAAGTCTGAGTCCAGTATTACCCCTAGATTTCTGACCTTGTTTGAAGGTTTTAGGGAGAGAGACTGTAGGTGACAGATGACGCTCTCTCTTTGTTTCTGGGGACCAAAGACAATCATTTCAGTTTTGTCTGCGTTTAGCTGAAGGAAGTTGTTTTGCATCCACTCACTGATCTGTTGGATACAGTGAAGGAGTGAGTCCACTGGTCCATGTTCTCCTGCAGTCAGTGAGACATAGATCTGAGTGTCGTCTGCATAGTTATGATAGGAAACTTTGTTTCTGCGTATTAACTGACCTAACGGCAGCATGTAGAGATTGAACAGAAGAGGTCCCAGGATCGACCCCTGTGGGACTCCACAGGTCAGGGCCATATGATCTGAGACACAGTTTCCAATCTCCACAAAGTACTTCCTGTCTTCAAGGTAAGACCTAAACCAACTTAGGGCGGTGCCAGCGACGCCAACCCAGTCCTCTAGTCTCTGTAAGAGGATCTCATGGTCGACAGTATCAAAGGCAGCACTTAGATCTAACAGGATTAGGATTGAGACTTTGCCTGCGTCAGTGTTCAGCCGGATATCGTTTGTAACCTTGACGAGAGCAGTCTCAGTGCTGTGGTGGGGTCTAAAGCCGGACTGAAACATATCAAATGAGTTGTTGATTATAAGAAATCTAGTAAGCTGTAGGTAGACAACTTTCTCAAGGACTTTCCCCATAAATGGCAGATTTGAGATGGGACGATAGTTGTTAAGTACCGTAGCATCCAGACTGCTCTTTTTTAGCAGGGGCCTGATGACTGCAATTTTCAGGGCCTTTGGGAATATTCCAGAATCAAGGGACATGTTTACTATCTGTGTGAGTGAAGGTAACAGACTGCTCAGAACAGACTTTAGAAATCTAGTGGGTAGTACATCCAGGCTGCATGTGGAGGAGCTCAAACTGGAGATTATCTCTTGGACAGTTTGATCATTTACAGGTGCAAAGTAAGTTAGCTCAAAGAGCCTTTCTGGCTGTTGGATTGTTATCTGTGGATTGGAGACAATGGCGTTTTTGATGCCTTGAACCTTGTCATTGAAAAAATGTGCAAACTCATTACATTTACGTTTGGAAGTTAGCTCTAATGGCATTTGAACAGGGGGGTTTGTTAATCTATTAACTGTTGAAAACAGAACACGCAGATTGTTGCTGCAGCCTTCAATCATTTCAGAAAAATACCTTTCTCTTGTACTACGTAGCACCTGGTTAAACTCGCACAACTTATCTTTGAAGATCTTGTAATCAACCTGGAGGTTGGACTTGCGCCACTTCCGCTCGGCCCTCCGGCACTCTCTCTTTTGTGCTCTGACCGAGTCTGCTTTAGCCCACGGCGCCTTCTGCTTATTTTTCACTATTTTAACCTTCACAGGAGCGATGGTGTCCAGAACTTTCAAAACACTAGAGGTGACAGAGTTAAACAGTTCATCTACAGTAGAGTACGATGCATTCTCAAAGTTTATCATTCCCATAAATAGTTCACCCGTATTTTCATTTATGTGTCTTCTTCGTACAGTTGCAGAGTCCACTGGTGGTTTGTTAGTGAAACACATGTCAAAAAATATACAAAAATGATCCGAAAGCGCAACATCGACCACGTTTACATTATAAATGTTCGCCCCCTTTGTAACTAACAGGTCTAGAGTGTGCCCTTTGCTGTGGGTGGGGCCACTCACATGCTGAGTGAGACCAAAAGATTCAAGAAGAGAACTCAGCTCTTTAGCATTTCTGTCATCAACATTATCCACATGAATATTAAAATCACCTGTAATAACTAAACTATCAAAATCTGTGCATACAACTGAAAGCAACTCTGTAAAATTATCAATAAAACTGTGACATGACTGCGGTGGCTTGTATAGGACAACGAAAAGTATTGGAGGAGATTGTTTTTGTTGTATTTTAAAAGACACATATTCAAAAGACGGAAACTTCCCAAGAGACATTCTATGGGAGACAAAGTGGTCTCTGAAAATGGCAGCTAAGCCTCCTCCTTTTTTGTTTTCCCGTATTTCAGATTCAAATTTGAAATTTGGTGGTGATGCTTCTATTAAAACTGCATTTTCTGTATTTTGGTCAAGCCATGTTTCAGCCATGAACATAAGATCTAGATTATAAGAACAAATACAATTATTGATTAAAAAAGACTTGTTACAAAGAGATCTGACATTTAGCATAGCAAGTTTAAAAGTTTCAGGATCAGCGGTTGTGGTCGGCTGATTCTTACACGGAACAAGAATTAGATTTTCCTGATTAGACTGATTAACTCCAGATGTTTTTCTGTTATGTATTCTTTGTGTTATCACTAAGGGAATGGCACAGGTGGCTTCACGACAGGGCCCCAGCCGGGTCTCTCCTCTAACTAGACTGCCAGTGGCTGCGAAGCAGAGACCCTGTGCATCCTAGTGTTTAGAGAAAAGAGGGGAAGGGGAAGGCGGGGGAGGAGGATGGAGAGGCGGGTGGTTCTTGGGAGTTGGACGGGGAGGGGTTGAAGGTGGATGGGTTTTTGGTGATGGGTTAGGGGAGGGGCAGGCTGTGGGTGGTGGACGAGGGGGGAGTGGAGGTGGAGGGTTTCTTGGTGCTGAGTTAGGGGGGGGGAGGTGGGCTAAATGAGCAGGAGGGGGGGGTGGAATACTTATGGGGTTAGAGGAGGGACGGGTGGATTTTGTGGGAGAATTTGAGTTGGACGCCCTAGGTGGCTTTGGAGGTACGTATGGGGAGTAGTTTTGAATGTTAGATAGGACTCTTGATCTGGCTACAGTGGGTGTGAGAGGAATAGTCTTCATCGCCGATCTTATCATGCCTGCAGAGTGTTCCGGTAAATCCAGTAGTGAAGGCGGGGATAGAAAACAAAGGGAAAGGTCGTCCTCATTTTCCCTAGATGGAGTGGATGTAGCGGGGGGACCCAAGCCGGGTCCATGGAAGGTGATGAGGGAGTCTTTGGTGGAGACAGAGGTGGTTGAGGAACCCCCAGTACAGGCCTGACTGTAGCCTGGAGCAATGGGGGAAGCTTCACGGGAGCTGTAGGTGGGGAAGGTGCTGCTGAAGATGATGGAGCAGCCACTGCTGCTGCTGTATCCACTGCTGCTGCTGAAGATGATGGAGCAGCCACTGCTGCTGCTGAAGATGATGGAGCAGCCACTGCTGCTGCTGTATCCACTGCTGCTGCTGAAGATGATGGAGCAGCCACTGCTGCTGTTGAAGATGATGGAGCAGCCACTGCTGCGGCTGTATCCACTGCTGCTGGTGGTGCTGTATATGCTGATGGCGCTGATGAAGATGTGGCAGCTGCTGATGATGCTGGGGGTGGAGGCGTTGAGCTCTTTCGAAGCCGTGGAGGTGTTGAGTTCTTTTGGAACCTTGGAGGTGTTGAGTTCTTCTTGAATCGTGGAGGTGTGGAGTTCTTTTGAGGCGGTGGGGGTGCAGAGACCTCGGGAGTCGGTGGAGATGGTCGTGATGTCTGTGCCCTTTGCTTCTTCTTTCTCCCTTTCAACGGCTGCACGCGCTGCGCAGGCTCAGGTCTTAGGGCAGATGCAAAGTTATCCATCAGCACTTTTTACTCCGTAGTTGTTCAGATGTGGGCCTTTTTCTTCAAAAAGCTCGTGCCTATTCCAGAACAGATTAAAGTTTTCAATGAAGCCAAGTCCTCTGCGTGAACACTCATTGAGTAGGAATGTGTTTAGCTGATACAGACGGCTAAACTTCTCCATTTTTCCATCTATATTTGGCAGTGGGCCACTAAGAAAAATTGTTATGTCCATTTTCTTGAGGTCATCCAGTAACAGCGTTAAATCCATTCGTAACTTCTCGCTTGCCTTCTCATAGATATCTACCGCCCCCGTGTGGATCAATAATGTACGCACACCACTGTTCTCAGATAACACTCTAGGCAGGAGAGTCCTTATCTCAGCAACTTTTGCAGAGTGAACTGAGACAGTGAGCATGGACTCCATGTTTACATTTTTCACCGAGCCATCTCCGATAAGGATACAGTTTGTCCTTGGTGGAGGCGCTGCAGTTTTTAGCAGCTTTGTTGTTTCAGAAAGGGGTAAAAAGCGGTTTGAAGTCTTCAGAACATTTAGTTGTGGCCTTATTTCACTCCTATTGTCATTCTTAGCTTTGTCAACTTTGGGTTTGGCTCCACAATTGTTCCAATAATTCTCATTGTTGATTTTGGGAAAAGAAATGACGTCATAACTTACATTTCCAGTCTGTCCATTCATCCCATTTTCACTCATTGGAAGAGTCGGGTTAAGTCCCATTTCTGTTTCCACAATAGATATCCGTGTTTGAAGAGATTTAAGCTGATTTTCCAAAGCACAACAGCCACCGCAGACGCTTCTCCGTCTCTTCCGTCCCGACATGACTCGGGTTTTACAATTGTTAATTTTTGGGCATTTGTCTCTCACTCCACATAGAGATGGGAGCGGGGTCGCCAGTACAGGAGGCGCATGCTAGAACTATTGTACATATTTTTAGTGGTAGGGGAAACCGGAGTACCCGGAGGAAACCTACGCAGACACAGGGAGAACATGCAAACTCCACTCAGAAAGGCCCTGGTCCAACCGGGATTTGAACCCAGGACCTTCATCAGTGGGGATGGTGTGTTCAGGGTGATGAGCTGTGTTGCTTTTACGCCAAACATATCGTTTTGCATTGTGGCCAAAAAGTTCGATTTTGGTTTCATCTGACCAGAGCACCTTCTTCCACATGTTTGGTGTGTCTCCCAGGTGGCTTGTGGCAAACTTTAAACAAGACTTTTTATGGATATCTTTGAGAAATGGCTTTCTTCACTCTTCCATAAAGGCCAGATTTGTGCAGTGCACGACTGATTGTTGTCCTATGGACAGACTCTCCCACCTCAGCTGTAGTTATCTGCAGTTCATCCAGAGTGATCATGGGCCTCTTGGCTGCATCTCTGATCAGTCTTCTCCTTGTTTGAGATGAAAGTTTGGAGGGACGGCCGGGTCTTGGTAGATTTGCAGTGGTCTGATACTTCCATTTCAATATAATTGCTTGCACAGTGCTCCTAGAGATGTTTAAAGCTTGGGAAATCTTTTTGTATCCAAATCCGGCTTTAAACTTCTCCACAACAGTATCTCGGACCTGCCTGGTGTGTTCCTTTGTCTTCATGGTTCTCTCTGCGCTTTAAACAGAACCCTGAGACTATCAAAGAGCAGGTGCATTTATACGGAGACTTGATTACACACAGGTGCATTCTATTTATCATCATCAGTCATTTAGGACAACATTGGATCATTCAAAGATCCTCACTGAACTTCTGGACTGAGTTTGCTGCACTGAAAGTAAAGGGGCCGAATAATATTGCACGCCCCACTTTTCAGTTTATTTGTTAAAAAAGTTTAAATTATCCAATAAATTTCGTTCCACTTCACGATTGTGTCCCACTTGTTGTTGATTCACAAAAAAAAATTTAAATTGTATATCTTTATGTTTGAAGCCTGAAATGTGGCGAAATGTTGAAAGGTTCAAGGGGGCCAAATACTTTCGCAAGGCACTGTACATAAACAAACACAAGTAGAGGACTCAAATAACCAAGCTAGGGGGCAGAGGCACTTCAATAAATACATCTACATTTACATTAAACAATTAAACTGAGCAATAGAATAATTAAAACAAAAGATACTTGGAAATCAAATAAGAGGTCGTTCTGTCAAATTTATATTTCTTAAGTAGTTTGTCAGGAATGAAGCAGACAGAGACGGATCGTGGTGCGCCAAACTCTGGAAGTTTATTTAAGTTTCTCTCAAGTTCCAGTGGTTTCAATTGTTTCTTTCTCTCAGACAAAATGGAGTCAGTACACAGTTTATATAGTCATTGTCACGTCACACATGGAAAGACGTACGTGTCACACAGAGACAGTCACGAGTATATCATAGTCAAAACATGGAGTCAGAGTCCTTGTGCATGTAGGCCAAATCGCTATCTAATCCAAACATAGTGTTAAAGAGCTATAATATAACTTGAATTCGTTGATGAAACAGGGAAAGGAGGGTTTATTCCCTCTCCACTTACTACAGTGGATGTGATATTTGGCTAACATTAGGACAACATTAACAACAGTTTCAGCAGGAGAGTCTGAAATGACCATGTAATACAATATATGAGATATGTTCACAGGTTGAATTTTCATTTTGAGATTAAGCCAACTATTGACATCAGACCAAAACTGCTGAGTGTAAACGACAATGGAAAAATAAATGATCTAGTGATTCATCTTCAATGTTACAAAATGTACAAGATTCAACTTCAAATTTAAATCGTCTTTTAAGAAAGTTGCCCACTGGGTAAATGTGATTAATTATCTTGAAATGAGTCTCTTTAACTTTAGGAGATACAGATATTTTAATACATTTAGAATAGGCCTTTGTATAAACAGAAAGATCATTGTGATTGGACCAGGTCCGTGTACTTTTGCGTGCAATACATTTTCTATTTTGGAAGGAAAATGGAAAATTGAAAAAAGGCTATTTTGCACTTTCAGGCACACGGCAATATACAAAAATGACCATTTCGGATTTTTTTCATTTCTTATAAGACATGTATATTGTAATAACCTGATTTGGAAACTATAAAATGCAATAATGGACCTTTTTTATTGTGCATTTAAAACAAACTTGTTTACTTCAGCCCGGGACCCAGAGACTGTAGTGGGCTGGTAATTAGTGATAATAACGGAGGACATAAATCCCGTGCGAATGCGCCATGTCTGTAATTTGCCGCAAATGACCTCCAGTATTGTCCAAACACAGACGTCCTGTGATAATACTTATCCTGCGAATCTGCATGTCAGTGATTGTGATTCCTAACACCGCTTTCTATACTTTCTGCGTTGTTTTTGTCAGTGTGCAGAAGAGTCAGTATCGGCTGTGTACACAGCTGCAGAGTCGCGGCTGCTGCTGTCTCTGTGAGGTCTATGGAGAAGTGTAGAGGACAGTGTAATGTGTTCACTGACATAAAATGATGAGATTGCATTTGTACGTTCACTTTGCACTCTGTCATAGTACAGTACAGACGTGTTGCTTGTCGGCTCGCACGTTTGTCTCATGGGTCTATAATAATAACGGGTTTGTCAGCAGAGTATGTGGTGCCTTCATGGGTAGTCCGTACAAACAGCATTGTTAAACATTACAGACAGCACAGTGTAGATTTATTAATCCATGACTGTAGAGCAGTAAAATCCACATGTATGCGTTTGTCTTCATGGTCTCTCTGGCTGCTGTGGTCAGACGCCAGTCTTTATGAACTGCGTGAAGCGGAGAGAGCGGTGAGATGTCAGAGAAAATATAGTAATTTATGGACATTGCTTATCCCGTGTGAATGGACTGCAAGATCTCACACCTCCTCCGCGATTATCACACATTATCAGGGGTCCACAGGTAATACTAATCCAGTGCGAATAGGGCTGAAGAAAAAAAAAACTAGTTTCACTTCCGGGTAATCGCTTGACGCCGAAATAATAAAAGGTTAATTATTGTATTTTCTAGTTCCCAAATCCGGTTATTATTTGTTAAATGTCTTATAATAAATGAAAAAAGCCAAAATGGTCATTTTTGTATATTGCCGTGTGCCTGAAAGTGCAAAATAGACTTTTTTCAATTTTCAATTTTCCTTTAAAAATAGAAAATGTTTTGAACGAAAAAGTACACGGACCGGGCAACATCTTAAAAGAGGATCTGGTAAAGTCAGCATGAATAATTTGTCTAAAACAATCATTAAAAAACGCATTACATTTAGGGTCATTTAAACTAACGTTTTGTATCTTGAGGGTTGGAAGTGATACAATAACATTAGAAGTAAGCAATGTGTTTTTTATCAGGTGAAGCAGCGGAGCTAGGGCGAGAGAAGGAAGAGAAGGCCGCCATTTTGAGACAATGTGAAGAGCACAGTACAGCAAGAGCGCCCCCTGCTGGAGGAGAAGTGGTTGGCCGCGGTGCTCAAGTTGGTGAGAAGCGTCGGAAGCGGTTCAGGAAACTCATGTGCTGCTAATTCCTCTAAATCAACATTAAGGAAACGTTTATCCAAGCATGATTAAAAAAATATTCAGTAGTTATCTCAGAGGACTTTACAAAACCGTTGAATTCTCTGACACAGATCAGAGAATCAAACAGTCCAAACACAATAATAATTGATACAAACACACAGAGCCATTGGTCCATAAGGGGTGGACGACCGATGTGAGTGTCCTGGACCTTCAGCATTTTACAGTTTATTTTTCTCATGCTTTTTTTTAATCCTTGTGCTATCACACAGTGGAAAACTACCCCAAATATTTTTTTTCAAGCTAGATTTTTATGTTTTTTCCTAACCCCCCATCTCATTTAGATCCTGTTAGACCCTAATTTGGTCTATTTTTATTCTACTTTTAATCTGAATGACCCAGGGCTGGCCAAGTTAGAAAAAACATCAAAAATCAGCTTGAAAAAAACCCCCACTTAGGATAATTTTAAATCATTTTGGCGGGTAATTTTGACCCGAGTTTGGCACATGAGTTAAAACCTAGAACCTTTTAGCTGAGAATATTCTGTCTTTATTTACAGACAATCACAGAGACTTTTTTACATCTCACTGGATTGGGATCATATTAGCACACTCTTTTACTTGACATAAAAAACAAAATATCCAACCATGAATATAGAATGGATGAATCTATCGACCGACAACTATTTTCAATAATGGACAACCGAGTATATTGAAAGTGAAAGCTCAGTAAAACTGCTCCTGAAAGCAGAGCTAGCTTGTGTCTACTGTGTGTGTCCATGTGTGACAGCATGAGTGGGTATTTCACATTTACTACATACTGAGTTCACTTCTGCATTCAGCCTGTCCTATCGCTCTGCTGCTTCATGTGACGTTAGCACAACCACCAGAGTCACTTTAGACTAGCTTCAACGCTACTTCCTGGTTGGACATGGGCTGCAGATGTGACAGAGGTTACACCGCAGCAGGAGATGACTTTATCTTGTTGGATTTAGTTTTAAATGTTGACTGTGTTAAAAGAACTAAGAAGGTTCTGTCCCACCGAGGAGAGTCACTGCTCAGTGATTGGTTTGTTGGTTTCATCTTGTGAGATTTCATAACACTGTGAAGCATTGTTCCAAATCATGTCCAAATTGTGTAATCCAATTGTTCCAAATGATGTCCATGCAAAAGAGGACGATGGTATTGTCCATGTCTCAGCAGCTCACAGCCTGACTGGAATCAGGGGCAGTGCAGATTGTCCAAGTGCTGATCCAGATGCATGGTTTCTCTTGAGGTTTCTCAGTTTTGGCTTGGAAAACACTGAGATGTTACAGACAATGCCCACATCCTTCCACCACCTGAAGAAGATGACAAAGTCTGGGATCGTGTCTTTCATTCAGACAGAAGACATGTTTTATTGTCAATGGTAGAGACAGCACGAACAAAGCACACAAACAAAGGATGTTACGACAGCAAGTTGTAATATACTCAGGAGAAACAGAGACCTCCAATCAGCAGCTGCCACAGTGCCAGCAGAGATAGTCAAAACAAGTAGTGGAAAAGTACAGGCTTCTGCACATGTAAGAATGATGAGTTTAACCTTAACAAAAGTTGCTTAAAAGTGTTATGAAATCTCACAATCTGCAACAGCACAAGGATTCTGAGGCTTTGAGTAAGAAGAAGGAGTAAGGTGGCGCCCCCTACAGGTGTGAGCCAGATCTGTCACACCCCTGATGCTAAGCAGGGCAGGGCCTGGTTAGTGCTGTGTATACAGGTTTAATAGTGCAATACAGGTGTAATACAGGTGTAATACAGGTGTAATACAGGTGTAATAGTAGTGTAATACTCACAATCGCTTCTGTCATTGTATCATTTCTACTTCCATCTGTCGTCTTCTTCTTCTGCCAGATTCTGACACGTTTTCATTCATCGTGTTGTACCTCGTTACTTTTATAAAAATAGTAAAAAAGATAGAAGTTAAAACATTTTAGAAAACACATGCTTCAAATGAGTCACATGCATCACTAAATATGACAGTTTTCAGTCTGGACTTAAACATTTCCAGGGACGAGGCCTGTCTCACAGCCTCAGGCAGACTGTTCCAGATTCTGGCTGCATGAATGGCTCTCTATGTTCCTGTTCCTTTGGTTTTGGTTGAGTTCATTTATTTTTATGAATAACTTTGTTGCACACTTGAATGATGAGACTCGCGGTGGTGCTGTAGTTTTATTTTATTTATGCAAAACAATAAACATTGTCTTAATGTGCGAGTCTGCTGCGTTTTCTGCCGTACTCATGCAGAACTGCGTTTGTGGCACAGACACGAGAGAAACAGGTGGAGTGGCGCCGCCTTGTGGACGGGAGCAGGAAATACACTAATGAAATCTAATACATTTTTACCATATTCATGACTTTTTAACTTAAAATAATGAAACAATAATGAAAACATTATGTATACAACAAACAATTTAAAATTAAACATTATCGGGGGTGTCTAATATCCTCAATGCCCACAACTTGAAATTGCATTGACGTTTCTGTGAGACTATTAGATCTGTATTTTATGTATAAAATATGTATGTTTATTTCTTACTAAGCACTGAGCATGTTGTACATGTGTTGTGTACCACGTGGTCACAGCCAACTGCTTCCTGCGGGAGGAAAGACCCGGAAGTAAGAACAAGAGCGTGTTTTTGTTGTTTCCCCAGCCGCATTTTCCTTCAGTCCCTCCTTGGATCTACAACAGACTCCCACAGAGACAGATGTAAGTACAAGACTTTAAACTCTTTATTGTCCACTAACAGACTGTGGCTTTGAGTCACGTGGGCCTCGGGGATTCCAGCTTTAACTATTTGTTTGTGCCAAGATCTGAGTGATCCTGTGTCGGGGCTAATGCTAATGCTAATGCTAATGCTAATGCTAATGCTAATGCTAGTCGTTAGCCTGTCCTTTGTCCTCTCCACTTACTGTTTTCTCTCAGCTGTAGACTTAGTTCAACATTCATTCATGTGATACAGAGTTTGTAAAGGACGTGTCTGAGGTTTATCTGTGACAATGTCCCTGGTTGGACTGGGCGATATGGCGGAAAGCTAACGCTAAGTAAATGAATTGAGTGTTTGGTGGAGACTGTTCAAAGTACTTTCTGGGATGTTAAGTGGAAGCATACTAAACAGGTAATTTAGTTTGGGCAGTACAACCATCTTTACAGCTTGAACCCTTCCCCATAAGGACAGTTGCAGTTTATCCCATTCTTTAATAAGTTGATGGATCCTATTCAAGACGGGATCCAAATTGTATGGCATTATTTTGTCCAGCCCCATGCTCAAATAGATACCCAAGTATTTTATTTGTTGTGGTACCCAACGGAAATTCCACATTATGAAGTCGCTTTCACAGCAGAGGTTTGATAATGCCATGATTTCACATTTGTCCCAATTTACCCTGTAGCCAGAGATGCTGGAGAATTTAATTAACTAATTCTAAAAGTGGTGGGATGGAAAATGTTGGTTCTGATAATAAGATGAGCACGTCATCAGCGAATATTGATAATTTATGCTCTATTCCTGCCATTTGTATGCCTTGTATTTCCTTCTTAGCTCTCATTGCTACAGCAAGGGGTTCCAGTGCAATTATAAAGAGGTGTTTTGTACCGCGTTCAATTTGAAAAGGGGCTGAGGCCATTTGTTGTAACAGTGGATGTTAGATTATGGCGGCCTCTCAGCAAGAAGGTCCTGGGTTCGAATCCCGGCCGGACCAGGGCCTTTCTGAGTGGAGTTTGCATGTTCTCCCCGTGTCTGCGTAGGTTTCCTCCGGGTACTCCGGTTTCCCCTACCACTAAAAATATGTACAATAGTTCTGGCATGCGCCTCCTGTTCGGCGACCCCGCTCCCATCTCTGTGTGGAGTGAGAGACAAATGCCCAAAAATAACAATTGTAAACCGCTTTGTGACTCTGGTCTGTGAAAGGCGGTATATAAATAAAGATTACTTACTTACTTACTTACTATTATTGTATAAAGAATGTATAATTTTCTGAAATATTTTGCCAAAACCAAACCTTTCTAAAACATTATGCAAATAACCCCAGGAAACCCGATCGAAGGCTTTCTGGGCATCAATAGAAATTGCCGCGGTTGGTTTGTTCAGATCTTAGGCCTTCCAGATTAAGTGGAGAAGTCTCCTCATACTGTCTGAGGATTTCCTTCCTTTTACAAACCCCACTTGGTCAGGGTGTATGAGTTCTAATAAGA
Source organism: Knipowitschia caucasica (assembly GCA_964034765.1). Taxonomy (NCBI): domain Eukaryota; kingdom Metazoa; phylum Chordata; class Actinopteri; order Gobiiformes; family Gobiidae; genus Knipowitschia; species Knipowitschia caucasica. The sequence continues at coordinate 3,493,307 of OZ035825.1, forward strand.
TTTCGTTCATTCTGTTTGCTAATATTTTTGTAAATAATTTCCCATCACAGCACAAAAGGCTAATTGGTCTATAGTTGTTGCATTCCAAAGGGTCTTTGTACTTTTTATGAATAAGTGTGATAACAGATTCAGACATTGAGTTAGGAAGCTTACCTGAAGAAATAATGTTGTTAAATGTTAGTAGGAGCTCTGGACTCAACTCTTCTACACATTTTTGATAGAATTCATTGCAAATGCCGTCTGAGCCCCCTGCTTTACCTTTGGGAGAAGCCAAAATAGCTTTTTTTTTACTTCTTCTAGTGTTATTGGGCTTTCTAAGTGTATTGCTTTCTCTTTTGAGAGTTTTGGGAGATTTAGAGAGTTCAAGAACCTCTCTGTTAAGTTGTTATCAAACTCTTTTTCTTGACAATATAATTCCTTGTAGAAATCCTTGAAGATATTATTAATGTTCCTTAAATCTGTAATTACTTTTCCATCTTTGTCCCGTATTCCACTTATTTGTTGAGCAGAGTGTTTTGATTTTAATTGGCTTGCTAGAAGTTTGCCGGCTTTATTGCCAGACTCGTACCACTTTTGTTTCAGCTTGTGAAGGGAGTGTTCAGCTTTTTGGGAGTAAAGATTATTTAATTCATATTTTGCCCTGACTATTTTAGTTAAGATTTGGTTATTGTTTGGAGACATCCTGTTATCCTTTTCCAAGTATTTAATTTCCGATTCGTGTCTAGCTACTTTTGTTGTTTTCTGCATAAAAATGCCTCTAATAAATGCCTTAAATCCATCCCAGATATAACTTTGCTCTGTGTATCCATTATTTACTTTGAAATAAAATAATATTTGGTCTTTAATATAAGAAACAATCTCCTCCTTATCGAAGAGACTTGTATTCATTCTCCATATATAATCTTTTTCTCCTTTCAGTTCCAATGAGAGGCCTAGCTCAATCAGAGCGTGATCTGTAATTCCCATTGTACTTATGTTACAGTAGGTTACACATTTCATGAAACGGTGGGATACTACGAAATAGTCTATACGAGAAAAAACGTTATGTCTCTTTCAGTTGGATTCAATATTCTCCAAATATCTCTTAGACCCATATCTTTGCATATTATTTTTAAAGCGTCTTGTGTCTTAGAGGGCCTAGTGGTATATTTGCCACTTCTATCTGAGAAGTTATCCAACACTTCATTGAAATCTCCACCCCATACCATTGGGAAGTCTCCAAAGTCCAGTAAAGCAGTCTTGACTTTGTAGAAAAATTAAGGGTCTTCTTCATTGGGTGCGTAAATGTTTGTCATTATGAATTTTTTATTTAATATATCTACCAAAATGATAATAATTCTACCCTCTTGATCTTTATATTCCTTTAGTATTTTGAAATTCAGTTTTTTGAAAATAATATGGCCACCCCTCTTTTTTTCTGAATAAAAGTATTGTGTACCGCACAGCCTAACCATCTATCACTCAATATTTGATGTGTTTCTCTGTCGAGTGTGTTTCTTGCAGCATGACAACATCAGCCTTCTTCTGCTTTATGTAGTTGAATATGTTATGCCTTTAAACTTGTGAACCTAAACCATTAACGTTCCAGGAAATTAACTTTAGTCCCTTATTGGTCTGACCTAGAGCTGCAACTAACGATTATTTTGTAATCGATTAATCTATCGATTATCGATTATTTTTTCACGATTAATCGAGTAATCGCTTGGCTGTGAATTGTGTAGAAAAAAAATATTTTTTCATCACAAAAAGCTAAAGTGGCAACACTCGAGGACGTATTGATGGCGTAAACTTAAAGTAAATGTTTGTAACAGGCTCTTTGTGCTAATTCTGCTCTGATTGGATGAGACAGACAGATATTCATGAAATTATAAAAACAAAGTCGGTTTTAATCAAAAATACTACATTTTCATGTCATTTTTGCTCTGTTTGAGTCCGTGTGAACCAGAAAACGATTAATCGATTACTAAAATAGTTGTCGACTATTTCAATAATCGATTAGTCGTCGATTAATCGATTAGTTGTTTCAGCCCTAGTCTGACCCCCATCTGCTCCCTGTTACGAAGTACACTTAATACATACAGACTGGCCTGGTGTTCCCTGTATTCCCCTAAACAAACCCCCCACCCTAGTGAACTCTACCATAATTCCCGTGATGTGCTCTTCTTTGGCTTTCGAGTGACTCCCTCAGCATTATTGACAGCTGATTAAGAAGAAAAGAAAATAACTACATTTGCCTATTTTATGTCTAAATTGACAAGGTTTTCAGTGCCAATTGAATAAGAATGTCATGGCCTAGCTAGAAGTAAACGATTAAAAAAATTAAAAAATTGGGAGGAGAAAATAATAATGGATAATAAAATAAAATCAATAATAAAGAAATAAATAACTAAAATAAAAAACAAGAAAATTAAGTTATGATTAATCATATACATACACCCTCTCACACTCGCATACATACAAAATAATTAAAGAAGTAAAAAAAAAATGTAATAAAAAACTTAGTTAGAAAAAAGAAAATAATAGTCGTAATAATAATAATTAATACTAATAACTATAAGCGTCCCATCTGAACATGCATGGTTTTTTCTTTTTTCTCTTTCCCTTTTTCTTTAAAGAAAAGTGCCGAAATTATGTAGCAGGACTAAAAGAATATATTAAGCACATAATGAATACAAAAATAAGGTATTATCTAGAATAGAGTAAAATAAATAATCAGATTAATTGAAAAAAGTAACTTTAATAAAGGTCTGGGCCTATGAACTAAATAAGAAGTCTTTCCTTTTGTCTTAGACTGTTCCATCTATTTGAAAGAGTGCATATATGTCACTTAAAGTCAATCCAGATCTTACTTGCTCTTTTCCCCTGGTTGATGATTTTCCACGGCCTTTTTTGCTGCTGCGGGATCTTCAAAGCGTTGGCGACTCTCTCCGATGTTAATCCAAAGTGGTCCCCCGTGGTCCCCCTGTGGTCCCTTAGTGCTGTGTGAAAGTCCCTCGTCAAAGGCCTGGGCTCCGCACCGTGCTCCTCTTTGCTGTCATCGTTGCAACATGTCCAGAAGTTCAACTTTTTAGCACTAACCATGTTGTGGGTTTAGTCCATGGTTTTGTCAAGGAGAAAATGAGCATACAGCACTTACAGTCACACTGCAATCAGACATCGATTTACATTTGTCAGGCTGAATGCTGTGATACAGGAAACACGACACAGGAATTACCCCTTAGCCAATCAGGACGCAGAACACAATACACTGGTTCTTTAAATTATTATTATAAATATATGGATAAATGACGATAATGATAACGTTAGGATTAGTAAAGACTGATACTGAAAGAAATATAAGACATACACTGTACAAGTCAAGGTCATGTTATTATAAATGTCACTGTTGCAAAACTGTAAATATACCACAGAATAAACTGAGCTGTGCAACCACATCATTTAAGTTCATTTAGAATGAGAAATAGAGAGTGGGAGTTTAACAGTCTTAACTTCTTCTCACTCCTTTTGAGCTGGATCGCTGTTAATAAAACAAAACTGTATATTTGTACTTTTTCTATTCTGTTGTCCTTTTTTCTTGTTTGCCGTGGCTCGAAATAAAGTATTCATTCATTCGTACTGAATGTGTGAAAATGTAGGCCCACTTGCACAGTATTAACACAATAATAGTTATATTTACTTGCTTTTATTAATTACCAGGCTGGTCATTTTTTCTCTTTCAACTTATACCATTTCTATCTACTTTTGTGTAACAAGGGTAAAATGGATCAGCTGTGAGCACTGACCAGCCAATAAGAAGCTGGTCACATGATTGACATTTAAATATACCACAAACATGATTCCTGCACGACTCAATCTGCAGCGTTTCACTGATTCACTGTAATCCAGAGTATAGAATATTTCTCCTGCCTCTACATCCAGAGTATAGAATATTTCTCCTGCCTCTACATCCAGAGTATAGAATATTTCTCCTGCCTCTACATCCAGAGTATAGAATATTTCTCCTGCCTCTACATCCAGAGTATAGAATATTTCTCCTGCCTCTACATCCAGAGTATAGAATATTTCTCCTGCCTCTACATCCAGAGTATAGAATATTTCTCCTGCCTCTACATCCAGAGTATAGAATATTTCTCCTGCCTCTACATCCAGAGTATAGAATATTTCTCCTGCCTCTACATCCAGAGTATAGAATATTTCTCCTGCCTCTACCGTCCACCATTTTGTCTCTTAGGGAACTTTTAAGTCTCTAAAAGTCCTCCTCTCAACTCTTCAGAGATCTCACCTTAGGAACTCTCTTAAGAGCTGGGATTCTTTAGGAATAGCTTTTATCTTAACTGGGATCTGCTCCTCACTTTTAGGGGAAATTCTAAGAGTTGGTCAAGATTCTATGAAAATCCTTAGAATTTGGCCACTAGGAGCAACTTTTATCACTAAGAATCTTTAGGAATACGGCCCCTGGTTTTTATTTAGTGAAACTGAATGTTGTGTTGAACTGAAAGGGCAGGACGTACAACATGCATTTATAAAAGTTAGATAGAAATTAGTTAGGATAGTTAGGAGAAATTCTGGTGTTCTGTAGCAGCAAAAATAAAAAATAAAATTGACCATTCTAAAGAGATAATAGAAATAATCGCCAACAGTCCTTCAGGTCACTGCCGCAGAGGTGGAGTAGTCTCAGGGTGGAGCAGGACAGGTCACAAGGTGGAGCAGCCACTTGGTTCGGACCATTTACTCTGCCCTAGTCCAAAGTAAAATGCTAAATGCCTCATTAGCATTTTCCAAAAAGTTAGCATTCCTCCAGTGGATTTTGGAGAAAAATCAAGGAATCAAAAAAGGCAAGATAAATAAAAATGGTAAAGCACAAAACAACTGTTTCAGAGCGACTTAGGACTTCCTGCCGTTTCCCAGAGCATTGTTAAAAAAAAAAAGTTCACCGAGAGGACGCTATCTTCTCACAGCATGTCCTCTGCTCTCTGTGCTCTCTGCTCTGTGCCTCGTGCTCTCTGCTCTGTGCTCTCTGCTCTGTGCTCTCTGCTCTGTGCTTCTGCTCTGGCTCCAGGAAAACGTTTGTGGTCTGTCCTGACACACCCTCCTCTCTCCCTCCTCTCTCTCCTCCTCTATCTGTCCTTCCTCTCTGAGCCTCCACTCTCCACCTCTTTCCCTCCTCTCCCTCTCACCCCTCCCTCTATCACTTCCTTTCTCTGTCCCATCCTCTGAGTCCGGCCTGAAGCAGGGTTGTTCTCCTGACTCTGTGTGGGCTCACTTGTTCTTATTCTTTTATCTTCTTATTTTGTGAAAGTGGGGGGCGGCAGCTCTGAATCCCCTTGACCCAGAAATGGATGATTAAAGGGATGAAAATGTAATGTAATATAATGTAATTTTGTGAAAGTAAACCTATACATTATTTTTTTTTTTTATCATATTAATGTTTACACAACTTTAATTTAGGTTTTTTTGTAATTCTTTTTCAAAATTGGGAATGTAATTGAAAGCTGCATTTTTTTATTTTTTTTTGTCCAAATACACGTCACTGTAGCAAAAATACACGTGGGTTGTATTTTCAGCTTAAGAAACGTTTGTATTCATATATATATTCATAACATGTCTTTGTTGTGTTTGTGGCAGATCTACAAAGTCCATCTACAGAATGGGGTTCACCTGTGATCAGTGTGGAAAGACCTGCAGCTCTGCTTCTGATCTAAAGAGACACTACAGAACTCACACTGGAGAAAAACCATACGAGTGTGATCAGTGTGGAACAGGTTTTACTACAAAAGGAAGTCTCAAGGTCCACAGCAGAATCCACACTGGAGAAAAACCCTTCAGCTGTGACGTTTGTGGTCAGAGTTTTAGACATGAGAGTAATCTCAAAGTTCATCAGAGGATCCACTCAGGAGAGAGCCATTTCAGTGTGACGAGTGTGGAAAAACTTTAGGAGAAAACGGCAGCTCTCAGTACATCAGCATGTCCACACAGGAGAGAGACCTCACCAATGTGACCAGTGTGAAAAGACGTTTACACAAATATCTCACCTCACTGAGCACTATCGAATCCACACGGGAGAAAAACCATTCATCTGTGGAGACTGTGGGAAGGAGTTTACTCTCTTTTCAAACTACAAAAGACATGAGAGAATCCACACTGGAGAAAAACCATTTGCATGTGACCTCTGCAGTAAAACTTTTAGTACTGCAGATCATCGCACAGTTCACCATCGGAGCCACACTGGAGAGAAGCCGTACGAGTGTGATCAGTGTGGCCACAGGTTTTCCCAAAGAGGAGATCTTAAGCTCCACAGCAGAATCCACACTGGAGAAAAACCCTTCAGCTGTGACGTTTGTGATCAGAGTTTTTCTCACAGTGGTAATCTCAAAAAACATAAGAGGATCCACACTGGAGAAAAGCCATTCATCTGTGGAGAATGTGGGAAGGAGTTTACTGTGTTTTCATCCTACAAAAGACATGAGAGCATTCACATCGGAGAAAAACCATACAAGTGTGATCAGTGTGGAGCATGTTTTTCTCAAGCAGCAAATCTCAAGGTCCACAGCAGAATCCACACTGGAGAAAAACCCTTCAGCTGTGACGTTTGTGATCAGAGTTTTACTCAGAGTACTAATCTCAAACGTCATCAGAGGATCCACACTGGAGAGAAACCATTTGTCTGTAAAAAGTGTGGAAAGTCTTTTACTCATAGCTCATCTCTTCATAAACACAATAAAACCTGTGAGAAGCAGGTGTGAAGTCGCAGCATCTGGAACAAAGTGAAGGAGACAGAGCTGAGGCTGCATCATGTGAACCCAGAGTCAGACTCTACAGGATCACACTTCAGTCTTAACCCTGTGCTGCAGCTGCTGAGCTTTACAGACCAAACACTTATTGTGGATTTGAACATCTTTACTTTGTGTCTGGAGACTCGGATACATCATGTTTTTGTCTGAAAGGAAAATGTTATGGTTCCTTTAAAGCTGCATCAAGTCTAAGATTCAAACTGACATGTGATGAAGAAGGAGACAGAGTGGGACATTATTATTCTGAACTAAACTGCAGATAAAAACTATTGAAGAAGCAGCTGAAACAATAGTGAGTCCAAAAGGCAGTAATGATGCTTCTGTTTTCTCCCAGTGCGACTCAACACTCGTTCCATCAACAAGAAAAGTGTCCTTAACCTCCCACATGTGGACTCTCCACACATTCCCCTGGACATATCCACAACCTAACATTATCTGACCACTGTCATCGTGGACATGTCGCCCCCAATGCAACACCCAATCACACTCTAGGACCTTCCTTTAACCTAGGGCTGGGCGATATGGCTGAAAACTATATCACGATATAGGTTCGATATATATTGAACCCATCGGTAATAAAAAACAGGAGGAAAAAAAGGCTAAATTAAAATGCCTTTATTTTAAATACAACTTTTAAACTTTAACCCCAATTCAACATTGGGTAAAAGTCAAATAAATACAAATACTGGTATAAAAATAGGCATTAAATAATGCTTAATATAAATAAAATGTGCAAGGTATTTTGGAATTAAGACATAAGTCTACAACTTAGGCTTTAAGGCCATACTGGTAACCATAAACACAAATAAATAAGTCACATTTAACAGTATTGTAAACATCTGTGACAAAAAAAAACCTGTCCCCGCTTCAGCATATAAAAAAAAAAATTCAAGTAACAACTCAAATACTGCAAGTCACTGAACCATTGCCTCACTTCAGATTTTGTGCAAGGAAGACAAGCTGATTGACCATCTCAGGTTTTAAGGCAGCCCTGGTGCATGTCACAATATTACCACCAGTACTAAAAATTCGTTCAGAGGGGTATTTTTTGGCAAGCTGCGACATTCTGGGAAACTTGCGTTCATGTACCTTCCACCACTGAAGGGGGTCAGACTCACTGTCTGCATCCAGGCATTTTGAGTAGCTTTTCATCTCCGTTTCTACTTTTTGCCTTTCAGTGAGGGGTACGGCATCTTGTTCATCATCTTGACTTGGTATTTTGAAGAAACTGCCCAATGATTTTCGCTGTTTCTTCACACCCAGTGGGAGAGATGTGGCACCTTCTCCTTCTGCCCCCTGGCCTCCTGTTCCCTCTGGAATCTCAGCTTCTGATTGGCTGGGGTCTTCTTCGTCCATCATTTCACACAGTACTCGTTCTTTAATGGCCTCTACTTTTTCTGGGCTGATGTACCGTGTCTTAAATCTAGGATCCACAAAGGCAGCCATGTTGAGGAGATCCTCCGTTTCTGAGCCAGCATATTTTTCATCCAGATACGACATGATAGCGGTCTTAAGGTCTTTCGTTAGTTGAGTGTCTTGGTCTTTTACCTTCAGCAAATCTGTGCGGAACAGGTGGAGCACTGGCTTTACATAGGAGACCGTCACGTATAATTCCCCAGAGAGGGAGTCAGTGAACTCCAGAAGAGGACTTAACACCTCATGCAGTGACGCGAGAACACCAATGTCCTGCCATGTAGGGATCAGGTGCCTGTTTGTTTTGTCTGATGACAACACTTCAGTGATAGCCTTTTGTTGTTCTAGGAACCTTTCCACCATCTTCTGTCTTGAGCCCCACCGAGTTGGTGACTCTGTGACCACCTGGTGCTTTGGAAGATGGAGACCTTCCTGACTTTTAAAAAGTTCCCTCTTTTTCTTCCACGAGTAGAAGGCAGAGACCACCTTCTTACAAACTCCAATAGCCCTTTCCACTCTTTTGTCCTTCCCTGCGACACCTGCAGAAATACAAAAGTAAATAATAAAATGCAATATAAAAATAATATATATAACTGGTGCAAATATTCTAATGTATAATATTATTATATTATATAAAAACTATAACAAATATAATCATAAATAGGAAAAATAATAACAAAACACCTTTTATTATGTTCTATTAGCTAATTAAATCAACATAATCATCCGAGAATTCTACTCACCAATTGCTGAGTGCAAACGATGGCCAAAGCACTGCAGCCGTGTCCAATTATTTAGTGAAGTTGCCTTCACTATATTTGCCCCGCTGTCTGTGGTGATGCAAACCATTTTTTCCTCAGCCAGATTCCAGGACGACAGTGCCTCCTTCAAGCCCTCTGCTATTATCTCCCCTGTGTGGTCTTCGGGGAAATGTGCAGTTTCTAGGCATCTTGTTTTCAGAACCCAGTCATTATCGATGAAATGAATTGTCAAGCTGAGATATGGCTCGCATGTACGGCTTGACCACATGTCGGAGGTTGTCGCGAAGTGCTTTACTGACCTTATCTCCCTTTCCACGGAATCCTTGCACATTGTGTAAAGCTTAGGAATAGCGGTCTTGGAAAAGTATTTTCGGGCAGGTAGAATGTAACGGGGGTCGAGCACGTGAATAAGATTCTTGTATCCAGACTTCTCAACTATGCTAAGCGGTAGCATGTCCTTCGCTAATTGATACACAACTGCATCGGTTGTTTCTTTATAACGCTTCGAGGTTTTCTCGTACGGCACTGCTGCAGAGTGTCTGCCGCATTGGTGCTGTTCCACTTGCAGCAGCAGATGTCGATTGCTTTGGCTGTTTGAGAGTGCTGTGCTCCAATGGGTGATATCGGCTCAGGTGGTAATATAAATTTGTCGTGTTACCAGTCTTTGTAGGGACGACGACCTTGCAGAGTTTGCAGACCGCATTGCTCTGACTCGTGTCGGACGTAAAAAATCCAAAGTATTGCCAAACCAGAAACGTGACCTTTCCCTTTTTATCTACTATTTCCTCTCTTGCTGCCGCACTCATTGTTCCACGTGCACGCCGCTGTTGTTGAAGTTTCTATTTTGCCTTTCCCAGAATGCCTTGCGGTTCATGGTAAGATGTAATAGGTCGAGAAGCTTCTGCCTACATTCCCCAGAATGCCGCGCGCTTATGAGTCTGCTTTATTTCCGGTGTTTTCTTCCTGTTTTTCCTGACGGAGTTAAGTTAAACTATCGAACATTCTATCGACCCCATTCTCTATTGATATCGAACACATGTCTATCGCAATATATATCGTTATCGTTTTATCGCCCAACCCTACTTTAACCCTCCCTCATTCCTGCTGGATTTTATTTGACTTGAACCAATCACCATCCAGACACTGGGGGTGAGGAGGGTCAAGTGTATTGCTCAAGGACACACAGCAACAATCACCAATGGGAGCTTGTTTCACAGCTGCGAGGGGGAGAGTCTGGGTTGGAGTCCCGCTCGGACAAAGTCATCTGACAGTTTCATGTTTAGTGTAGTTTAAAGTTTGCCTGTTGCATTATTCCAACATAAAGGTCAAAAACATAAAGACACAAAGTTTAATCCCACTGAGGAGGAAGTGCACCTGGGGTCGTTCTCTCAGAACTCTGCACCAGCTCCAACTACTCTGCTTTTATGGACACAAAACACTCTCACCTCTGTTATAATGTATAAGATTGACTGTTTCTTTATTCATTTGAGCTGAAATTATATCTTCATAAGTATTTATATATAATATTTACGTGCCTTAGTTTATGAAGATACTTTTATACATTGTAGTAGTTTCATGTGTTTTAGTATATTTACAATTTCAATGTGTTTTTACAAATGTGTTTGTTTCCAAGTGGTCAGCTCTAAATGGAGAAAATTAAAAAGGTTTAGCCTCCCCATGAACATACAGAGCCTTGCGAAAGTATTTGGCCCCCTTGAACCTTTCAACATTTCGCCACATTTCAGGCTTCAAACATAAAGATATACAAATTTAATTTTTGTCATGAATCAACAAGTGGGACACAATTGTGAAGTGGAACGAAATTTATTGGATCATTTCAACTTTTTTAACAAATAAAAAACTGAAAAGTGGGGCGTGCAATATTATTCGGCCCCTTTACTTTCAGTGCAGCAAACTCACTCCAGAAGTTCAGTGAGGATCTTTGAATGATCCAATGTTGTCCTAAATGACTGATGATGATAAATAGAATGCACCTGTGTGTAATCAAGTCTCCGTATAAATGCACCTGCTCTTTGATAGTCTCAGGGTTCTGTTTAAAGCGCAGAGAGAACCATGAAGACAAAGGAACACACCAGGCAGGTCCGAGATACTGTTGTGGAGAATTTTAAAGCCGGATTTGGATACAAAAAGATTTCCCAAGCTTTAAACATCTCAAGGAGCACTGTGCAAGCAATTATATTGAAATGGAAGGAGTATCAGACCACTGCAAATCTTCCAAGACCCGGCCGTCCCTCCAAACTTTCATCTCAAACAAGGAGAAGACTGATCAGAGATGCAGCCAAGAGGCCCATGATCACTCTGGATGAACTGCAGATAACTACAGCTGAGGTGGGAGAGTCTGTCCATAGGACAACAATCAGTCGTGCACTGCACAAATCTGGCCTTTATGGAAGAGTGGCAAGAAGAAAGCCATTTCTCAAAGATATCCATAAAACGTCTCGTTTAAAGTTTGCCACAAGCCACCTGGGAGACACACCAAACATGTGGAAGAAGGTGCTCTGGTCAGATGAAACTCAAATCGAACTTTTTGGCCACAATGCATAACAATATGTTTGGCGTAAAAGCAACACAGCTCATCACCCTGAACACACCATCCCCACTGTCAAACATGGTGGTGGCAGCATCATGGTTTGGGCCTGCTTTTCTTCAGCAGGGACAGGGAAGATGGCTAAAATTGATGGGAAGATGGATGGAGCCAAATACAGGACCATTCTGGAAGAAAACCTGTTGGAGTCTGCAAAAGACCTGAGACTGGGACAGAGATTTATCTTCCAACAGGACAATGATCCAAAACATAAAGCCAAATCTACAATGGAATGGTTCACAAATAGACGTATCCAGGTGTTAGAATGGCCAAGTCAAAGTCCAGACCTGAATCCAATCGAGAATCTGTGGAAAGAGCTGAAGACTGCTGTTCACAAACGCTCTCCATCCAACCTCACTGAGCTCGAGCTGTTTTGAAAGGAAGAATGGGCAAGAATTCCAGTCTCGATGTGCAAAACTGATAGAGACATACCCCAAGCGACTTGCAGCTGTAATTGCAGCAAAAGGTAGCGCTGCAAAGTATTAGCGCAAGGGGGCCGAATAATATTGCACGCCCCACTTTTCAGTTATTTGTTAAAAAAAGTTTAAATTATCCAATAAATTTCGTTCCCCATTCACGATTGTGTCCCACTTGTTGTTGATTCTTGACAAAAAATCAAATGTTTATATCTTTATGTTTGAAGCTTGAAATGTGGCGAAATGTTGAAAGGTTCAAGGGGGTTGAACCTTTCACCATTTCAGTGTCCCACTTGTTGTTGATTCCTGACAAAAAATAAAAAATGTATATCTTTGTTTGAAGCCTGAAAGGTTCAAGGGGGCTGAATACTTTCGCAAGGCACTGCATGTATATTAGCCGTATAATAAGTGGGATAATGTATGGAATGCAGGCCATTCGCCCTGTCACTACTTATTTTCTGATAATGACATGATAATGACTTGGTATTTAAGATTTTTTTATATATATTTCCCAGCCCTATTTTCATGACATGTCTGTTGTGTTTGTGGCAGATCTACAAAGTCCATCTACAGAATGGGGGTCACCTGTGATCAGTGTGGAAAGACCTGCAGCTCTGCTTCAAAACTAAAGACCCACTACAGAACTCACACTGGAGAAAAACCATACGAGTGTGATCTGTGTGGAACAGGGTTTACTACAAAAAGAGATCTTGAGCGCCACATCAGAATCCACACTGGAGAAAAACCCTTCAGCTGTGACTTCTGTGGTCAGAGTTTTAGACAAGAGGGTCATCTCAAAGATCATCAGAGGATCCACACAGGAGAGAAACCATTTGAGTGTGACGAGTGTGGAAAAACATATAGGAATAAAGATCGGCTCTCAGTCCATCAGCGTATCCACACAGGAGAGAGACCTCACCAATGTGACCGGTGTGAAAAGACTTTTACACGTTTATTTGACCTCACTCGTCACTACAGAATCCACACTGGAGAAAAACCATTCATCTGTGGAGACTGTGGGAAGGAGTTTACTCTCTTTTCAAACTACAAAACACATGAGAAAATTCACACTGGAGAGAAACCATTTGCACGTGACCTCTGCAGTAAAACTTTTAGAACTGCAGCAGAGCGCATACGTCACCATCAGAGCCACACTGGAGAGAAGCTGTACAAGTGTGATCAGTGTGGAACATGTTTTGCTACAAAAGGAAATCTCAAGCGCCACAGCAGAATCCACACTGGAGAAAAACCCTTCAGCTGTGACGTTTGTGATCAGAGTTTTACTCAGAGTGGTTCTCTCAAAGTTCATAAGAGGATCCACACTGGAGAGAAACCATTTGTTTGTGAAAATTGTGGGAAGTCTTTTACGTATAGGGTTTCTCTTCACAATCACATCAAAACCTGTGAGAAGCAGGTGTGAAGACGCAGCATCTGGAACAAAGTGAAGGAGACAGAGCTGAGGCTGCATCATGTGAACTGTTTTCTTCCAGTGCGACTCAACACTCGCTCCATCAACAAGAAAAGTGTCCTTAACCTCCCACATGTGGACTCTCCACACATTCCCCTGGACATACATTATCTGACCACTGTCATCGTGGACATGTCACCCCCAATGCAACACCCAATCACACTCAAGGGCCTTCCTTTAACCCTCCCTCATTCCTGCTGGATTTGATTTGACTTGAACCAATCACCATCCAGACACTGGGGGTGAGGAGGGTCAAGTGTATTGCTCAAGGACAACTCTGCTTTTATGGACACAAAAGACTCTGACCTCTTATTAAATACAAGATTGACTTTTTATTATTAATTTGAGCTGAAATTATACCTTCATAAGTATTTACAATATTTACGTTCCTTAGTTTATGAAGATACTTTTATACATTGTAGTAGTTTCATGTGTTTTAGTTTATTTACAATTTCAATGTGTTTGTACAAATGTATTTGTGTTTCCAAGTGGTGGGCTCTAAATGGAGAAAGAAGTAAAAAGGTGCAGCCTCCCCATGAACATACAGAGCATATATATTAAACATGTGTTTCTTCTGCCGCTTTAGGACAAAGGATGCATTTTAGCTTTTGTGCTAATTCCAGCATCTTGATGTTGAAGCTGTTTCTGACACATTCATATGTACTGCCCTCATTCAAAGAAATGAACTGATGAATACAAATATGTCGTCTGTTTGGGACCATGAAGGAAGATCAAAGGAGGAAAACTAGTCCAGACAATAATGCAAGTTCAGTTGATTTGTCCTTTCTAAATCCATATTGATTGTTAGGATGTTGTGTTTTTCAATAAATGACTCCATTCTATTTACAAAGAGCGTTTCCAGTATCCCAGTACTTCCTTGTTTCCTCCAATAGCTAACAGTAATGTTGTTTATGTCACGTCCTGATCCTAAAGTCACAGATTATTACACCACTCTCCATCTCTTCCACACTGGTGAATGTATTGTGGATTAATGTTTGTCCTTTCACAGTGGGCCTGGTTCTGTTGGATAAAGAGAGAAAAGATTTTAATGTTTCAGACGTGGATGGAACTTGATTAAATCCAAGTTCAAATCTCTGCAGATAAAGATGTAATGTATCTATATGTTCCAGAGTTGTGCACTCGAGTAACATGACTTGGACTCGAGTTAGACTCGAGTCATAAATTTGATGACTTTAGACTCGACTTCTCGAAATCTTGAAAGACTTGCAACTCGACTTGGACTTTAACATCAGTGACTCTGACTTTCACTTGGACTTGACCCGTTTGACTTGAAAAGACTTGCTACTTTCCTCGAACCCAAAGATTAAAAAGTATGTTCCCACGACCAGGACCGTCCCAAGTATGTCAAATTTTCACCGAAAGCGATTTGTAAACAGGCAGGCGCGAGGGCGGCTATGTGCGCCCAGTGGGGTCCTTCAGGGAGAACGAACTGTCAGATAACTTTAGCGGTGTCTAAATTTGAGCGAGTTAGAGACGAAGAAAGGAACGGGAATGAGCCCAGTGTACGGAGAGATGGACATTCACGGCTTCTGTGTGAGGAGGAGGAGGAGGAGACAGAGGTGTGTGAACAGAGGAGGAGGAGGAGGAGACAGAGGTGTGTGAACAGAGGAGGAGCAGCGAGACAGGTGTGTGAGCGCTGCTATCGCCAATGTTTAGTACGAATGTACACATCAAAAACATGTTATAAAAGCATTAGCAAACAGCGTATGCCCAGCTTTAGTACTGCAGTGGATTTTGGGAATAAAACGCCAGCTCTGTGGCCAGAGTGTGTGGAGGCAATGGCAAAAACGTTATTTGATGGGGAGAAAATACAACAAATATTGACTTCGCCTCACAGTCATTTTGGTCCATTTTGCCATAATCATACTATCAGAAGACAAAGACCGCGACCAACAGTGTGTGTCTGTGTGCGTGCGTGCATTAGAGCGAGGACACGCGGCTGCGCGCGTGCTGTTTCTCTTCACGCACCGCGCGAGGCGGTGCTGAATTCACGTCAAATATTATAACGGGGAAAACTTTCCTTAGATTTGGGAAATAAAGTTTCAGGGCAGGGCCTCGCACCCCCTGGTCCTGCCCGTCACACACCTGTGGATGCATGCCAATTGTTTATCAAGGAAGAAACCTGAAATGATTGGGGCATTAATCTAATTACATGTAGATTCATTATTTGAATTTTTTTTACTTGATTTTATTTTTGTTTTTGAACAATGTACTTGCAAAAAAAGGTTTGATAAATATATACAGACCAGTGTGAGAAGACATTTACACAATTATCTCACCTCACTGTGCACTACAGAATCCACTCTGGAGAAAAACCATTCGTCTGTGGAGACTGTGGGAAAGAGTTTACTTGGTTTTCAAACTACAAAAGACATGAGAGAACTCACACTGGAGAAAAACCATTTGCATGCGACCTCTGCAGTAAAACTTTTATAACTTCAACAGACCACTTACGTCACCATCGGAGCCACACTGGAGAGAAGCCGCATAAATGTGATCAGTGTGGAACATGTTTTTCCCAAAGAGGACATCTTAATGATCACAAAAGAATCCACACTGGAGAAAAACCCTTCAGCTGTGATGTTTGTGATCAAAGTTTTACTCAGAGTAGTTCTCTCAAATGTCATCAGAAGATCCACTCTGGAGAGAAACCATTTCTCTGTGAAAAGTGTGGAAAGTCTTTAACACAAAGGTCACATCTTCATAGGCACATGAAAACCTTTGAGAAGCAGGTGTGAAGACGCAGCATCTGGAACAAAGTGAAGGAGACAGAGCTGAGGCTGCATCATGTGAACCCAGAGTCAGACTCTACAGGATCACACTTCAGTCTTAACCAGGGCTGGACTGGCCATCGGGCGTACCGGGCAATGCCCGAAGGGCCGATGCCCATATATGGGCCGGTCTGTCTGCCTCATACAAAAAACATGTTTGTGAAAAGTGTAAATCCGTTGAGAAATGTTTGAGGGGAGCGCGCGTGTCCGCGGGGCACCTGCTGTATGTACTCGAACGGGATTCCACCACCTCAGCGGCTGCAGTGTTCCGGCATCCAGCGGCTCTGAGCTGGACGCAGGAACCGCTCACCGGGAGCCGCTCACAACACAACACGGTGAGCGCGTAGCCGCAACGTGACCATGTACCCAAGACCATAAACTCGCACAGGACCATGCATGTCTTTTCGTAATTTGTCCACCCAATAAATACAGCGCTGCAGGAAACAGTCCGCGTCTCCCCTCTCCTCTAAATTAAAGCTCGGGTACCTACATTTTCCATTGCATTAAAAGTTCATGTTTGAGCCCAAAAGTAAAATGTTGTGAACAGATTAAACAGATTTAGAGCCAGCTAATGGCTGAAAATATGCATTTCAGAAATGTTTACCAATTCTCATCCCTGTAACAAACAATAGTGTTGTCTGTGTCTCCTCCCTCACTCTGAGACATGTTTATTACTCTCTTGTAATGTAGACTATTGCATTTTATTTTATTGTTGAAACTGCAGACATCCTGATCCTCTACAGTATTTGCTTCCACATACTGTATAAACCAGGGGTCGGCAACCTTTAGTGCCCCTAAAGTGGCTCCTGGAGCCTTTTCAAAAATGTCTGAAAATGGAGTGTGAGGGCTATATTTTATTTCTAGTTTCAATGTGGTTTCTGTAGGAGGAAAAACATTCTTAACGTTTTTCAATGCTGCAAAAACTTGTATAAGTAATATTCAACGTTAGCATTTCTATCAACGTATTACGTCATATCCTGTGACGCGGCCCGTGCCAGGCGGCCGCTGCTGTAAACAAACCGGCGTGTGTGCATTATAGACTGTGTGTGCGCATGGATCCCAAAGATAAAGAGAGAGAGTCTATAAGACTGGACTAAGAATGAGAATGAACTAGGCCTGTCAAAATTATCGCAATAACGCACGTTAATTAATTTTTTTCATTAATCGCGTTAAAAAAATTAACGCATTTGACGCATGCCCATGCGTCCCATAATATCACTCAGAATGCCGCGGACACATGCGCGTGTGTAAGATGGGGACAGAGCAGGTAGGCCCTCTGGGAATTCAAGTTTTGAAAGAATACACGCGTGACCGCGGGTCACTTGTTTCCTGTATGAACTCTGCATGATGAGCTGCGGGCGCGACAGCGCTCTGGACAGTTCCCACTTCCAGCGGCTGTGATCACGGTGAACGGCGCTGCGTAATGGGATCATATCCAAGACCACGCACAGAACTATTACAGAACTATTCTCTAGTGTGCGTACGTGTCTTTGCGTAACCGATGCACACAGACTCAGGACACTCTGAAACACTCAGATCCATATTCACAGCTGCCTGCATTTACTCAAGAAATTCCACTTCGAGAACACACAGAAGTTAGAGGTGAAGAATTATTAACACCAATGTCTTTTCAAGTACGATCAAGAATAATCAAACCAATCAATAAGATGTGTCCTGTTGTGGTCTGTGGAGGAGACCTGGAGTACAGACCATGGAAGAACACAGATCTGTCTGAGGTCATGGAGAAGCTGCCCATAATCCAAGATGGAGCACATCCTTGGATTTCGAAACTAGAGGAGATTTCTGTGGGGACAATTCTTGCAATGGGTGATATCAAGAGACTGTTTGCGACACTCCTGGGTGTTGTGGCCATGGAGGAAATCTTGCAGAGAGCTGAACTATGTCACTATATGAAGACATCAGTAAATGATGCAGATCTTTTTGCCTGTAACAGAGGTAGAATGTGGAAAGCTTTGAAGGAGATGTTTCCTACACACATACATCCTGATAATGTCCTGATTGAACCATTGGGACCAGAAGAGAATGCAAGAGTATATGTGTCCAGAGCGTATCAGAAGTGGAGAAACATTACTGGAGAAGACCCGGAAGTGAACCACTGGGAACGATCAATCCTGAGAGCTAAGATACAGGCAGGACTGCCTCTGCCAGTGAGACACAAACTGGATGAAGTTATTGGTCTTGGGAGTATGACAAAAAGCCTCTATATTGACAATGTTGCACATCAAGTGGACCTCCAGAGGAAGAAAGAAGAACGTCAAAGAAAACAAGATCAAGACACAGTCAGAGAACTGAATAAGATAAAATTTGCAAATATCTGCACAGGAAGTCAGGCTGTGTAAAATCACACATCAGCATGGATTAGAGACTCTGTTAACATAACGCCATTACCACTGTTTCTATTTCTATAGCTTAGATTAAAGATGCTGACAGTACAGAACATCATAGAAATAATTGAATAAAGAATAGATTTCATCTGAAACAAAGATTGAATAAAGTTAAAAATAAAGTTTCTAGATTATTTGTGAATGTTTTACTGTACGCCTCCATTTTCAGAGTGAGTGAATGTGACACAGGTGCGTTTGGAGCGATCTGGAGAAGAAGAAGAACATTCATTTGCCAACATCCTGCTGTCGAGAGGTCAACAGTAAATGAGACCTCCACTCAAAGAGAATGTCATTAATACATTGGATTAAATTTGTGGATAGAAGGATAGAAAAATAGAAGGATAGAAAGATAGAATTGCAAATAAACTTGAGAATAATTGGGAATAAATTAGTTGAAATAGTATACAATAATATTTGGATCAATGAAGGATCTATAAAAAGGTTTCAATAATCTGTTGAAAGAATGAAAGGTATTTTTAAAATCACATTTGTGAAACGGTTTTTGAAAGTGTTTTTTTGAACAATTATACATAATGGGTTGGATGAAGCTTATGTGAAATATATGAAATGAGATGATCCACATATGTTTCAGAACAGAGGAGTCTTATCAAAGTTTGGGAAGAGTTTTATGTGTTACAGTGGTCACTTCTGCACTGAAGTGGTTGTATCAGATCAGAAACCAAAATAGTTTACTTTGATCATAACTGTTTCTTAGTCTAATATTTATTTGGGTGAAATTGTCAGGACCATGGATGGAGTGGTCTCTAAAAGAAGTAAGTTTTACATAATAATTAAAGTGAAGTTTATAGTGAGTGAGTCACTGATGTGAGAAACATCACAGGGCATATAGACTGATGCCATAGAGAGTAATAAAGTACTAGAGTCACATTAAGACTGATTAGATGTTTGATCTGATCACAATTATCTGAAACAATTACTTAATGATAATAAACTGGTGTGAAGGAAACTATATGTTGAGAGGTAACTACTGTAACGACAGAGTGGGATAATTGTTACATCTGATGATGTTAGAGTGATTCATGTGGTGCTGGAGTAAATATACAACTGCTACAGCTACTTTTTTTTAGTTACTGGATTGAGAACAGCTACAACTGCTACAGCTACACAGCTACAGTGACTGGGACAATAGAATCTATGGAGACTTTACTGATGAGCTGATACTATGAGGAGAGTGACTTCAAAGGGAGTCACTGAAGGACTTTTACTTTTATTTTTCAGTATTATCACATTAGAACTTACAGATGACTGTATGTGATCTTACACAGAGGCCTTGTGTTTGGATTAATGATAGTATTTCTGGAGCATTTAAGGTGACAATGACTGATGAGACTTTTGACTTTTACTTGGTTGAAAATGACTCGTTTGATTTTGGACTTTAGACTTTTGACAATTTGACTATGGGTTGACTATTTAACATTTACAGTGTTTATTTCAAATGAGGAATTAGATTACACAAGTTATTTTTCTGAATAACAATATTGATAATACAAAATAGATACTTTGGGGTTTAGCATTTGTTATCAGTTAACACAGTTGAAACATAACACAGTTGATTATATTTAACTTAGCAAGGAGGTTTATCTGAGCATAGCTTTGAACTCAGGTGAAATGTGTTATACATTAATTCCAATTTAGACAATAGATTAAGATTAAGATTGAGATTAATATGATCAATATGACTGATATCAAGATTCATATTCATGTTATTTGCCAATTGCAGTATAATGACACTAATATGACAGTGGGACTGATGTTATTGATGCTTTGACAATTACAGAAGGATAATTTGAACACAGGTTACACTAGAATTGGTAAATACTTGACTTAAATAGTTACTATTGACTGGGACACATGGACTGACATAGTAGGATTAAACAGAGGTGTTGAATCCAAAGGGGGAATACCCTGTTATTAACCTATTATAATACTTTTATCTTTCATGTATGTTTGTTTTATTATACTTTAATATATCACTATTATTATATTCGTAATACTTTTCTTTTTAATACACTCTTTTCTTTTCTTTTTATTTTATGCTCATATGATTATGTTGATTTGGAGTTCCAGATACTGGTTGGGTTTCAATCTGGAGAGACTTTGAGGAGACAAAATGCATTTGAAGTTTTTTATTGAAAGGTAGTTTGGCGCCCTAGGCCCCGGTGCGGCGTTCAGTCAGCGAGGCTCCTGCGAGAGTGCGCGCACAATCCCCCGGGACCTAGGCACTGGTGGCGGCATTCGGGCAGCAGGAAGAGGCATGATTGAGGCAGGGTGAGAAAAGGAGGAGGAGGGGAGGCGGTGGTTTGCAAGGCTTCGAGGAGGCCGTAAAGTGGGAGTTTCTCCACTTTTAACACTAGGACCGCCGTGCTCTAAACATACCTTGCACCGCCCCCTGCGGTCAGTTGACCGCTATGTATTTTGCGCTGATACAGCCTTTTGCCAAATTGATTGTTCACTAAACTAGAACTTGATGTTGCAAGGAAATCGTGATCATAATGAAACTGTGTAAATTATTTGTCTAAATATGCTAAGTAATTGTAATTCTAGCCGAAATAAAAGACTAAGACGACACATTGTGCGTGTACACGATGACTTTTCAGGGTAGATTTATTTTGTAACTTTGCAAACACCTAAAAGGTTGGTCACTATATGTTAAATTTGACTCAGTAACAATATGTAAATTCAAACAACATAAATGATAGTTTAGAAAAGCACGGGACCATAACGTCTTCGCGTCTACTTCTTACGTCATCTTACGTTTTCTCTTTCTAGCCGAAATCATCGCGGGAAATATTATCTAGATAATAATAATAGTATTCGTATTGACACAAGATCAGCAGCTAGGCTTCCATCGTCAATGTACAATCTTCAATTTTACACGGGACACGTTAGAAAGACAAATATATATATATATTTGTATTTATTTGAGACAAGCAGTGCTCTTTATGAACAGAACAAAATTATAATCATTGCCTTGCAGTGTGCGCTGTGCAGAATAACACAGTGTTATCTGGATAAAATAAGAATATGAATAAGAATATATGAGGGCCGCTTCTGCCCCACAGTCGCTCTCCTCCTGCAGTGTCCGCGGGTGACGAGAGGCCTCACAGCGCTCTATCTGCACTCTGCCTTGATAGTTAATCTAATTGTTCTATTTTATTGCGATATTGTATTCTGCTTTATTGCCTTCTTGTATGTATGAATATAATAATGTAATTGATGATGAATGAAAAGGCAGAATGGAGCGACAGCGCGCACACAGACACCTGCGTATGGCTGGCATTACACACGCTCATGTGCGTTATTGCTTCTGGACTTGTTACAACACTGCTGTCCGTGCCGTGAATGCACTATGGGTTTACGTTCAGATTTAGAATATTATAGGTGTTCTCCCCGCTGTCACTTTCCACCTCAAAATGTGACATCTCACCTCCGTAGACTGTTCTCATTCAATGTCTTGAAGCACTGTCAGGGCTTCATACCGTGTACTTGCAGCTCTATTCATTCTGTACTCCTCTCAATTCAAAACTCTTTCTCTCTCCCAAATAATAATAATAAAAAACTCAAGTCCCTTTTTTAGAGTCTAATGACAACATATTGATACATTTTTATGAGGCGCGAAAAACCCCCGGGAAAGGTTACTATGACAACAGTCGCCCCTGCGCCATGTATCCCTATGGGGCAGCAGAAAGGGCTGTGGATTAGAAAAGTTTAAATGCGTGTAAATCTTGTTTTCTTTACTTTTTCCAAAACCAAAACACACCAAAATATAAACAACAAGTACCCAGTAAAAGTCATAAAATTTCAACTTCTGGCGTTTTGTTTTGAATACACTAATTAGCATATTAAAGTGAGTGACGGTCAGTTGACCGCTAGGGGCGCTCCTAGTGTTAAGCGGCTGGCCTGGCCGGCATAGGTTGGTTGGAAATGGGCGTTTGCTGTGCGATAGGCTGGGGCTGCGAGGCCGGCCTGGAAGGGGTGGCTTTGCTGACGTCTTCCAGAATTGAATTTCCGCGAGGCTGCATTTCAATCTGGAGAGACTTTGAGGAGACAAAATGCATTAGAAGTTTTTATTGAAAGGTAGTTTGGTGCCCTAGGCCCCGGTGCGGCGTTCAGTCAGCGAGGCTCCTGCGAGAGTGCGCGCACAATCCCCAAAAGGCTGTGCGTTTGATGGGGTTTTTAGGCAGGCCTGGTTAGCAAGGGACGTCGTACGTGCACCGCTATATATAAAGGCAACACTATTTATAAAGGCAACAATATTTATAAAGGCAACACTATTTATAAAAGCAACGCTATTTATAAAGGCAACACTATTTATAAAGGCAACACTATTTATAAAGGCAACACTATTTATAAATGCTCGGCTGCTGCCGCCACCAGGGAGTTTTGCAAGCTTTACGGAGATGCCAATAGACGCTGGGCTGCCAGAATGGTCGAAGTGTCCGGCCTGATGTATGAGGAGAGGGCAGATGATGACCAGCGACCCAACTGCTGAAGGGCAGAATGGGGGAGTCCCAGGGAAGCAGCGCGATTATAAAGGCAACGCTATTTATAAAGGCAACACTATTTATAAAGGCAACACTATTTATAAAGGCACCGCTATATATAAAGGCAACACTATTTATAAAGGCACCGCTATATATAAAGGCAACACTATTTATAAAGGCACCGCTATATATAAAGGCAACACTATTCATAAAGGCAACACTATTTATAAAGGCAACACTATTTATAAAGGCACCGCTATATATAAAGGCAACACTATTTATAAAGGCACCGCTATATATAAAGGCAACACTATTTATAAAGGCACCGCTATATATAAAGGGAACACTATTCATAAAGGCACCGCTATATATAAAGGCAGCACTATTTATAAATGCAACACTATTTATAAAGGCAACACTATTTATAAAGGCAACACTATTTATAAATTCTCAGCTGCTGCCGCCACCAGGGAGTTTTGCAAGTGCTTACGGGGATGCCAATAGACACTGGGCTGGTGGAGGATGGACAGTGTGATGGGGCGCCTGTGGTCCAAGGAATGAGGGGTGCAGTTGTGAATGCCTTTGATGACGAGTTTGATCGAATAGAGAGGAGAAAGCGGGGTTGTGACAGCGGGCCTGGAATTGGATCCCGGCGAGAAGAGAGCGAATGTAAGAGATCTTGTAGTGGAGATTGTCCGCACAGTGAACTATGAAGGCGCAGATGGTACATACAGAGGGCGGAATTAGGGGAATGCTGTGAGCGTAGCAAAAGCGGGAGTAGACTTTTCGAGCAAAGCAGTAAGATTTCAGCGTGGAAAGTGAGAGGCCCATTTTCATGTAGGATGACGCGGAGGAGAGGAGAAGGTGAAGAGACGGTGGGACTAGTTCAGGGCGAGGGATTCCATGGCGTTGAATTGGCAGAGTGGCAGAGGCGTCGGAACTCCTGGAATTTTAAACGAGAGAGACAAGCAGCAATACAGTTAAGGTGACCAGGGACGTGACAAGCAGTGATGATAAAATTATTTAGGACTGAGAGCCATGTGATGCGTCTGAGGAAAGACATGACTTGGGGAGAGGACGAACAACCTCTGTTAATTATTTCTACCACGTCGAGATTGTCACACATCACGGAAATCCTTTTTCTGTGCCACGTATGGCTCCACAGCACGCAGGCCACGGCCACGGGATATATTTCATGGAGTGCGGAGGAGATGCTTCGAGGGAAGGAGTCGGGCCAGGGCCCGGCGAACCACTGGTCCTGGAAAAACCCCCCAAAACCCACGGACGGGGCTGCGTCCGTGAAGAAACGCAGGGCATCTGAGGACAGGATGACGTCGCTGTAGAAAAAAGATACACCGTTCCAGCGGCTCAGCAGACGGGACCAGAACGCCAGGTCGGAGCGGCACCCAGCGTTCAGGCAGACAGCATCATTGAGGGAGGGGACGGAGCCAGCGAGGGAGAGGAGTCTGGAAATAAAAGAACGACCCTGAGGGATGATACGGATGGCATAATTGAGGTGCCCGAGGAGGGAGAGCACCTGACGCTTCGAAAGTGACGGAGAGGACAAGGCAGACCGGGAGAAGCGCGGATGCGCCCAAGCTTGTCCAGCCGGAGGGAGGCCTCCACGGCGCGCGTGACGAGGCGGATGCCGAGAACTCCAAAGCGGTGGCGGGGCCGGTGGTCTTCTCCTTGGAGTGAAGGAATCCGAGGGCAGAGAAGGCGAGCTTGAGCTTGCGGAGGGAGCCCCCGGAGCAGTCTGAGGGTGGGTCGACTACGAGGGAATCATCGGGGAGATGCAGGACAGAGGGGAGCCGCGCGTAATTAAGCAGAATCCGACACGGCGCCTCCGAGAGATTGTTGAACAGAGAGGGACTACTCCGGCAGCCAAAGGTGAGGCGCACGGCGAAGAAGAACTCTGACGCCACTTGACCCCTGAACAGCGCCGGTGGTCGGGATGGATGGGCAGCAGCTCGAACGCGTCCGGGATGTCAGCCTTAGAGAGCCAGGAGCCGGGGCCGAAAGTCTTTATCAGCCTGATCGCGTGGTCCACGGTAGCGGACTGCAGGGAGAAGGGCTCTGGAGGGAAAAGGCTGTTGATGCTCGGGGCGGGCCCGGAGCGGGGACAGGAGAGGACGAATATGAGACGCTTCTTCCTGGAGTGCTTGCGGGTGGCGATGCCCATCGGGTTAGAGCGAGACGGAGAGAAGGGGCCGATGACGTAGCCCACGGACACCTCCCGCGCGACGACTTGGGGCTCACGGAGAGCAGGGAAGAGGTTGCGGGACACGAGAGACGCCGAGGGACCTAAACAGAGCTTGCAGTCCAATGTGAGGGATTAAAACTGAGAGCTTGCAGTCCAGTGTGAGGGATTCAAACAGAGCCTGCAGTCCTAAGTGAGGGATTTAAAACTGATAGCTTTTAGTCCAAGTGAGGGATTAAAACTGAGAGCTTGCAGTCCAGTGTGAGGGATTTAAACGGAGCTTGCAGTCCAAAGTGAGGGATTAAAACTGAGAGCTTGCAGTCCAGTGTGAGGGATTCAAACAGAGCCTGCAGTCCTAAGTGAGGGATTAAAACTGAGAGCTTGCAGTCCAATGTGAGGGATTCAATTTGAGAGCCGCAGTCCAAAGAGAGGGATTTAAACAGAGCTTGTAGTCCAAGAGAGGGATTCAAAGAGAGAGCCGCAGTCCAAAGAGAGGGATTTAACAGAGCTTGTAGTCCAAGAGAGGGATTTAAGGAGAGCCTGCAGTCCAATGTGAGGGATTAAAACTGAGAGCTTGTAGTCCAAAGTGAGGGATTAATACTGAGAGCTTGTAGTCCAAGAGAGGGATTAAAACTGAGAGCTTGCAGTCCAGTGTGAGGGATTCAAACAGAGCCTGCAGTCCTAAGTGAGGGATTAAAACTGAGAGCTTGCAGTCCAGTGTGAGGGATTCAAACAGAGCCTGCAGTCCTAAGTGAGGGATTAAAACTGAGAGCTTGCAGTCCAATGTGAGGGATTCAAATTGAGAGCCGCAGTCCAAAGAGAGGGATTTAAACAGAGCTTGTAGTCCAAGAGAGGGATTCAAAGAGAGAGCCGCAGTCCAAAGAGAGGGATTTAACAGAGCTTGTAGTCCAAGAGAGGGATTTAAGGAGAGCCTGCAGTCCAATGTGAGGGATTAAAACTGAGAGCTTGCAGTCCAATGTGAGGGATTAAAACGGAGCTTGTAGTCCGAGTGAGGGATTTAAACTTAGAGCCGCAGTCCAAGGAGGGATTTAAACAGAGCTTGTAGTCCAAGAGAGGGATTCAAAGAGAGAGCCGCAGTCCAAGAGAGAGGGATTTAAACAGAGCTTGTAGTCCAAGAGGGGGATTTAAAGAGAGCCTGCCGTCCAATGCGAGGGCTTTAAACTGAGAGCTTGCACACCAATGCGCGGGGCCAACTGAGCCTGCAGTACAAAGCGCGAGGCCAAAACCGAGCCTGCAGTACAATGCGAGGGGAATAAACCGTCCGCAGGTCAGTATACTTACCATGGATCTATTATAATAACTGGATAGGGTATTACTAGCTTGTAGCTGAATAACTCATGTGCTCAGGGGATTCTCGCGGTACTGCAGACTGAACCAGACTAAATTCACGTGGGCTACCCAAAAATGTTCCCCATAGAACTCAATGCATATTAAAACAGCTCGACCTCAGCTGACAGAGAACCTACAGCTTTAATAAAGATAGTATTTTGTGGGGATTTTAGTGTCCCTTGTCATCCTGAACTTTTTTTCTTCTTAAATCCTTCGGTTTTGTTTAAATCCACACTTTAGTGCCACAAACTCTGCTCGTCTGGCTCTCGCTCTAACTCCCGCTCTGATGAACTTCTCTGATTGGTCAGAGCGCGGCCGAACCCCTCTGTGCACGTGCGTGAGACCCGGAGTGAGACCCACACACGCGTGTTTGACGCAACGCATTATGGGAGATCATCCACTGCGCAGAACCGGGAGGACCAGACGATGCCCAAATACAGGCGAGTTTCCCATAGATCTTTGCGAGTTTCCCAAAGTTCTTTGCGAGTTTCCCATAGATCTTTGCGAGTTTCAGGCAACTTCCGCTAATCTTTTCAGCCCCCATGCCGTCACAAAGCGCCACTGAGCACAACCATTCATTTGAATAGGGCGCCATCTTGAATCGCCGGGGCTTGATACTTACCCACAACGCCAGAAGACAAGGAAAAAACAACGGGACCACACCGTACCGGCACGAGGAGGCAGGGATGCGCACAGCTCCCACCGCACCGGTCCAGACCGGCCGTATGCAGCAGCAGGCCGCGACGAGACGAGCAGCGGCGAACCCGCAGAAAGAGCCCGCAAAGGAGGAGAGCGGCAAAGACCCACGGACCACAGCACGAGACCCGCAGCAGGTGCAGCGACGCGGAGGAGGAGCAGACCACACGCAGCAAGACAGAGGACAGCAGGGACACGCACGAGTAAGCGTGAGTAGACAAAAACGATTCCTCCAGAACGACCCTTTGCAAGGCTTCGAGAAGGCCGTAAAGTGGGAGTTTCTCCGCTTTTAAGCGGCTGGCCTGGCCGGCATAGGTTGGTTGGAAATGGGCGTTTGCTGTGCGATAGGCTGGGGATGCGAGGCCAGCCTGGAAGGGGTGGCTTTGGCTGACGTCTTCCAGAATTGAATTTCCGCGAGGCTGCATTAGTCCGACAATGTTCTATTTGATCCCCAAACAGACCTCCGATATGGCAATAGAGGGGGGTATTTATCGCCTCAAATGTTATTAGAAGTAACTTTTATGTCCTAATTAAAGCGTATTTTAAACTTTTTTCCTTCCACCTCGGCCGCTGTGTCCTTCCCTCTCCGCTCTGAGTTGTGTTGTGTTGAATAGAGAAGCCTCGCCCCAAAACGCTCTCTTCCCTCCAGAACTCTGTCCAGAACTCTGTCCAGAACGCTGTCCAGAACGCTGTCCAGAACGCTGTCCAGAACGCTGTCCAGAACGCTGTCAGAACGCTGTCCAGAACACTGTCCAGAACGCTGGAGACTGGTGGAATAGGAGCCCTGGTTCTTTGGCTATGCACGGGTTCCTTAAAGCCCAATTTTGAGAGCTCCTTTCTGGGGAGACAGGTCAGACAGTCTGGTTCTCCCACCCCTATACAGGCCTAATTTTAACCCCAGCCCCACTACCTCTGTCTGGGGAAGTCCTCACCGTCTGCACACCCCAACACACACACACACACACACACACACACACACACACACACACGCATATATTTTGAGTGACTTCCTGTGAATATCGTCTGATCTCGTGGCTGTTTGTGTGAAGTGTGTCCTGCAGACCACAGAGAAGGCCCTGTGCTCTGGGTTTAAGACCACAGAGAAGGCCCTGTGCTCTGGGTTTAAGACCATAGAGAAGGCCCTGCAGTGCTCTGGGTTTAAGACCACAGAGAAGGCCCTGTGCTCTGGGTATAAGACCACAGAGAAGGCCCTGTGCTCTGGGTTTGAGACCACAGAGAAGGCCCTGTGCTCTGGGTTTGAGACCACAGAGAAGGCCTTGTGCTCTGGGTTTGAGACCACAGAGAAGGCTCTGTGTTTCCCTTAGAGTTGTAAATGTAGTGTAACTACACTTTATTTTCAGTCCTCCATTATTTTATTTTATTTTTTTCATTTCACCCTCAGAGAGAGACACGCACTCACTCTATAATTCATGCACGCTCTCACAAACTCACTCACTCTGTGTGGGGAAATCATTCTCAAAATGTTTTTTTTTTTAAGCCTCATGTTTTTCAGACAGTTTTTCAAGTAGAAAAAGAGTTTGGTATTTCGGGAAACACAATAGCTGAGTGGTTAGCACTCTCACTTAATAAGACGGGGTCCAAATCCCGGTCGGAAAAGACCCTTTCTGAGTGGAGTTTGCATGTTCTCCCCGTGTTTGCGTTGGATTCTTCCAGGTGCTCCGGTTTCCCCTACCACCACAAACATGTACCACAGGTCTGGCGCCCCCTGTAGGCGACTGCTCCATCTCTGTGTGGAGACAGAGACAAATGGCCACAGTTGATAAGTGCTTTGTGACTCTGGTCTGTGAAAGTGCCATACAAATACACATGACTTACTCATGAATGTGTGTGTGTATTTACAGTACAGACCAAAAGTTTGGACACACCTTCTCATTCAAAGAGTTTTTTATTGTCATTATGATGAAAACTGTAGTTTGACTCTGAAGGCATCAAAATATTAATGAACGAATAAATGAATTTTGTATGAACTAAAAAAGAGGAATGAAATAACTGAAAATGTGTTTTATAATAAGGTCAAATGGTTCTAATAACTAAAGTAAAAAGGAATCAAATATAGTCAGATTTTGGATGTTTCTGTTTTCCACATCTGTAGGATCTAGTGCAGATGTGTTTATAGAGAGTAGTATTAAAATGCAGACATAGAACGACAGGGTTTAACAAAATTTTAAATTTAAAAATAGCTCAAATATAACATTGCTTTTGACGCAGCCTCTGAGCTGCTCCATTGGAGAACAGGTCAATTGTTATTGTTTATTACAAACAGCTGATGTATTCACACATATTAAGTTTGGGACAACTCTTTAAACAGTTATAAGCAGCGGACAGAAGCCATGAATGTGCTTTTGTTTATTAAATAATTAATTCTATAGCCATATAATCGTAGAGAACGTTTTTAAAATAGTTATCTTCTTCCCACTCCCTTTCAGGCCTTTAATATTGGAGAACTACTGTGTTGTTTTTGGAATGGTCTGAAATACAATACATAAAATAGTGATTTGCAGAACAAGAACCAGCCAATGAAAAATCATCTATTGCCAATGCAATTGTTACAACTAGAACCACAACTATGACCAAATGCAATAAATGTTAAGTGTTCAGTCTGGCAGACAAAAAGGTTGACTTTTAGTCTGGGGAGACTGAGCAACTGTTAAAATGGTTTAAAATGATAAAGTATGAGTATTTTAGCGTTTTAGTAAAAGTTAAATAGTAGGAAAAAGTAGAATTTGATCATTGTTCATAAACAAACTTCAGAGTAAGAGTTAAAATGGTACCATACATTGTGATCCTTCTGATAGAGCAGCTAAACTGTTAGAATCAGAATTATTTGACAGCCATTGAAAGTGACAGAAGTCACAAAGTTGAAATATGTTTTGGCTCAAACTACAACCGAACTTTGGAGTCACAATAGAGTAGAAATAGATAGATGCTTTCAAAAATAGAGATTATTTGTAGACAGGGCTAATATCAAACGGTAAAAGGACCATTTCCTTCATAATATGTCCAAAAGTATTTACTTCAAAAGTAGATAAAGTTCATACTTGTCAAATTCACTTGTTTCAAACATAGGTGAATGTTGACAATGCAAAAAGTTAATGAGATAGATTAATGAGATAGATTAGAACCAACACAGATTCAAAAACATTTGAAAGCATTTTAATGTATTTGGGTATAGCACAAAAGTAGATATTTAGGTATTTTTGAGAATTTTAAGAGCTGTCGATTTGTCAGCAACAGATTAGAAAATCGAATACCATGGTAGAGTAACTGACCCCAAAAACCTGCTAAAATAGATTAGCTCTTCTAAGGATAATACCAATTTGATTAACGATGTACATTCATCCCAAACTGTCTTGAGAGGAGGAAGTGACAGCACTTCCTGGTTCAACAAATGTGTTTGGAAAAATGAGCAAAGCCCCACAAAATGGCACAAAGCCACTGATAATGAAAGCAAACCACAGTATAGATAGATTTATTAGATAAAAACATATGTTTAAGAATATGGCTCAATAAAAGCAAATATGCAAACATATTTGTAAATAGATTAGAATAGTTTAAACTATAGTGAATAGTTTTAGTGCATACATTACAGACGAGGTTGATGAAGAATCAGAATGACACAGCAGTGGTCATCAAATAGTATTGAAGGAATGGTTAAAATGTGGTTTGTTGTGTGTTGTATTCTTTCTGTATTAACTCTTCACAGATATCGAGCCTGAACTAAGCACAAGTATTGATGATAAACGACGATGTGGAGGTGACCTATTTATGAAAGGTCAAGAGAGGGAATAATGCATCATCTCAAGAAATGTTGTACACGTCGTTTATATTTTCAGTGATTTCATATTAAGTGGGGTCTAGTCGAGTCGGCCAGACCATGTGAGGAATGCAGAGCTCCCCCAGCCAGATAAGAGTTGTTTGGAGAAGGAGATTGATGTCAGACCAGACCAAGACCAGACCAGACAAAGTCCGGAGTCCATGGGCTAGCTGGAGTACGCGCCTCCCAAAACCAGAAAAAGCTGGATCAGACTGGACCAGTCTGGGACCTGTGACGTCATCGGACCTTCTGATAGAAACTGCTGGGAGGAGATTTTGAGGCAGTCAGAGCAGGGATAGAGACAGAGAACATGGCAGAGCGCCTGCATGTTCTCTGCACATTTTCAGGCCTGGAGGGAAAGTTTAGGATGGTTCAGCATAGGGTTAGTTTTAGAGAATTAATGGCTCCAAGAGTTTTGTATCAATATTTAATTGTAAAGAGAATTAAATGTTCTATTTTTAACTCCTGCATTCTTGGCCTTATTTCTGTATCAAATTCTGAACACGTCAGTCAAATCTTTTTTTGACGACAATAAATATTTTTATATATTTTATAATGTGCTTTGTTTTGGTTTTTTGCCTTTTGTTTTCTATATTTATATATAATTTTCATTGTTTTATTATTTATATCTTTTTCTATTTTCTTCAGTCGTTTCTTCGCTATTGTCGCTGAAGGTTGTGGGTTCAAGCCCACCATGAGACCTACTTCACGACTCCAACGGATGGCTGCTGTCGTTGTGTCCTTGGGCAAGACACTTGACCCCACTTTGCCTGAAGCCCCTGCTGAATAATCAAGCAGGGGCTTGTGGACTCACCACCTGCAGGAGGATCATTGAGGGGCTGGTGCTCTGTGTACTGGGTGCAGCTCTGACTGCCCCCCGACCCAGAAATGGATTTAAGGGAAGAAAAAGGATGGATGTTTCTTCTTATTCAAAGAGCATGTGGAAGGAGCCCGAGCTCCTTGAAAGAGTTTGAAAGATACCTAAAGATAGCCGGCCTCACCTCCACACACAGCTTGGGCTCTGAACCCAACTCCTTGAGAGGGGTTGGACGCTCCACTTTTCTGGAGTTTCCCGCGGGGAGAGGCGGCGAGCTGGGGTGGCCATTCTCATTGCCCCCCATCTCAGCTCCACGTGTTGGAGTTCTCCCCGGTGAATGAGAGGGTCGCGTCCCTCCGCCTTCGGGTGGGGACAAGTCTCTCACGGTTGTGACGGCCTACGGGCCTAACGGCAGTGCAGAGTACCCGGCCTTCCTGGAGTCCTTGGGGGGGTGTACTGGACGGTGCACTGACCGGGACTCCGTTATTCTCCTGGGGGACTTCAATGCCCATGTGGGAAATGCCAGTGACACTTGGAGAGGGGTGATTGGGAAGAACGGCCCCCCAAATCTGAACCCGAGCATTTGTTGGACTTCTGTGCCCCTCACAGTTTGTCCATCACGAACACCATGTTCGAGCACAAGGGTGTCCACCAGTGCACGTGGCACCAGGACACCCTAGGCCGGAGGTCGATGATCGACTTTGTTGTCGTATCATCTGACCTTCGACTGCGTATCTCGGACACTCGGATGAAGAGAGGGGCGGAGCTGTCAACCGACCACCACCTGGTCGTGAGTTGGATCTGCTGGCAGGGGAAGAAGCCGGTCAGACCTGGCAGACCCAAGCGTATAGTGAGGGTCTGCTGGGAACGTCTCGCTGAGCCCCCTGTCAGGCTGACTTTCAACTCACCCCTCCGGGAGAGCTTCTCCCAGGTCCCGGCGGAGGAGGGGGACATGGAGTCTGAGTGGACCATGTTCTCTTCCTCTATCGCCGATGCGGCAGCTTGTAGCTGTGGTCGCAAGGTCTCTGGTGCTGGTCCCGGCGGCAACCCCCGAACCCGGTGGTGGAATCATCATATCGAGCTATGATAGTTCGGGGGACTCCTGAGGCAGCTGTCCAGTACCGGCAGGCCAAGCGTGCCGTGGCCTGGGCTGTTGCAGAGGTAAAACCCCGGGACTGGGAGGAGTTCGGAGAGTCCATGGAGCAGGACTATCGGTCGGCCTCGAAAAGGTTCTGGCAAACCGTCCAGCGCCTCAGGAGGGGGTAGCAGTTCTTTGCCAACACCGTGTATGGTGTGGGTTGAGAGCTGCTGACCTCGACTGGGGATATTGTCGGGCGGTGGAAGGAATACTTTGAGGTTCTCCTCAATCCGCCCGTCACGTCCTCCGTCCCGGAGGCAGAGGCTGAGGATGTTGGAGCAGATACTTCCATCTCCCTGGCTGAGGTCACCAAGGTGGTTGGCATCCTCCATGGTTGCAAGGAGCCGGGAGTGGATGAGATCCGTCCTGACTATCTAAAGTCTCTGGATGTTGTAGGAGTGTCTTGGCTGACACGTCTCTGCTACATCGCGTGGCAATCGGGGGTGGTGCCAATGGAGTGGCAGACCGAGGTGGTGGTCCCTCTCTACAAGAAGGGGGACCGGAGGGTGTGTTCCAATTATCGTTGGATCACACTCCTCAGCCTCCCCGGTAAGGTCTACTCCAAGGTACTGGAGTAGACCGTCCAACACCCAAGAACCACCCACCTCTCAATCCTCCTCCCTCCTCTCCCTAGGATGCACAGGGTCTCTGCTTCGCAACCACTGGCAGTCTAGTTAGAGAAGAGACCCGGCTGGGGCCCTATCATGAAGCCACCTGTGCCATTCCCTTAGTGATAACACAAAGAGTACATAACAGAAAAACATCTGAAGTTAGTCAGTCTAATCTGGAAAATTTAAGTCTTGTTCCGTGTAAAAATCAGCCAACCACAACCGCTGATACTGAAACTTTGAAACTTGCTATGCTAAATGTCAGATCTCTTTGTAACAAGTATTTTTTAATCAATCATTTTATTTGTTCTTAAAATCTTGATCTGATGTCTTAAGTCATGTCACAGTTTTATTGATAATTTTACTGAGTTGCTTTCAGTTGTATGCACAGACTTTGATAGTTTAGTTATTACAGGTGATTTTAATATTCATGTGGATAATGTTAATGACAGAAATGCAAAAGAGCTGAGTTCTTTACTTGATACCTTTGGTCTCACTCAGCACGTGAGTGGCCCCACCCACAGCAGAGGGCACACTCTAGACCTGTTAGTTACTAAGGGGGTGAATATTTCAAATGTAAACGTGGTCAATGTTGCGCTTTCGGATAATTTCTGTGTATTTATGTGTTTCACTAACAAACCACCAGTGGACTCTGCAACTGTTTGAAGAAGACACATAAATGAAAATACGAGTGAACTATTTATGGGAATGATAAACTTTGAAAATGCATCGTATTCTACTGTAGATGAACTGTTTAACTCTGTCACCTCTAGTGTTTTGAATGTTCTGGATACCGTTGCCCCTGTGAAGGTTAAAATAGTGAAAAATAAGCAGAAGGCGCCGTGGGCTAAAGCAGACTTGGTCAGAGCACTGAAGAGACAGTGACGGAGGGCCGAGCGGAAGTGGCGCAAGTCCAACCTCCAGGTTGATTACGAGATCTTCAAAGATAAGTTGTGCGAGTTTAACCGGGTGCTACGTAGTACGAGAGAAAGGTATTTTTCTGAAATGATTGAAGGCTGCAGCAACAACCTGCGTGTTCTGTTTTCAACAGTTAATAGATTAACAAACCCCCCTGTTCAAATGCCATTAGAGCTTACTTCCAAACGTAAATGCAATGAGTTTGCTAATTTTTTCAATGACAAGGTTCAAGGCATCAAAAACGCCATTGTCTCCAATCCACAGATAACAATCCAACAGCCAAAAAGGCTCTTTGAGCTAACTTACTTTGCACCTGTAGATGATAAAAATGTCCAAGAGATAATCTCCAGTCTGAGCTCCTCCACATGCAGCCTGGATGTACTACCCACTAGATTTCTGAAGTCTGTTCTGAGCAGTCTGTTACCTTCACTTACACAGATAGTAAACATGTCCCTTCATTCTGGAATATTCCCAAAGGCCCTGAAAACTGCAGTCATCAGGCCCCTTCTAAAAAAGAGCAGTCTGGATGCTACGGTAAACAACTATCGTCCCATCTCAAATCTGCCATTTATGGGGAAAGTCCTTGAAAAAGTTGTCTACCTACAGCTTACTAGATTTCTTATAATCAACAACTCATTTGATATGTTTCAGTCCGGCTTTAGACCCCACCACAGCACTGAGACTGCTCTCGTCAAGGTTACAAACGATATCCGGCTGAACACTGACGCAGGCCAAGTCTCAATCTTAATCTTGTTAGATGTAAGTGCTGCCTTTGACACTGTCGACCATGAGATCCTCTTACAGAGACTAAAGGACTGGGTTGGCGTCGCTGGCACCGCCCTAAGTTGGTTTAGGTCTTACCTTGAAGACAGGAAGTACTTTGTGGAGATTGGAAACTGTGTCTCAGATCATATGGCCCTGACCTGTGGAGTACCACAGGGGTCGATCCTGGGACCTCTTCTGTTCAATCTCTACATGCTGCCGTTAGGTCAGTTAATACGCAGAAACAAAGTGTCCTATCATAACTATGCAGACGACACTCAGATCTATGTCTCACTGACTGCAGGAGAACATGGACCAGTGTACTCACTCCTTCACTGTATCCAACAGATCAGTGAGTGGATGCAAAACAACTTCCTTCAGCTAAACGCAGACAAAACTGAAATTATTGTCTTTGGTCCCCAGAAACAAAGAGAGAGCGTCATCTGTCACCTCCAGTCTCTCTCCCTAAAACCTTCAAACAAGGTCAGAAATCTAGGGGTAATACTGGACTCAGACTTAAATATTAATAGCCACATTAAATCAGTAACATCAGCAGCTTTCTACCACCTAAAAAATATTGCCAGGATCAAAAACATAGTGTCTAAAGCAGACCTGGAGATTCTTATCCATGCATTTGTCTCCAGTAGGTTGGACTACTGCAATGGCCTGCTCACAGGTCTGTCCAAACAGGCTGTAAAACAGCTGCAGTACATTCAAAATGCAGCAGCTCGAGTCCTGACTAGAACCAGGAAGTACGACCACATTAGTCCTGACTAGAACCAGGAAGTATGACCACATTAGTCCTGACTAGAACCAGGAAGTACGACCACATTAGTCCAGTTCTCAGGTCTCTGCACTGGCTTCCTGCGGCTCAGAGAATAGACTTTAAAACAGCTCTGCTTGTTACAAATCTCTCCATGGCCTCGCACCAAAATATATTAGTGACATGTTAGTCCCATATGAACCAGCCCGGACTCTGAGGAGCACAGGGACTGGACTCCTGCTGGGACTCTGAGGAGCACAGGGACTGGACTCCTGTTAGTGCCCAGAGTCAGAACTAAACATGGGGAGGCTGCTTTTCAGATTCATGCTGCTAAAATCTAGAACAATCTTCCTGAAGATGTGAGACAGGCCTCCTCTCTGACAATGTTTAAAACCAGGTTAAAAACTGTTTAGCTGTGCATACAACTGAGGGATTTTATATTTTTATCGTTCTTTTGAATGTTCTGTGATTATTTATGATTTTAATGCTTTCTTGTTTTGTTCAGCCCTTTGAGTTGCCTTGTGTATGAATTGTGCTATACAAATAAACTTGCCTTGCCTTTAGGATTGTTGTAGTTCAGACCGAGGGCTTCCTCGGAGTTTGGGTTTTTGATTGATTCCTGAGTTGTTTATAGATCTCCCAGTTGTTAGGGTCCTTAGACTCTCTGTACTAAGCTTGGTCTCGACGTTTAAAAAGATTAATTAAGTCAGATTTAGTCCATGGAAGATGCCGTCCTTTTACGTGAATAGTTTTAAATGGGGCATGTTTATCAATAACTTTAAGGACTTATTAGTATTAGATAGCAATATGGCCTACGTGCAGGACTGTACAAGGACTCCATGTTATGACTATGATTTGACTGTCTCTTTGTGACACGTATGTCTTTTGATGTGTGACGTGACAATGACTATATAAACTGTGTACTGCCTTTATTCTGTCTGGGAGAAAGAAACAGAGTAAACCATTGGAACTTGAGAGAAACCTAAATAAACTTCCAGAGTTTGGCACACCACGATCCGTCTCTGTCTGCTAAATCCTGACAGATTTGGTGGAGAATGCGCGGCTCAGTGTGTGCCATTCTCTGGATTGTTTTGAGGGAGTTTGCTCTGTTTCTTTTCCTCTGCGTGAGAGACCGGCATGCTGTGTCTGGGAGCGGAGATTCCAGCAGGCTGGAAGAGCTGTTCCTGGATGCTTCTTGTCGCTTCTGTCACTTTTGTTTTTTAAATTGAAGATTCCGACGCGGAAAAGAGTTGGCAGACCTCTCGGACAGCCCGTGCGCACCTCTTTGACAAGAATAAGGTAAGCAGACACCTTTTTAAATGTAAAGTCTGCATAATTGGATACTAGCTAAATTTGGGTCTGTTTTTGAGGTCTGTCGAACTCTCTAAATTGTGTTCAAATAAGTGTAAAGGCCATTAAAGTGAAAAGGATCCATAAGTGAAAAGTGTTGGCCATTAAAGTGAGGATCCATAAAGTGAAAAGTGTTGGCCATTAAAGTGAGGATCCATAAAGTGAAAAGTGTTGGCCATTAAAGTGAGGATCCATAAAGTGAAAAGTGTTGGCCATTAAAGTGAATAGGATCCATAAAGTGAAAAGTGTTGGCCATTAAAGTGAATAGGATCCATAAAGTGAAAAGTGTTGGCCATTAAAGTGAATAGGATCCATAAAGTGTAAAGGCCATAAGTGTTGGATCCAAAAGTGAAACCATGGTGTAAACATAAAAGCAATAAAAAGGGAAACGTGTTAAGGAGGCCTTTGTTACAAAAGCTTTGAAATTGACGAATTTCAGGCTGATAAATGACAAAAGTAAAGAATCAACAATATTTCAGTGATCACGGTTTAAATTACATACAGAAAAAGGGAGTTTTTGTTTTTTGGAGTGAACAGAGTTCACCGGAGAATGCAGAGTTTTATCTAAAGTTGAGCTATGAGAGCTTTCGTGAGTTATTTACATTTTTTTGCCGAGTTTTATCTACAGTTGAGCTATGAGAGGGTTGTATCCAACAGTTGTTTTTGTTTTTTTAGAAAGAGATTTTGAGTTTAAATTAGTTTGCTACCTCGATAAAATAGAAGCGTAAACGTTAAAGACAAGAGTGCCTTTTGTTACTAGTGTGGAAAGTGGCCATTTCTAGACTTGGATGACAAAAGTTTAAAGAACAACATCAGTTATATTCGCTTAACAAAGTAATCTTGAAAGTTATTCTTCTGTATCTTTCTGCCTGTGTGTGCACATCTCTATCTGCTGCCGTTGTCAGGGAAACGGCCCCCACCTTCGCTGCTCTGGCTCTGAATCAGAGCTACTGCTTTAGGATTTTTGGCTTTTCATAGTAGTTATTCCGTTAAATTTGCGAAATTTGCCATTTGAACCTTGTGTTATGACACAGTTAAACGTTTTTAAACACCATTAGTGAATAAGTTTTGAATATTATATGTTTTTTGAAACCCAAATATTAGTGCTAAAGTTTTGCTTTTCTTTTTAAATCTGCTGCTTATTTTGTGAGTCCATTATTGTATCTCTGATATATTTCATAGCTGTTTGTGAGAATTTTTTTATGTTTTTATTTTAGTTACAAAAGCCGTTTTTCAAACATTTAAATTAGAATCTGTGTTAAAAGTGATTATTGATTATAGACTTCGTCTAAAAAGAAAGAGGGAATTAGCATTAGCTGTAAAAGTATTATATTATTAAGTTAAACTACCCAATTCACCCATTGCAAGCGGTGACTTTTGTTTTTGTTTTGACTATGCACCTGACCTTCCTCCTGCTGCAGATGCACGCAGCAGAGGAGCCTGGTCTAAAATGTGCTCCAATTCATACTGACTTCATTTGAAAAATGCTGCAATTATTTTAAATTAGTAGAATAGATGCTGAGATAAATAAGTGTAAAAGGGAAAGTCCATAAAGTGAAACCCAAGATGTTCAAGATTAAAAACATCACACAGTACAAAAGTACATAACACATATTTTAAAGTTAAGGTTTTTTGAGATTTGAGTCTTGTTTTTTTATATTGAGAGTTTCTGGTCTTAAAATGTCATCATTAGTAAGATAATAAGTAATCTTTTATTTACATAGCGCTTGGGAAAACCCAGAGCGCTCCAAAATTGTTTTGACTTCAGAGAGAAAAACAATCTCATTCGCATACTGATATCTATTGTTTTTTTAAATTGGCCGTCTCAAGGATTGTTTTTCAGACTCTGCTTCACTGTACGAGAGGTCACTGCTGGACACTGGACAGCGCAACGCCCACCCAGCCACAGGTCACAGATCAAAGAGCAAAGGCAACAATGCCACCTCCTTGCCCCTCCCCCCACTACAGAAGTAAGTGGGAGTGAGACCGGGGCCATGAAAGAGAGGTTTCTGGAGACGTGATGGTGGAGCGTCAGGTAGAGACCTGAATGAGAGTTGAAAGTGTGTCCAGTTGGTTTGCATCACCACAGTGTGACCTTTGAGACCTACAGGTGGTTCGAGGAGTCTGGAGACACAACCCCAAAATTCACATACACACACACACGCACACACACACACATACATACACACACATTCATACACTCACACATTCACATTTACATATAGATACATGAAAAAGCAGAACATGAGGAAAAAAGCATTAAAAGTTTACTCCAATGTAAACACATTTTCAATTGTCTATCACTTGAATCTTTAGTTGAATCTGTATTTTTTGAGACCAGAAATGTTCATTTGAATTCTATATTGTCATGGACTAATTGACGTCTGTCCTGACACTTTTTATGTTTTGATTTTGTACTGTGTGAAGTAATTACATTGATTAGAATTAGATCTGATAAAAACACAAATTAGAGAAGTAAACTGAATCATTGTGCTTGCTTTTGTCTGAGGGACATTAGCAACAGCATGAATAGAAATTGTGTTAAAGTAGAATCAAAGTGACTTAACCATAGAAAGTAACTACTGCATAACAAGCTGTGTACAGGAACTGAGACACTGCACCATTGACCAGAAGTGCATCGCAAATGACCTGATGTGCTTCAAGTGAAAAGACTGTATCTGGAGATCCTGATGTGCATCTGGAGAGACCAAAACCATGGCTTGGACCCTACTGATGTCCAAGATGACATCTCTCTATGACCTGACCTGATGACGACTGAGACTGACCCTCAGGGGACCCTGAGGACCCTGAGGACCTGAGGACCTTGGAGAGAAAAACTGGGGAGTGATGTTTATATTTTTGAAATCATACATTGATGAGTGCTAAATGAGAGAGATACTCATGATTCTTTCTTTTGTTTTTGTTTGTCCCTAGCTTCTGGACATCTGATGATCTATTGGACACAGCCATTTGCAGAACAAGAACCAGCCAATGAAAAACGTCTATTGCCGATGCTATTGCTACAACCAGAAACTGTGACAAATGCAATATACATGTTAAGTATTCAGACATCTGACAGACAAAAACTTTGAAAATGATAAAGTATGAGTATTGTAGCGTTTTAATAGATGTTAAATAGTAGTAAAAAAGTAGAATTGTCCTTCCTTTGTGTTTCATAAACATTTCCACGTAAGAGATGGAGCTTTCGCGAAAGTTCACCGTGGTAGACCCGGCTGCTGTGCCAGGCCACAGACTGCTCTTCCTCGACTCATCAATACCAGCAACGCCCACACCCAGTCAACCAATAACCACCAGGACAGCAAGTTAAAAGCCGGAGACGCACACTTCCGGGTCTTCTGAAGTCTGCAAACTTCTGAAGCCTGCAAACTTCTGAAGCCTGCAAAGTGCATGTCGCTAACGCACCTGTTCGCATATGCATGCGTTGTTCTGGAGGGGTCGCTTCTGCTCACGTGTTGCTCGTGCGCGTGGCCCGGCTGTCCTCAGTCTGGCTGCTCGTGGTCTGCTCCTCCTCGGCGTCCCTGCACCTGCTGTGGTTCGCGTGTCTCCACTGCTTTCCTCCTCTGTGGGCTGATCCGCGGGGCCCCTCCGCGGGGCCCCTCTGCAGGTCTGTGCTACTCGTTCCTCGTGGTCTGCTGCCGCACGCAGACGGTCTGGCGGTGCCGTGCGTGTCCCTGCCTCCGTTTGGCGGTGCCGCGTTGTCCCGTTGCTTTCCCAAGTCTCCTGGCATGTGAGTACAGTGAGTGCGCCGACCGCGGACGGATTAATCCCGGAGTCTGGGCTGTCAGGCGGCTGGTTTTTGCCCTACGCACTTGACTTTTCGCCCCGTGCTTGGTCTGCAGGCTCAGTTTTACACGTGTTTGAGCTAACTGAGGGACGATGCATCTTAAATGGCATCAATCTCTATCGTCTGAGGGATATAAGAAGAGCAATGTGCATTAATTCGGATTCATGTTCTGCCACTTGCAGTAAAACCACGTCGGAAAAAATGTGCAAAGTCTACCCCATCGTGCTCCAGACGGCACACACCAGAACTCTTGCCACGGCGCCATCTTTACAGCATTAATCTCATTACTCGCAGGTCACTATTGTTAAATGAATGTATTTAAATTCGTCTATCTGCAGGAGGGAGGAGGGGCCATGCATTTAAATAGCTAGGTCACTAGTATTAAATTGGGTAACTAAACTGCAGTTGTTGCATTTCGAAAGTGCAGCAGAAAGAAAAGGGGCCCAATGTGAATCTGCAATGGGTTTGAAGTGGAGTTGGAGCTATGAACGCATGGAAAAGTGATGGTTCATGCGTATCTGCCATAACCAAAGCAGAAGATGGCTCCAGGGGACATCTGTTTTTCGCGTGGGAATGTTTCGGTTTCGGGTTGATTTATTTCCTCAGGCTCTTAAACAACCATGGGCACGGTTCTCTGACCGCCGCTGCTGCGGTCCCTGCTGCCGTTCCCACTGATGCCTGATCCCGCTGATGCC
The DNA here is from genome assembly GCA_964034765.1 of Knipowitschia caucasica. NCBI lineage: Eukaryota > Metazoa > Chordata > Actinopteri > Gobiiformes > Gobiidae > Knipowitschia > Knipowitschia caucasica. The sequence goes on from OZ035825.1 coordinate 3,535,400, forward strand.
TGTTCCCGCTGCTGCCTGTTCCTGCTGCCGCTCCTGCTGCTGCCTGTCCCTGCTGCCTGCTCCTGCTGCTCCTGCTACTACATGTACCGCTGCTGCTGTTCCTGCCGCTGCCGCTCCGCGGGCTCCCGGGCGGCACCTGTCTACGGCTTGGCTCTTCAGACACGTATGTAACCTGGCTCACGGAGACGGGCGGCGCACGCTGGCGTGACACGTCTGTTCGTATGAATCGCATTGTGGTGCTACTGCTCCTGCTAATGCTGCTTCTGCTGCTTCATGTACTTTGACACCTCTCTTCGCTTCGCATCTCTTTTACTGAAACACTAAACAGCTTCAACAATGTTCTACTGCTTGGCTTGATACAGGATTATTGCTGTTATTATCTACGGATGCTGCAACCGCTGCTGCTGCTGCTGCTGCTTCATACTGCTACTGCTGCTCCTCCTAATGCTGCTGCTGCTGCTTCATACTGCTACTGCTACTGCTGCTGCTTCATACGGCTACTGCTGCTACTACTGCTCTGCTGCTTCATTTACTTTGCCATCTCTCTTCACTTGCATCTCTTTTACTGAAACACTGAACAGTACTGAAACACTGCACAGCTACAACAACATTCTACTGCTGTGGCTTAGATACAGAATATTACTGTTATTTCTAAGGACGCTGCTGCTGCTGCTGCTACTGCTGCTGCCGCGGCTTGATACAGGACTATTGCTGTTATTATCTGAGGTTACTGCTGCTGCTGCTACTGCTACTGCTACTGCAACCCACTCTCTCAGAAGCTTTCCTGCTTCTAATGGATGCAGCCCGGCTGAGTATGCCGCGCTGCGCTGGACTCGCACCTATGCTCCCATGGTCGCTTCGGCGGTCATGCTTCATCTCTCTACTTAATCTTCTGATGCTATCAGATGCAGCTGGCCGAGTAGCTGCGCTGAGCCGTCAATCGGACTCCTAATCAAAGGCATCCATACCTGTATTCTTCACTCTTCTGATCGCAGGCTCCCCATCATGCTGCCCATCCTGCAGCGGCGCTGAACTCCGGCTCATCTTCCAAGTACATGTCTGCCTCCTCGCAGCATCTTCCTGCTCGCCTTCTATGGCTTCTCTGCATAAGCGTCTCACCATTGCTCACTCAACCTTCATGCGGTCCGAGACACGGCTTTCCCGACCATCCTACTATCCTGATTTCTACTCTCCAACCCAAGGTTTCAAGCGTAAGGGCGCCTGCAACATCAATGGCCCTCTCCGGTGTGTCTCTGCCCCTACAGGTCTCCGCTTCTACACGGACGCTGCCCCTTCCGTGGGTTTTTGGGGGATTCTTCCAGGACCAGTGGTTCGCCGGCCGTGGCCCGCTACTTTTCCCCGGAGCATTTCCTCTGCCCTACACGAGATATTCCCAGTGGTCGTGGCCCTGCGCGCTGCGGAATCACACGTGGCAGAGAAAGAGGATCTCTGTCATGCGTGATCATCTCGACGTAGTGGAAGCATTAAACAAAGGTCGCTCTTCTCACCAACATAATGTCCCCCGACCATTCAACCTTCATCTCAAACATTCAAGATCAGAGGCGCCTGCAACACAATTATAGCTCGCTTCGACACATCTCTCTGCCCCTACAGGTCCATGATGCGTTACACTCTCCTCCGCGGCAAAAAGGAGATTTTAACGGACCTCTAATTCTCACTCCAGTCAACCTTCCCATAACAGCAACCTGGTTCAGAGCTCAGCTAAGATCCCTACTGCTCCTCTGCAATTGTCTCCCCAGCTCTATACAGCCCACTCCTTCAGGATAGGCGCTGCCACGCGCGCAACCTCGCTGGGGCTCCCCCACTCTTCTCTGCAACAGCTGGGGCGCTGGTCCTCTTCGGCTTCTCCACCTACATCAGGCCAGATGCGACCGCTATCTTGGCAGCACAACGTCTACCGGCTTCCTCGTAAGCTCCCAGCAAAGCAAGTAAGCAATAAGATTCTGGTGGCGGCACGCACTTTCCTCAAACGCTCAAAGATTCCTCTGCTTCAGCGTCTGGCTGAATATGAGCGTGCGCTCATATTCTCAGCTCGCTCAAAGATTCCTCTGCTACAGCGGCTGGCTGAACATGCGCGTGCGCGCATGTTCTCAGCTCGCTCAAAGATTCCCCTGCTACGGCGGCTGGCTGAACATGCGCGTGCGCGCATGTTCTCAGCTCGCTCAAAGATTCCCCTGCTACGGCGGCTGGCTGAACATGCGCATGCGCGCATGTTCTCAGCTCGCTCAAAGATTCCCCTGCTACGGCGGCTGGCTGAACATGCGCGTGCGCGCATGTTCTCAGCTCGCTCAAAGATTCCCTTCTACGGCGGCTGGCTGAACATGCGCGTGCGCGCATGTTCTCAGCTCGCTCAAAGATTCCCCTGCTACGGCGGCTGGCTGAACATGCGCGTGCGCGCATGTTCTCAGCTCGCTCAAAGATTCCCTTGCTACGGCGGCTGGCTGAACATGCGCGTGCGCGCATGTTCTCAGCTCGCTCAAAGATTCCCCTGCTACGGCGGCTGGCTGAACATGCGCGTGCGCGCATGTTCTCAGCTCGCTCAAAGATTCCCTTGCTACGGCGGCTGGCTGAACATGCGCGTGCGCGCATGTTCTCAGCTCGCTCAAAGATTCCCCTGCCACAGCGGCTGGCTGAACATGCGCGTGCGCGCATGTTCTCAGCTCGCTCAAAGATTCCCTTGCTACGGCGGCTGGCTGAACATGCGCGTGCGCGCATGTTCTCAGCTCGCTCAAAGATTCCCCTGCTACGGCGGCTGGCTGAACGTGCGCGTGCGCGCATGTTCTCAGCTCGCTCAAAGATTCCCTTGCTACGGCGGCTGGCTGAACATGCGCGTGCGCGCATGTTCTCAGCTCGCTCAAAGATTCCCCTGCCACAGCGGCTGGCTGAACATGCGCGTGCGCGCATGTTCTCAGCTCGCTCATGCTCTCAGGCCCGCACAGTACGTCCTGCTATCCCAATCGCAGGCCCGCTTTTTTGGGGATCATGCACGCGAGCAAGCGCCGTGCTCAACAGCATCCCGCCCGGGCCTAGGGCGCCAAACATGCTCAATCAATAAACATGCTAAAATCGAATAAGTCTAATGCGTTTTCCTCATGGGTCTCTCCAAGGTGAAATGGAGCTTTCGCGAAAGTTCACCGTGGTAGACCCGGCTGCTGTGCCAGGCCACAGACTGCTCTTCCTCGACTCATCAATACCAGCAACGCCCACACCCAGTCAACCAATAACCACCAGGACAGCAAGTTAAAAGCCGGAGACGCACACTTCCGGGTCTTCTGAAGTCTGCAAGCCGCCGCCGCCCCACCTCCTCCTTCTCTCATGAAGCGTGCTTGCCTACTGCCTCTGCCGTCACCAGTGCCTAGGCCCCGGGGGGATCATGCACGCGAGCAAGCGCCGTGCTCAACAGCATCCCGCCCGGGCCTAGGGCGCCAAACATGCTCAATCAATAAACATGCTAAAATCGAATAAGTCTAATGCGTTTTCCTCATGGGTCTCTCCAAGGTGAATTAAAATAGTACCCTACAATGTTATCCTTTTGATAGATCAGCTATAATATTAGAATCAGAGTATTTTAGAGATATTAAAAGTGACAGAAGTCACAAATTAGGAATATGCCTTTGCTCAAACTGCAGCCAAACTTTGGAGTCACAATAGTGTAGAAATAGGAATAGATAAATGCATCAACCATAGATGCTTTCAAAAATAGAGAATATTTCTAGACATTGCTAATATCAAATGGTAAAGGGACCATTTCACAAACATTTACTTCAAAAGTAGATAAAGTTACTTACAGTTTTATGTACAGTTTTATTAGATACTTGCCAAATTCACTTGTGTTCAAACATGAGTGAATGTTGACTATGCAAAAAGTCCATATGAGTGTAGCCTAGATTAAAGCCTAGATCAATGAGATAGATTAGCACCAACAGAGATTCAAAAGCATTTAAAAGCATTTTGATGTATTTGTGTATAGCACAAAAACACAATAGTAGATATTTAGATATTGAGAAGTTTCCAGCACAAACACCGTTGTAGAATAACTGACCCCAACCCCAAACCTGCTCAAATAGATTAGCTCTTGTAAGGATAATACTAATTTGATTAATGATGTACATTCATCCCAAACTGCCTGACAATAATATCTTTAGATAATAAAAAGTAATAAATCACTGACCACTATAGAAGTGTAAATGTTGACCATTTGCCTTACTGTGTTCACAGTTTTATTCCTGAGAATGAGAATAGACATGGAGCAAAATCCCACTAATAATATGCCACTGATAATTAGAGTGTAAACCACAGAACAGAGAGATTTATGTGAATAGATTAGAATAGCTTTAAACTATAGTGAATAGTAAAAGTAAAGTACACAGTCTAAGATTAAAAAGTGAAAACAATACAGTGAAGTGAAGTGTAAACAATTAGCATTAGAATAAAAGTATAGAGTAATAAAAGTGAAATTAGCTTCAAATTTGAGACTCAGCTCGTTTTTGTCTGTGTTTTGACTGAATCTGCTGAGTTCTTGTGTGTCCAATAGTTTTTGTTTGTTTTTATTTTTGTTTGTTTTTATTTTTGATTTGTTTTTGTTGTTTTTTGCTTATTTTTATTTTTTTGATTTGTTTGTTTATTTGTTTATTTTTTCCCAGGATAGAGGATAAAATCCACTGATATTGATTTGATGATTATGAGTTTAATGCATACATTTTCTTTGTTTTTAATAATTTTTTAAAGTTTTTTTTTAGGATTTTTTTTTTTTTTTTCTTCTTTTTCCACTTTATTGATTGATCAAATTGAATGATCACATGTGATTATGTGATCAAAGGGGAGGGTATTAGTATTAGATAGCAATATGGCCTACGTGCAGGACTCTACAAGGACTCCATGTTATGACTATGATTTGACTGTCTCTTTGTGACACGTATGTCTTTTGATGTGTGACGTGACAATGACTATATAAACTGTGTACTGCCTTTATTCTGTCTGGGAGAAAGAAACAGAGTAAACCATTGGAACTTGAGAGAAACCTAAATAAACTTCCAGAGTTTGGCACACCACGATCCGTCTCTGTCTGCTAAATCCTGACAGACTTCAGAATGGTTCACCCCAAAGATAAAACCTTGCAGTGATATCACAAAATAATGTATTCCATAAGTATGTAATAATCTCAGTGCAATTTAGACAAGTCCAATGGATTCATAGACCCAGAAAACATGGGGTTAGACACGAAGATTACTTGGCTAGGTCAAATAATGAAGGAGTTAGGATATGTTAGGGGCTTCACGCCCATCTTGGAAATTACACTTTTCTAGTGGTCAAACTTTGGTAAACTTTTCGTATGTAATTAATTATATGTTAATAATTAGTATGTTATTAAGGACACCTAATACTACAAAAAACATCAAAAAAACCTTTTGTTATCAATTAATCAATCAATCAATCACATTTTATTTATAAAGCGCTTTTCATACAAAAGATGCAACACAAAGTGCTTTACAGTTTGGTTAAAAACAATCCCGCCGACCCAAGACCCCTCCCCCAGACCACCCAACAGACCCATCCCAAACCACAGACAAACACACACACGCGCTCATGAACACTCATACACACACACACACACACACACACACACACACACACACACACCAGTAAAACAATAAAACCATGATGAGAGACTTGGCAGGGTTCAGATGCAACCATCTGAAAAAGCGTCATCCAAGGAGCCGTCTGCACCAGGAGCAGAGAGCCGCCCGTAGCCACAGGGGACGACACAGGACCCAGAGGAGACATGAAACCGAGGCCCCAGGGCCCCACCAGGCCCAAGAGTCCGACCCCCGCAGCCACACCGACCACTTCTCCCAGTGCAGAGGGCTCCTCCAGAGGAAACACTGGGTACACTAAAAACAATACAATAAGTAAAACACTAAAATGTGAGACTAAAAGGAACACACGATACATGAATAATAGCAATAGCAATATAATAAATAATAAATAATAAAAGATAAATTGAATGGAATAATAAAAACTAATCAAAAGCTAATCTAAAAAAGTGTGTCTTGAGCCTACTTTTAAAAATATGAATGTTCTCTGGAGGAGCTCAGGGCCGCAGGGTTAGATTTTTTTAGGGGTTAGGTGCATTTTTTTTCATACATGCAGCCGCCTAAAAAGGTTTTATAAAGAAAATGTTTGGCATGTAAAAATGTGTGTTTATATAAATGCATGTATTGTTTTACCCAGTGAGCTAACAGCGAGTGGAGGTGTTAAATATAATTATATTATATCACTCTTTCTCCCTGTCTAACAGAAGCTCTTATTTTGAAGGCGCTACAGGATGTAGTCATGTTGTTCTGTCGCTAACTTCCTCTATGGCTCATGCTCCCTGTGCTGCCAAGCTGTTCAACAATAAATATTCCCAGACAAGAGGCTAAAGATACCAACGTGAGAGCATCGTTTATTCTCCACTAACATCTGTCCTTAACAACGATCTTTGATCTTTGTGCTTCATAAAGTCAGCAGCTGATTGGAGCAGAGGGAACATCTGCATGATCCCCGTGTAGAGCTCCTTCTACCACCGCAGCTGCTCCTGCTCCGTGCGATCGGTGAGTGTGTGTTATGCTAGTGCTGTTAGCGTTAGCATTAGCCACAGGCCGCTAGCATCTTTTACTGTCTGTTCAATGGACATTCATTCATCTGTTTACTTTAACCCTAATATTAACAGAGTTCTTCAAACACGTTCACCTCCTGTTTATATTGTTACCTTTTATTCTTGAATATTTGTCTTTTTATTGTATAAATAACTGTAGCACCGAGTCCAAGGCTGTGTCCAAAACGGTAGGCATCGGGCCGCGTAGGGTGGATATGTAGGCATCGAGGGAAGGCCGCGTAGCCACAGGCGAGGTAGGAGGCGAGGTAGGAGGCGAGACGTGATGTGGATTTGGACAGCAGCTGCCTTCTGCCTTCGTCACGTGACTACACAACTCAGAGCGGAGCGGAAGGACACGGCGGCCATGATGGACGGTAAAAAGTTCTAAATACGCTTTAATTAGGACATAAAAGTTAATTCTAATATCATTTGAGGCGAGAAATATCCCCCTCTATTGTCATATCAGAAGTCTGTTTGGAGATAAATTCGAAAATGTTCGGACTTTACCTCCAGCCTGAAGCTCCGGTGCTATAAGCTAACAGCCCAGTTAGCTGCAGTGCTGAAGCCCAGAACAGGCTGTCTAAACACGGGTTCAGGTAATGAGAGCCCCCTGGATGTTTACAATCGTATTCTGAAAAAACAGAGGATGCTTTTGTTGTTACACTTTCTCTGTTATAACAATTGTATTGGCAGTAATCATTAGTTTTTACAAAGTTATATTTTATGTAAACAATGCACATATATGCAATAAATGATTATTAGATATGGATTATATATTTGCTATGGCCCTCGTTTGTGCATCACTTAAAAGTAATTTTATCAGACCTAAATGTATTAACGTGTGTTTGCTGATGAGAGAGAAACATCAATTTATCTATAATAATAACTGGAACATCCATATATCTATAATAATAACTGGAACATCCATTTATCTATAATAATAACTGGAAAATCCATGGATCTATAATAACTGACACATCCATGGATCTATAATAATAACTGACACATCCATGGATCTATAATAATAACTGACACATCCATGGATCTATAATAATAACTGACACATCCATGGATCTATAATAATAACTGACACATCCATGGATCTATAATAATAACTGACACATCCATGGATCTATAATAATAACTGGAACATCCATTTATCTATAATAATAACTGGAACATCCATTTATCTATAATAATAACTGGAAAATCCATGGATCTATAATAACTGACACATCCATGGATCTATAATAATAACTGACACATCCATGGATCTATAATAATAACTGACACATCCATGGATCTATAATAATAACTGACACATCCATGGATCTATAATAATAACTGACACATCCATGGATCTATAATAATAACTGACACATCCATGGATCTATAATAATAACTGGAACATCCATTTATCTATAATAATAACTGGAACATCCATTTATCTATAATAATAACTGGAAAATCCATGGATCTATAATAACTGACACATCCATGGATCTATAATAATAACTGACACATCCATGGATCTATAATAATAACTGACACATCCATGGATCTATAATAATAACTGACACATCCATGGATCTATAATAATAACTGACACATCCATGGATCTATAATAATAACTGACACATCCATTTATCTATAATAATAACTGACACATCCATGGAAACATTAACAGACATCTGTAAAATGAAGTTGAACACAGATGTTTGACACTGCTCTTATTCACTTTTATATCTCTTGAAAAGCAAACAGATCGTTACTAATCACATTTGAGTTTAATGTATTCAATTATAAGTATAAGTATAAGTACTGCTGACAAATATGTAGTTGTGTAAATAATACCTCACTTTGATGACTCTTTACATTTCACACAAACGACAAAATCATAATAAAACCAACAAGTTTGATTTGTTTTCTTTATTTCCAGGTTCTCTGAAGTGCTGTCGATGAGACCTGTGTCAGAGGCAGACGCCCAGGACTCTGCTGCTGCTCCTGCTGCTGCTGCTCCTGCTGCTGCTGCTCCTGCTGCTGTTGCTCCTGCTGCTGTTGCTCCTGCTGCTGTTGCTCCTGCTGCTGTTGCTCCTGCTGCTGTTGCTCCTGTTGCTCCTTCTGCTGCTGTTACTCCTGTTGCTCCTTCTGCTGCAGCTGTTACTCCTCCTGTTGCTCCTTCTGCTGCTGCTGTTACTCCTCCTGTTGCTCCTTCTGCTGCAGCTGTTACTGCTCCTGTTGCTCCCTCTGCTGCAGCTGTTACTCCTCCTGTTGCTCCTTCTGCTGCAGCTGTTACTGCTCCTGTTGCTCCCTCTGCTGCAGCTGTTACTCCTCCTGTTGCTCCTTCTGCTGCAGCTGTTACTCCTCCTGTTACTCCTCCTGTTGCTCCTTCTGCTGCTGCTCCTTCTGCTACATGTCTTCAGAGATGCAGAGCCCACTGTTCTAACTATTCATGATTGCTGATTAAAGGAAAATATTATATACAAGTTTGTTGTAGTTCATAATGTGGTGATGAGGTGATGGAGGTGAAGCAGGAGGTGATGGAGGTGAAGCAGGAGGTGATGGAGGTGATGGAGGTGAAGCAGGAGGTGATGGAGGTGAAGCAGGAGGTGATGGAGGTGAAGCAGGAGGTGATGGAGGTGAAGCTGGAGAAATTATGACCTTAATTTCACCACAAGTCTCTGAAAAAGAAGAACACAAACATCATGCATTAAAACACAGCCCACATTTAGGATTCTTTTTACACTTCATATTCAACTAATACTATTTATTTGGGGCTTTGCAAAAAACTGGTTAAAAATAAAATACAGAAATCCTTACAGTATTTAATATTAGAGATACAAGCTTCACAGCAGGGGAAACAAGAATGATATGATAGAAATATACACAAATAATCAAGTTATGAGCATGGCTAACCACTTTAAACCTGTGTTTGTGGAAGTGGGACTTTGTCCTCTGCAAATGTCTTATTCATGACAAACGAAACCTCTGTATAATGTGTGTTTACTATTTATTAGACTATTGTATGAAAAGGGCTTTATAATTATTCTTGGCCTATTCTATAATTTCATATGTCTAATATATACAGTTTTCCCAGTCTCAGTATGGGATTAAAAACGATATGCACAATCTATTTTATATGAATACAGAAAACATGTGTTAGCATACTATAGCTGCTGTGCTGCAGAGTGATTTTCCATGAAAACGTGACTATTTCCTCAGTGTAGCTTTAATATTTAATCAGTGGGTTTGTTTCTCCCTAAAAGATAAAACACAACATGATTTTTCTTGTTCAAAAACCGAATCTGAATGAACTAGCCTCGTAGCATTAGCTTTTCGGGACTGAGCTTATTTACAGCAGATAACAAGGTTAAATACACACATCTGTGGCAGATCTAACTTATGTCTGTGTTTTATCATAACAGTCGTGTTCATAACTCAACAGTAAAGTATAGCAGTACTTACTATAGACATAACTTCACAGTAAAGTATAGCAGTGCTTACCATAATGTTAGCTCCAGCAGGTCCGAGTTGTTGTTTACATGTTAATGCCGAACGGAGTTCTGCGCATGCGCGGCCGTGACTCGGCAAAAAGAAGGCAACGAAGCATACATCAGATGCATCCTTCATATCTGCTCCAAAAGTGGCCGTTTCCATAGAGACGAAGTCATGATGCCTACGCTTGGCGAGCTCGCCAAGTGGTTTTGGACACCCCTGCAATAGCCGTCGCTTGCGGAAGTGACGTCACGATGCCTACATATCCACCCTACGCGGCCCGATGCCTACCGTTTTGGACACAGCCCAAGACGAAGTGTCTCTCGAGGACAAGAAATATTGATAATTAAAACAAATGTGTAAATATGAAGTGTGCATATTGTGCATGCAAGAGACCTTTTTAGCCAAACAGGATCTTGGTGGACTCAATGGCCTACATATGGATTTTCATGGGGCTGGAGAGTCCACTACTGATCTTGATAAAAAACTGATTAAAGGCAGGATTGCTGGTGGTGTAGCCATTTTATGGCGTAAGAACTATGACAGTATGGTTAAAGTCCTAAAACTGGGAGTGGACTGGGCTATTGGACTAGAATTTCACTGCAATGATGGTAAATTTATTATTCTGAATGTATATACTCCGTATGAATGCACTGATAATGAAGATGAATATGTAAATAGATTGGCATGTATTATGGCTTTCATTGAAGACTTGGACTGTTCGTGTATATATATAGTTGGAGATATGAATGCAGATATTTCAGATGATACCTCTTCTTTTGGTAATCATTTGAAACAGTTTTGCTGTGAAAATAGACTCGTCCTGTCCAGCCAGGAGCTTCTGCCTGCAGAAAGCTATACGTATGTTAGTGATGCATGGCACACCACATCGTGGCTGGATCACTGCATATGTAGTGCTGACGCACATGCGACCATTGTGAAAATGCATATTGATTATAATATGACTACATGTGATCATATGCCATTAACTGTGTACTGTAACGTAGAAAATGTTCCCAAATTAACTCCTGTAAATGTACCTGTGAATAGTTTAAGTGAGTGCCCGGACTGGTCTAGCCTTAGCTGTGAAGAAGTGCATGCCTACACTCAAAGAACTGAGTATTTTTTTAAGGATGTTATACTACCTAAAAGTGCCATACTGTGTCGCAATGTTAATTGTACTGATCCTGAGCATGGGGCTCAACTCTACACCTTATATGATAGAATTGTAGATATCCTCATTAAATCTGGAAAGCTTTTATGTAATAGAAAGAAGAAAAATCATAGAGGTAAACCTGGGTGGAACATGTTTGTTGAGGAACCACATGCTGAGGCTAGGAGGGCTTTCAAGGCCTGGCATGAAGGTGGAAAACCAAGATCTGGCCCTGTTTTTGAATATAAAAAACGGGCAAATGCCAACTATAAATACGCCCTCAGATATATTAAACGTAATGAAAACACATTAAGGGCTGATTCTTTAGTGTCAACGCTGCAAAATAATAAGTATACTGACTTCTGGAAAGAGGTTGGTAAGATAAATAAATCTAAAACCTCCCTGCCCAATAATATTGATGGTGTAAGTGGACCTTATAATATATGCCAGCACTGGAAGAATTATTACAATAATTTGTTCAATTGCGTTGAGAGCAATATAAATACAAATGTCACAAAACCTGTTGGAAATCACAGAGGAGTGATAGTCACCCCTCAAGAAGTGTATGAAGCTGTTTTCAAACTGAAAAACAACAAGTCCAGTGGTTTAGATAAAGTGACTTCTGAACATGCAAAGTTTGCCAGCTCACGGCTATATCCTCTCTTAGCCCTCTGCTTCACTGGTTTTCTGGTTCATGGCCTTTTGCCTCAGTCACTTTTGTCCATTATATTGATCCCTATAATCAAAAATAAGACTGGTAAACTCAGTGACAGTAACAACTACCGCCCAATTGCTTTAGCAAGCTCTGTGTCTAAGGTTTTGGAGATTATTCTTTTAACCCGACTCGAGCCATATTTGTACACCACTGCTAACCAGTTTGGCTTCAAGCCTGCACATGGTACTGACCTGTGCATCTATGCCCTCAAAGAGATGCTGGGCAAATATAACTCTCAGGGATCAACTATGTTCATGTGTTTTCTGGACGCATCTAAAGCATTTGATCGAGTCAACCATGGAACATTGTTCCAAAAATTATTAGATCGAGGTGTTCCAGACTTCCTCATAAGGATACTTGAATTCTGGTACTCCTGCCAGTCCATGCAGGTCAGATGGGGCGATTCCACTTCTGACCCATTCAGGGTTAGCAATGGGGTGCGTCAGGGTGGAATTTTGTCTCCTCTTCTATTTAATGTCTATATTGATGACCTGTCTCTGCAGCTAAATCAGTGTAAAACTGGATGCATGGTTGGCAGTCACCTGTGTAACCATTTAATGTATGCAGATGACCTTGTAGTGTTGTGTCCTTACAGTGCAGGTCTACAGCAGCTGTTAAATATCTGCTCCCGATATGGCATAGAGCATGACATCAAGTATAATGCCTCTAAAAGTCAAATCATGATTGTAAAAACAAAGGAGGATAAAAAATTAGTGTTCCCTGATTTCCTTCTATGTGGTGATATTCTCCAACCCACAGAGGAGGTAAAGTATCTTGGACACTACATAACCTCTGACCTCTCTGACGACAGAGACATGTATCGACAGCGGTGTAAACTTTATGGCCAGGCTAATATGCTCGTTCGGAAGTTTCACATGTGCTCTAGAGATGTTAAAGTTAATCTTTTCAAGGCTTTTTGCTCACCCTTGTATACTGCACAGCTCTGGTGTAGATATAAGAAAAAGAGTATGCGGAGTCTAAATGTGGCTCACAATGACTCTCTGAGGATTCTGTTGAAAGTGCCCAGGTTCTGTAGCGCCAGTGAAATGTTTGTAAATTGTGGTGCGAGGTCATGTGTTGTCTCCATCAGATATTGTATTTACTCTTTTATGTGCAGAGCCGTGAATCTGTCAAACCAGATCATCCAAGCTCTGGTCTGTCCAAGGAGGAGCTCTGTAAGGTTTTCCTCTGACCTATGGAGGCATTGGAGGTCCTGTCTGTACACCTGTTTATAATTTTACTGTATACATATGTTTTTTGTCTCTTTATTATTATTATTATTATTATTTTTTGTTTTTGTTTTTTTTAATCTATGAACCAGTTCTATCTGTGTTCTTAATAAAGAATGAATTGAATTGAATTGAATTGAATTGTGTCATAGAAGAGCAGACAGAAGCTCAGTGCCTTCAGAACATCCAGGCCGTCAGCGCAGTGGTCATTACACCTCAGACTTTAAAAACACACACAATCTGTTTGAGTGAATTTGGCACAAGCTGTAGTTTATATAAATGAGAAATTTTGTTTTGTCTCATTGAAACATGGGGAATTATGTATAAATCCATGTAATAAAAAGTAATTTATAAAAAGTGTAGTTTTATTCCAATGAAGTAAGTAAGTAATCTTTATTTATATACCACCTTTCACAGACCAGAGTCACAAAGAGGTTTACAATTGTTACTTTTGGGCATTATTCTCTCACTCCACACAGAGATGTGAGCGGGGCCAGTACAGGAGGCACATGCCAGACCTATTGTACAGGTTTTTAGTGGTAGGGGAAACCGGAGTACCCGGAGGAAACCTACACAAACACAGGGAGCACATGCAAACTCTACTCAGAAAGGCCCTGGTCCGACCGGGATTCGAACCCAGGCTGAGAAAACCTGTTCCTGCTCTTGTGTTTTAACACATGTTCGTCCTGTAACAGTTTCATGCTCATTATTAGTCTAATTATTGCTCTTTCATACAACCCGAACGTCCATTTCCTGGTTTGTGATAGAGATCACATACAGGATTAATTCCACATGTGATATACTTTTCTAAATAAACATTTCCTATTAGCTGTAGTCTATGAGAATAGTGTGTGCTTATACAAATTTCCCACAAGGCATGTGTTGTTTTGTCTCCAATGTTTGCAGGCACCTGCGCTATCTTTGTCCTTCACATTCCACCACCCACACATGGGCTACTCAAGGCCGACACTGGACTCTATCTAACTCAGACTCATAACCCAGAACACCCCCCCCCCCCCCCCCCCCTTCTACATGTCTGCCTCCCTCTCTTTTCAGTCTATGGTGGTCTTCCCCTCCACCTCCCCCACCCACACTCCCCTCTGACGCGCTACAGTGCCTTGCGAAAGTAACCTTTCAACATTTCGCCACATTTCAGTCAACAAAGAAAAAGATAAAAATGTTAATGTTTTGTCATGACTCAACAACAAGTGGGACCCCAGATAGCAAGCGGATGTGGGCCACATGTGGCAAACATGTGGGTCACATGGCATTGTTACGGCCCAAATGAAACAGATGTCAGCCAGATGTGGGCCACATCAGGCACACTATATGTGGCCCAAATATAGCAAATCAAACATGGGCCACATGTGGCAAATATATGGCAGTTCTGTAAATGAAAAATGGTGGATGAAACAGATGTCAGCCAGATGTGGGCCACATCCTGCATACTCTATGTGGCCCAAATATAGCAAATCAAACATGGGCCACATGTGGCAAATATATGGCAGTTCTGTAAATGAAAAATGGTGGATGAAACAGATGTCAGCCAGATGTGGGCCACATCCTGCATACTCTTTGTGGCCCAAATATAGCAAATCAAACATGGGCCACATGTGGCAAATATATGGCAGTTCTGTAAATGAAAAATGGTGGATGAAACAGATGTCAGCCAGATGTGGGCCACATCCTGCATACTATATGTGGCCCAAATATAGCAAATCAAACATGGGCCACATGTGGCAAATATATGGCAGTTCTGTAAATGAAAAATGGTGGATGAAACAGATGTCAGCCAGATGTGGGCCACATCCTGCATACTATATGTGGCCCAAATATAGCAAATCAAACATGGGCCACATGTGGCAAATATATGGCAGTTCTGTAAATGAAAAATGGTGGATGAAACAGATGTCAGCCAGATGTGGGCCACATCCTGCATACTCATATGTGGCCCAAATATAGCAAATCAAACATGGGCCACATGTGGCAAATATATGGCAGTTCTGTAAATGAAAAATGGTGGATGAAACAGATGTCAGCCAGATGTGGGCCACATCCTGCATACTATATGTGGCCCAAATATAGCAAATCAAACATGGCCCACATGTGGCAAATATATGGCAGTTCTGTAAATGAAAAATGGTGGATGAAACAGATGTCAGCCAGATGTGGGCCACATCCTGCATACTCATTTGTGGCCCAAATATAGCAAATCAAACATGGGCCACATGTGGCAAATATGTGGCAGTTCTGTAAATGAAAAATGGTGGATGAAACAGATGTCAGCCAGATGTGGGCCACATCCTGCATACTCTATATGTGGCCCAAATATAGCAAATCAAACATGGGCCACATGTGGCAAATATGTGGCAGTTCTGTAAATGAAAAATGGTGGATGAAACAGATGTCAGCCAGATGTGGGCCACATCCTGCATACTATATGTGGCCCAAATATAGCAAATCAAACATGGGCCACATGTGGCAAATATTTGGCAGTTCTGTAAATGAAAAATGGTGGATGAAACAGATGTCAGCCAGATGTGGGCCACATCCTGCATATCATATGTGGCCCAAATATAGCAAATCAAACATGGGCCACATGTGGCAAATATATGGCAGTTCTGTAAATGAAAAATGGTGGATGAAACAGATGTCAGCCAGATGTGGGCCACATCCTGCATACTATATGTGGCCCAAAGATAGCAAATCAAACATGGGCCACATGTGGCAAATATATGGCAGTTCTGTAAATGAAAAATGGTGGATGAAACAGATGTCAGCCAGATGTGGGCCACATCCTGCATACTCTTTGTGGCCCAAATATAGCAAATCAAACATGGGCCACATGTGGCAAATATGTGGCAGTTCTGTAAATGAAAAATGGTGGATGAAACAGATGTCAGCCAGATGTGGGCCACATCCTGCATACTATATGTGGCCCAAATATAGCAAATCACACATGGGCCACATGTGGCAAATATATGGCAGTTCTGTAAATGAAAAATGGTGGATGAAACAGATGTCAGCCAGATGTGGGCCACATCCTGCATACTCTTTGTGGCCCAAATATAGCAAATCAAACATGGGCCACATGTGGCAAATATATGGCAGTTCTGTAAATGAAAAATGGTGGATGAAACAGATGTCAGCCAGATGTGGGCCACATCCTGCATACTATATGTGGCCCAAATATAGCAAATCAAACATGGGCCACATGTGGCAAATATATGGCAGTTCTGTAAATGAAAAATGGTGGATGAAACAGATGTCAGCCAGATGTGGGCCACATCCTGCATACTATATGTGGCCCAAAGATAGCAAATCAAACATGGGCCACATGTGGCAAATATATGGCAGTTCTGCAAATGAAAAATGGTGGATGAAACAGATGTCAGCCAGATGTGGGCCACATCCTGCATACTCTTTGTGGCCCAAATATAGCAAATCAAACATGGGCCACATGTGGCAAATATATGGCAGTTCTGTAAATGAAAAATGGTGGATGAAACAGATGTCAGCCAGATGTGGGCCACATCCTGCATATTATATGTGGCCCAAATATAGCAAATCAAACATGGGCCACATGTGGCAAATATGTGGCAGTTCTGTAAATGAAAAATGGTGGATGAAACAGATGTCAGCCAGATGTGGGCCACATCCTGCATATTATATGTGGCCCAAATATAGCAAATCAAACATGGGCCACATGTGGCAAATATGTGGCAGTTCTGTAAATGAAAAATGGTGGATGAAACAGATGTCAGCCAGATGTGGGCCACATCCTGCATACTATATGTGGCCCAAAGATAGCAAATCACACATGGGCCACATGTGGCAAATATATGGCAGTTCTGCAAATGAAAAATGGTGGATGAAACAGATGTCAGCCAGATGTGGGCCACATCCTGCATACTATATGTGGCCCAAATATAGCAAATCAAACATGGGCCACATGTGGCAAATATGTGGCAGTTCTGTAAATGAAAAATGGTGGATGAAACAGATGTCAGCCAGATGTGGGCCACATCCTGCATACTATATGTGGCCCAAATATAGCAAATCAAACATGGGCCACATGTGGCAAATATGTGGCAGTTCTGTAAATGAAAAATGGTGGATGAAACAGATGTCAGCCAGATGTGGGCCACATCCTGCCTACTATATGTGGCCCAAATATAGCAAATCAAACATGGGCCACATGTGGCATATGTGGCAGTTCTGTAAATGAAAAATGGTGGATGAAACAGATGTCAGCCAGATGTGGGCCACATCAGGTATACTATAAGTGGCCTAAAAAAAACAAATTTCCAGCAAATCTTGGATGCCAGAAGATCCCTGTCTTCATGTCTGTTGTATTGTTGCCATTTTGTTATATTTTCTAATCAACACAATGGTTGTTTTTGGGTTATCATTTATTGATAGACCTTTCTAATATGGTATTACTTATTTTTTTGTGTTATCTTGTTCCACGATAACACAAAAAAAGTGATAAAATGTTGTGTTGTTATATACAGATTATATTATTGATTTGTTCTCATATGTATCAAGGTTTATTACGAGGAATGGCGGAAAAAGCCCAGAGAAAAAAAAAACTTTTAGTAGCCGCGCAGCTTGTGCCCAGATGCATTCAAAACTAGTCGAAAACCGGTTAAATTCATTAATATTACAGGTCAATTTTGTTTTAGCCTAGCTTTAAGTTAATTACTATTTTGTCAATTTTAGAGCTGGATAATGTTTATTTATTTGATACTTTTAGCATTTCCTTAACATTTAGTGTGTGACCTAAAGAGGGCGCCATAGAACCACCCATTTGTAAGTCCCATTGTTGCAAAACATAATTGTAATAATTTATCCCGTTATCGTACATTCATACATACATAGTCACGTCTCGTTGAACACATGTATTTATTGGTTAAACAAATAAAGGACAGTGAATCCAATCAAGAATTAAACTGTCTGTGTTAGCCTGCTTTCCGTGTGCTTTTGAACGCATCTGGGCACTAGCTGAAAAGCAAGTGCTTCTCTCCACCTCCCTCCCTCAAAGAGCGCGAATTTTGACAAACGCTGTTCGAACTGACCGCAACTGATCTCTGCTCTGATTCTGCTTCTCGAGTTCTGACAGACACTGACCAGACCGCTGTTCTGTCGAGTTGGTCTGCCTGTCGAGATGATCTGTCTCAGCTGTTAAAGGACCCATATCACAGTTTTTGACTTTTCTCTGCTTTAAACATGATTACAATGCTATTTGGCCTTCATACACAAGCCCACAGTAGTTTATTCATTGATTCTGTCAATCTTTTGTAAGAGAACAATCTGTCTCCTTCCCCAGCGTGAGGCACAGAAACGCTCGGGTCCACTTCAGTGACGAAAACCACACTGATGACGCGCATGACCCCGTTTGCTTTGTATTTAAAATAGTTGTTAAATACTTTTGTCAAAACGGGGTAAACAATACACAATTAGTATGCTGTTTTTTGTCAAAAATAATAAAAATAAAAATAAATTAAAAGCCGGCGGGAGGTGATTGACGGATCAAAACAGCGAATCAGAGCGCACAGGCTCCGGCTCCAGAGTCCAGCGTCTGTGGTCTGGTCTCGCGGACACCACATAGAGCTGCTGTTTTTATGCTTTTGTCAGCAACTAAAAGTGTTAGGATCACGTCAACTTGAATGAAATGTGTTATGGGTGTAAATATGTGACACACTATTTGGCCCTAAGAGGAAGAAAGCGGCTCGACTTTTTTCATCTGTTCATCTCATGGATCTATTATAAACCGGTTCATCTGCGACACTTCACTGAGCCTGTTCCAGAACTACAGGGACAATGGAACTGGACTTACTCAAAGGCTGATCTGGAAACACGTTATTCCCACGGTAAAAGACGTAACTCGGACCCCCTCGATCTGTAAGTAGTGACGCTAACTCGCTGTATACTTCTGTAAACTAAATAACTAGGGTCTGATTGTGCATCGAGGACATAGGGCTCGATGTGACAGATTGTCATTGTTGGAAAAAGTTTATTCTTATGTATGAAATTACTAAGTACAGGTGATAAACAACAAAAGCGTGATGCTACGTCACCTTGTGGGCGGGGGGAGGCGGGCTCACAGGCAGAGGAGCAGACTCTTCTCTTGTTTTTATTTTTTTATTTAATTAACGTTTATACATGTAGTTACAACAATGAGGAAATAGTGCCAGGGGATACATTACACACATTACACCAGAGGAAGATAATACATAAAAAAAGAACACAAAAAAAAAACAACATTCATACCAAAAATATTAAGAGGAGCCAGGAGTAAGACTGTACTTTTCTAGTATATACATTGTTTTACCGAGCAGACTCTTCTCTGAATCAGCTCGTTTGAGTTGAGGTGACGTCAGATGGCTCTAATCTCACAAGCTTTGATTGTTGTGTGGTGTATCATACACATTAATATCACACATGTGCATAGGATTGAGTGTGAAACATGAAGAAAAGCGTGATATAGGACCTTTAATGATGTAATGCAAACCAGCACTGCGCGTCTCACGGCAGCCAAAGCTGCTAAAAGTTAAATACGAACGAATTAAGACACGAATGTCACTTTTAATGCAATTTGAGGCGAGATGTTGATGGTTCCGCGTTGTGATATGTCGGTTTTAAGAGTAAGAGTTTCGTGTAAAGTTTGTTTTAAGCAGTCCACTGATCCTGTGAAACTACACTGCTAGTGTGCCCAAATCTGACTTGCGCATGCGCAGCAACCCGCCAGAATGGGGAAAAACTCTAATTAAATATTTCGTTTGAACACATTATTATTAATCATATTGAATACAGTATGATACATGCATAAAATGTAATTTATTTTTTCCATTATCAACCCAACAGACCAGTCACAGGACGCGTCATGGGCCTGACGTATGCAGCAGTCAACTCAGGGACTGCGATCACACAGCAGCAGTGTAGTTTCACAGGATCAGTGTACTGCTTAAAACAAATATTACACGAAACTCTTACTCTTAAAACACACATATCACAACGTGGCACCATCAACATCTCGCCTCAAATTGCATTAAAAGTGACATTCGTGTCTTAATTCGTTTGTATTAAACTTTTAAAGCAATTCGCGGACTACATGTCCGCCATCTTGGATTGCTTCGGCTGCCGTGAGACGCGCATGCGCAGTATTGCATTACATCAATAACAGCTGAGCCAGATCATCTCGACGGGCAGACCAACTCGACAGAACACCTGTTAAAAGGTACAGTTTTTTTGTCATTCTTACCATGTTAATCTTTAACTAGTAAAACTAATAATAAATGTTGCATTACATGCTGTGAATATCTTTAATTTGTTTATTTTTATTTTCTTTACAGAGTAGTTTGCTGAAACGCAAGTGGGCAACAAGACAGGTTTGCTTGGTTTTATGCAATGGAGAAAAAACAGTGGACTGTGTCTAGAAGCAATTTTAGGAAAAGGGCAGTTAAGAGAGTGAATCAAGTATTTGAGGATGAAGAAGCTGAAGCTGGCAGTAGTGAGCAACTTCCCGAAGCTGCCTTCAATGAGCAGGATAACACCAGTGATTGTGGTGAAATGGTGTTTGGGGATCTTGAATCAGACTATTCCTCAAACTATGATACAGAGAGCGAAAGTGAAGGAATGAGTGATGATGATTGTGATGAGCATCCTTGTGATTTGGCAACATCTCTGAGAAACTGGGCAACACAATATGGTGTGTCACTGATTGCTTTGTCAGCTCTGTTGACAATATTGAAACCACATCACCCTTTTTTGCCTCTGGATGGCAGGTCACTGCTTAGAACACAAATTAACCATAGAGTTGTTTCCCTGGCTGGTGGATCTTTCTACTACTTTGGCATAGAGAACATGTTCAACAAAATGTTTCAGAAGCTCACCACAGTTGTTCCAAACAATTACACATTTAAATTGCAGCTAAACATGGATGGCCTCCCACTATTTAAAAGTTCAAATGTACAGCTGTGGCCAATTTTAGGCACTCTTTTGGGTTACACCCATCATCCATTGGTAATTGGTATTTTTTCTGGTGTCTCAAAACCAAATTCATTGACAGATTATTTGAAGGATTTAGTGTTGGAGTTAAAGTCACTCAGCCAAGGATTTGTTGTTCAGGGCAAGACATTCTTTTTGACTGTGGGCTCAATCATTTGTGATGCCCCAGCAAGAGCTTTCATAAAGGGAATAAAGCCACACAACGCATACAGTGGTTGTGACAAGTGTGAACAGCAAGGTGTGTATATTTGTCATCGTATGACTTTCCCAGAGACACAGGCTAAATTAAGAACTGACCACTCTTTTATGCATGGATTAGATGAGGACCATCATGTTCAACCATCCCCATTATGTGATGCATCGGTTTCCATGGTCAGTGGATTTCCACATGACTACATGCACCTAGTGTGTCTTGGGGTAGTGCGTCGTTTGCTTGATTTGTGGATGGGGAGTTCGGGCAATTTGGCATATAGAATTCCATCTAGGCAAGTTTCAGTCCTTTCTCAGAAACTGGTTGCTCTCAAAGGAAATGTGCCTACTGAATTTGCACGACGGCCAAGGTCATTTGAACATAGACTACGATGGAAGGCGACTGAACTAAGACAGTTCCTCTTGTACACTGGTCCAGTGATCCTCAAGGATGTTCTTGCATCTGCAGTGTATCACAACTTCATGCTTTTGTCAGTTGCTATATACATTTTGGCAAGTCCTTCATATTGTTTACTTCTAAATGACTTTGCCAAAACATTACTTGTTGCCTTTGTCAATCATTTTGGAGAACTGTATGGTGCAGAATTTATTGTGTACAATGTTCATGGTCTGATTCATTTGAGCGATGATGTTAAGGCACATGGGAACTTGGATCTAATATCTGGGTTTCCATACGAAAATCATCTGCAAAAAATAAAGAGAATGGTACGGAAACCTTCGCATCCTTTGCAGCAGGTAATCCGGCGCATTTCTGAACTGAATTATACAGATGTCAAAAGCCTAAAGAAAAAGACAACACACAAGATGAAAAAGCAGCACTTGGAGGGGCCAATGCCAGGTGGAATGGCTGGGACTGTTTCACAGTTCAAAGAAGTATTCCTTGGTGATATTAAAGTTAGCCTAGCAGAGAGGGACAGCTGCATCAAGTTGGATAAAAACATATTTGTTGTTAAGAACATAATTGTCTGTGATTCAAATGAATATTTACTTTGCCTTAAATATCAACAGTTGCATTCATTCTTTGATTATCCTCTGGACTCAAGAGAGCTGGGAATTTATCTTGTCAATAATTTGTCCTCAGACTTTTCGTTAGTAAGTTTGGACTCTTCTATCCAGAAATGTGTTCGTTTACCATTTGCTAATGGATTTGTTGTGTTGCCCCTCCTTCATGTTGATCCTTAAAAATGATTTGTGGCTTGTGTACATATTGTAGATAGTTATAGTTCGTTCGATATGATTCCTAGGTATGTTTTGTTTTAATTTTATTTCTTTTTTTTTACTTTGCACAAAAACTACCGTGTCCTGGAAGTGTGTTTTTGTTTCGTAAGTGGATGTCAGGAAAAGTCCATTTTGCGTAGAGCATTAGCATTGGCATTAACCTCAATTTAATATTCCTGTTTTAGATTAACCCAAACTCACCACTCATCTCAGCCAACAAGACCTGCTCTACAGTCTGACCTTGGCTTTTCTGTAAGTACAGACTCTTCATTTCACTGGAGAACAAGGGGAAAATGTTGTGTGTGATTGCAATTAAATGTGCAATCATTGTTTTCTCATGTATTTTTCCACACAACACAAGATTAAATCAGTATTTTCATAAGTGTAAATTGCAAACAAAACTGTGGCTTGACAAAGGGCAGAATGATAGGGCTAGAACTCAATAGTATTTTTCACACTTCTGTCAATGTTTCTTTTTTCACAAATATGAGAAACAAGTGACAAGTGAAGTGTGAGAAAAATGCAAGAAGAACAATCAGTGTTGATATTTTTTCTTGTATTTATGTGTGCTGGAGCTTAATTTCCTTGTCTACAAGTTACCTGGTCTTCTACACTCTTGTCGTCTACCGGGTGTGCTGTTTCTTCCTTCTCACAAAATATGAGAAAAAAGTGACATTAATGTACAAGAATAGACATTAAATTATTGCTAATCTTGTCACACATATTTATTTTAGAAGTATTTACATTCTGTTCTACTAAAGTTTGTTTATTTTTTTTCACTCCAGTTCTTGTTTTTACAGGTCATGTTCCACATAGTGGAGTTCACCGGAACAAAGGAGGTGGAAGTTGTACCTGCCTTGTGGGTCAAAAAGGACATCTGCTTCTGGCCATCATATTATAAAAAGAATGACTTGGTTAAAGCCATCAAACAAAAAGAGAGCCCGGGAGAGGAGTGGGAGATTTTCACAGTGAAAATTTTATATACTGCCGGTATGGGATGTTTTTCTAAGTGTTGTGAAGTTTATTTTTACACCAATTAACAAATGTATTTTTATATTGTTGTGGTTCAAAAGACACCTACAAAACTGCAAGACTCAAGCTGCCACAAGCAGAACTAGTGACAGACATACACACAGAAGAGGATGAAGAAGTAAATAATTCTAGAAGGAAAAGAAAACGAATGTAAGTGTTACCTGGGAATCATTAGCAGTGGCGGCTGGTGGAATTTTCTACTGGGGGGGCTATGAATATGATGACTAGATATATACCAACAGTAAGTAAGTTTACACTGACTGTTGTGACTGAAGCCTCACACGAGAATGAAATATTTATCTTCCCAAACATAGCTAATTTGAGGGCATTTTGCATGTGGATACCAGTCTGCTCATGCTTCTTTGCCTTTTCTAAAAAGTGCTTCAGATCAGTCATACCTGTCTTGATCCATGCTGGGTCAGATCCTGATGTTTGAAACAAGAGGCATGGAAAGCAAAATAAAGCATTAGCCTTGTGCCGCTTTGTGACTTTGGTCTGTGAAAGGCGGTATATAAATAAAGCTTACTTACTTACTTACTTACTTACTATTAGCCTCGCTACATGCTGCTAGCCAAGATTTGGCGCTGAACCAGGTCCTGGAAAAAGTACGAGTGTACCGTCTCCCCCTGTCGCTGGACTGCTGACTAATGGTAATATTTGGCTGATCAGGTCCAAGCTCTTTAACCTCAACCTTCTCCTGGTATGATCTTCTCTCAAACGGTATTGTTTTGAGTGATCTAACTGAATTATTCTTTTTCTCGTTCTCCATTTTGCGTCTCTTTACGTTCGTCAAACTCCCACAGCTTGACCTGTCAATCACTGTAAACGGACGTCACAGACAGTGACAGTACAGGTCGCGGGCGATCCCGCCCCCTCAGGGCGCACTTCTCCTGCGCCCCCAAATCGTCTTATCTCTTGCATTGAAGAGGAGCTACTGCGCATGTACAACTTTTAACGAGAGTCCATAGACGGCTCAGGGCGCAATCTTTTGCGCCCTGAGGCGGAAATACGTCCTCAGTCCGACACAGACAACGCTGATGAGCTTAATCAATCCAACTCAGCATAAACTATAAAGTATTTCTTCCACATCTGAAATAAAACACACATACATTTCGAAATATTTTAATGTTATTCTTTTTTTTTAACGTTTTATTCAAGGTAACATGGCAAGTTGTGAGTGGTGGGGCGGCGCCCTAGCGCCCTCTATTGGCCGGCCGCCACTGATCATTAGACAGTACACAGGTTGAATATATAAGAAATGAAAGAGATCAAAATATATAGTCATGATGATATGTAATGGATAAAGTCTGACTGATGAATAATAACCCCTCTCCCCCCACAAATAGTTCCAAAACACATTCTCACAGTGACAGTGAAAGTGAAGAAACAAGTCCACATAAGTTTCCAGAGCCCCCAAAAATTAAAGTGCCAAAGAATACACCAACACACACAGAACCTACAAATTCAGGTGAGTATGAAACACTGATCAGTTGTCGGTCATTGTCTCAATTATCACATCTTCAAGGACAATCCCTCTTCCAGAAGTGCCAACTTAACTTATCCATCCAAGAATTAACCAAGAAGCAGTGGTAAAGGCTCTTGCATACTTCACAAGAGGCAAGAACATAGTTCTTCAGCACCCTAAGCTGCAGAACAGAACAAAAAGTAAATTTTTCCTTGCTGTTTTGGTACTATTTCAGATGCAGTTTTATCCATAGCTACAAGGCAAGAATTACCCTTTTTTTGTTCTGCACCTCAGATACAAGAACAAGAAGTTGTTGGTCTTGTAAAGAATGAATGAGCCTTATAGTTTGTTGACACTGCTAGATTAGTTTCATATGCGCTGATTGTGGTTCCAATTAATTCATTAATCTATGAAAACAAAATTACACCTCAAATGTCTCTAGATGGCAACATCAACACACAACAACCTGAACTTTTTCAAATGTTGCATGCTGAACAATTATTGACTTATGTTGAATAGGTAGATTATGTAAAATGAATGAGTTGGTTTTTTTTGTGTGTTTATGGACAAGATTTTTAATTTGTTTTTATATCTTCTTTGCCCTTAGGAAATGTTTCAGGATTAACAGCAGTTCACCAGTCAAGCTCACACGACCAGACTCCTTCCAGACCAACCAATTCCACTACAAACCAACAAAGTGGTTTATACCGTATGTATATCTCCAACAATCTTTCTTTCACAAGTTGATGCTGTAGTCAATACGTCTGTCGTGATATTTACGATTTTGAATTATCATTCAACAAACACACACAATGACAATTTGGGGCTGGATGAAAATGACTATGCATGCATTCACTTGGATCAGTCCCGTGGCTCAGATCACTTGCTCCTTTGCTTCTCCATGCTTTGAGACACTTGCCATGCACTGTGGCCTATGCCCCGAGCAGCTCTGCACTTCAAAAGTTATGGCTTTGGTGTAGCCCACAATCCTACTGCAAGAAAAGTCCGTACGGATGTTAAAGTACTTTTATAAATGTGAAAAAGGCACACTAAAAACAGCAGAGGTGAGGCATGTGCACTTCTGCCCACTCCCTACAAACAGGCCAAAGGTCAAAAAATTGGATCGAATTGAGCTGACATCCCCGCAGACCTTGGGATCCAACACTGTTTATGCTCAAAGTGGGATCTGTTTGCGCTATTTTCTAGAGTTTATTTCCCCTTTCTATTAGTCATTATCACAATTCATCACTGCTGACCGATAATTGATAACCAATTGATGCTTCTCGCAACTGAAATTGTCTATCTTTATACTTACAATTTGGTCTAATTTAGAAACGTTATTAATCCTTAAATATAAAGTGTGATTTCGTATTGGGGCGACTCATCATACTTTAAGAGTTTTGTCAGAAATTATTTAATATTATACTAGTTGTTGTCACATTGTTTTCTATAATTATGAAAATCATCAAAGCCGATTTGAAAATGTTTTTCAGATTCTGTTTTATGTTTCAGGTCTAATGCATAAACTTCTTACTAATCAAGAGGTCATTATTGACCAATTGAAAGTAATCCAGATGACTCTGGCAAAAAACACAGAGTCATCAGTAGCTGTGCAGGATTTGGGGGTCACACTGCCTGTTACGGACATTCCCACTCTGCTGGCCCTTGAGGATAGAATTAGAGAGGACCCTGAGTTCAAGATTAAAATGGTAGGTATGGAACAACTTGATCGACAGTTCCATTTCCTCCAACACATTTTATACTCTTTGCTTAATTCAAACCATTCGAGATGGAGTCAGAAATATGTTTGCATATTAAAGTAGATAAGCACATAATTAAAACGCACACTTCTGGACTGTTACAGATGCTATAGAAAACATTATTGTAACATCACGCTTAAAAACGCTTGTAAAGAAATTTAAGTATTTGGATTTTTGATGTAGATTTCCTGAATTAAAAAAATGCATCTCCCAAAGCAGTGAGTGTGTTCAGTGATCGCTTCTGCTCTTCAATCTTGGTTAAACAATATGTGTCTTATACAGGAAATAACAGTGGAAACTTTCCAAGCCTTGTCTGCTATCAGCTTTACCATGTATGCAAGTTTTTGTTAATTTGAATAATTCATCATTTTCTCTCTAGATTTCTTCCATGCGTGTCCTTGGGGGAGTTGACGTGAGGGATGCAGTTTGGCGCTCCCTCAAGTACTGCATGTTAAATTCAGTGGCCAAACAAATTAACTGGAGGGGAATTAATGGGAAAGTGGCCTTTCAAAAGCTGCACCTGAAAGACATCATCATTGGTAAGGGTTAGATATTTTTCTTGGACTGTGAAGATTTTCAAAATAGTTGCGCTTCTTAAACTTAATTTTTCTACTAAGGAATCAGTAAAATTATGAACTAAAAATCGGTCTTACTCGTTTTGTTGTTTCTTTGATTGCTTTTGAGGTTTTTTGCTGAATATTTGCAAAATTTTCGTTTGTTTTTTGCTGTTTTTAGCTTGTTTTTGATCCCAAAAATGATGATTGATTTTCATCACTCTTTGTAATTGTGTTTGTTTTTTTGTTTTTTTACTTAATACTTTTTCTTAAGAATATTAAAGTCCATTGCTTTTATGTCAGTTTTTATTGCTATTCATCCTTTTTTTCCGCTATTTTTATGCTTTTTTTGTCAAAGCTTTGAGACTTGGATGAAGTCTACCCTGATCAGCTGGGGGATAGGATGAACGTTAGTTGATGTTTAGTTAAAAGTGGCATGACTACCTACCTGAAGACTGCCATTGAGAAGAAGCTATATCAGCTTTCTCAGTACACATACGCGATTGCATTCAGGTTAGAGGTCGCTGCTCCTCAGATTGAGATAATATAATGTAGTGTTTCCTCAAATGGGCGCAGTGTGCATTCACATAGTTTTGTTTTCCCAATAATTATCTGAACCCTCCAGAGCGCATCGCTTTAAAACAACTTTGAGCCAAGTAAATATGTTTAAAAGTACCAAATTGTTGGTCCGTGATGAGACTCTGGCTTTGTTAACAGTCTCGGTTGCTGTGAACTGTGACCAAAACGACTGTAATCGTGACTGTTGAACTAGCTTATTGATAAATGTTTTTTTTGAAGATTGATACGGTTTGACTGTATTTCTGTGAATTACACTTTTTTTTTTGCTTTGTTTTTGTCACATTATGTCATATTCTTTTTTCTTTTTTTGGGGGGGAGGGTTCTTTTTGGGCAATTTATTTTATAATGGTTTTTTATAAGGCCAATAAAGTAATACATTGTTGTTGGCACACAAATGTATTACGTTATTGGCTTTAATTGGCTGTTATTATGTTTTTGGTTTCGGCACACGTTATTACACTAATTTTACATCTATTCTTCTTTTAAGAGACTGTCAGAAATAACCCTCTGTCAAGCCGGGCAACCAACCAGGAGGTGGAAATGTTGATGAAGAGATGGTTGCACCTTGCTCCTGACCGGGATGGGGGAAGGAGAGAGAGAGAAGGCCGGAAACGGCGTGAGCAGAGTGTTCATGTTGAAATTTCCTGATTTGCCTTTTTGTTTTTGTTAGTTTGTCCCAATTGTTCATTTAATATTTTATTAAGATAATTTGTTTCACATTTTTCAACTTTTGTTAATAAATAATATGAACACATTTTCAAATGTATTTATTATTTGATTTATTAATGCATTTATCATGTGGTATTGAGTGTGGGTCACATTTTTGCTCAGGCCACTAATTGTGTTTGATGTGGTAAATATCTGGCAAACATTTGGCCCTAATAAAGTTCAGATGTGGGCCAAATCTGGGAGCGGAACTGGGCCGGATGTGGGCCAGAGATGCCCCGTCTCTGGCCCGTGCTCGGGCCACTTTTGTTTGATGTGGTAAAGATCTGGTAAACATATGGCCCTAAAAAAGTTCAGATGTGGGCCAAATCTGGGAGCGGAACTGGGCCGGATGTGGGCCAGAGATGCCCCGTCTCTGGCCCGTGCTCGGGCCACTTGTGTTTGATGTGGTAAAGATCTGGTAAACATATGGCCCTAATGAGGTTCAGATGTGGGCCAAATCTGGGAGCAGAACTGGGCCGGATGTGGGCCCGAGATGCCCCGTCTCTGGCCCGTGCTCGGCCCACTTGTGTTTGATGTGGTAAAGATCTGGTAAACATATGGCCCTAATAAAGTTCAGATGTGGGCCAAATCTGGGAGCGGAACTGGGCCGGATGTGGGCCAGAGATGCCCCGTCTCTGGCCCGTGCTCGGGCCACTTGTGTTTGATGTGGTAAAGATCTGGTAAACATATGGCCCTAATAAAGTTCAGATGTGGGCCAAATCTGGGAGCGGAACTGGGCCGGATGTGGGCCAGAGATGCCCCGTCTCTGGCCCGTGCTCGGGCCACTTGTGTTTGATGTGGTAAAGATCTGGTAGACATATGGCCCTAATGAGGTTCAGATGTGGGCCACATCTGGCATACGAGTTAGAATCATGCTATCGCCGGACATCCACGCGGTATGTGGGCCAAATCTGGGCCACGATGAAAAAGCTGGTTGTGGCAGAGCGTAACTGGGCCGGATGTGGGCCAGAGATGCCCCGTCTCTGGCCCGTGCTCGGGCCACTTGTGTTTGATGTGGTAAAGATCTGGTAAACATATGGCCCTAATAAAGTTCAGATGTGGGCCAAATCTGGGAGCGGAACTGGGCCGGATGTGGGCCAGAGATGCCCCGTCTCTGGCCCGTGCTCGGGCCACTTGTGTTTGATGTGGTAAAGATCTGGTAGACATATGGCCCTAATGAGGTTCAGATGTGGGCCACATCTGGCATACGAGTTAGAATCATGCTATCGCCGGACATCCACGCGGTATGTGGGCCAAATCTGGGCCACGATGAAAAAGCTGGTTGTGGCAGAGCGTAACTGGGCCGGATGTGGGCCAGAGATGCCCCGTCTCTGGCCCGTGCTCGGGCCACTTGTGTTTGATGTGGTAAAGATCTGGTAAACATATGGCCCTAATAAAGTTCAGATGTGGGCCAAATCTGGGAGCGGAACTGGGCCGGATGTGGGCCAGAGATGCCCCGTCTCTGGCCCGTGCTCGGGCCACTTGTGTTTGATGTGGTAAAGATCTGGTAGACATATGGCCCTAATGAGGTTCAGATGTGGGCCACATCTGGCATACGAGTTAGAATCATGCTATCGCCGGACATCCACGCGGTATGTGGGCCAAATCTGGGCCACGATGAAAAAGCTGGTTGTGGCAGAGCGTAACTGGGCCGGATGTGGGCCAGAGATGCCCCGTCTCTGGCCCGTGCTCGGGCCACTTGTGTTTGATGTGGTAAAGATCTGGTAAACATATGGCCCTAATAAAGTTCAGATGTGGGCCAAATCTGGGAGCGGAACTGGGCCGGATGTGGGCCAGAGATTCCCCCCCCTCTGGCCCGTGCTCGGGCCACTTGTGTTTGATGTGGTAAAGATCTGGTAAACATATGGCCCTAATGAGGTTCAGATGTGGGCTGTGACCTCAACGGCCTGGAGCTTCTGCAAACGACAGCCCAAGAACGTTGGAAGTGTCATAGAGGGTGTGGCAGTCATCACGGACTTGGAGATATTGCAAGGGCTTGCTCTTCTCCTTGGCTTGACCATGTGTTGATCTCAGTTATCCCACACAGCTGAAGTACACATTTGCGGTATTCAAAACTTTTCTTGGAACTGGATGATTCACAGTTTGTCAAACAAAGTCCCAGTCCACTCAAGAGCAAAAACTTCGGGCTTGAAATGAGACTGTAAGTTGCAACAAAACTTTTGTTCTACACAATGGTTCCCTTCTACAGCGCTTGAGAACGCATATGTGGACGTGCTATGTTTGTGAGTTTGCAGATTTGGACTATGTCCCACAAAGGTCACTCTACATTCAAATGTTATTTCAAAGAACATTTTTTTAATTTTTTATTTATTTTTTCTACCGTGTACAAATGGCACTTAGTATTTATGTAAGTAAAAGTTCTGGTTTGAATGTGTGAGCCGACTTCTGGTTGGGAACATGAGACTACAGAGCTAGGAAAATGCACATTTTCAAAGTGCTTTGTGAGTTGCACTGGATTTGGTTACGTTTTCATAGGACAAAGAACAAAATGTTTTTTTTCCTACTTTGTACAAATTGCATTTTATGATTTTATGTTTTGGCTCATGCATACTGCTTCTATGGCTGCTGCTTGCGATGCCTCGGATAACGCGGCATCTACGCAGGTTGTTAATTGTTAATAAAATGCTTAATTTGAGTATTAAATTGAGATCTGTACTTTATGGGCAATGTACTTGTTATTTTAAATGTATTTAGAGTTAATTCATTGCATTGATTGAATTCAAATCATGCACAGATTTAGTAATACATTATATTACTCAATTATATACAATTGCTAGGTAAGAATTTAATTTAATTTTTATTAGTATAATTTGCACAATATCGGGTTTCATATCTTCAAATTAATCAATATTTTTGTTTGTTTTAATTCAATTCTGCTCTCTCTTCCTATTTGAATCTACTACATATGAAATAGATAATTATAAGTGTCATATTTAATTAGTATTTACTCAATTCTAAGCAATGTAAAATTAATTAATAAAACAATTTGCTTGTAATCAGTATTGCCTCATTTTTATTGAGTAGATATGGTGTTTTTTCTTACAGTGTAGACATTAGGCAATAATGTGTGTACTAAAATAACATTATTTAAATTATGACTTTTAATAAAAAAGGCCCTATTGACTTTAGAGGTGCAGAAAACAAATTTGAGTAGGCCAGCAAAAAACACAGGCCTACGCGGGCCTATTCCTGGCGACCGCGGCTGCTTCCAAATATACATCTTCTTTTATTCAGTCATGTGAAAAAAACCTGAATTTTGACTCATATAATAAAAGTGGTGTGTTCATCTTTGATTTGCTGTCCGCCTGGTTTATCGGACCAGATCTCAAGTCTAGAAAAAAGAAAGAACAAATACCTTTATACATTTCAGGACTTTCTTCTTTTGAAGTTCCAACACTACTGTTATTGATATTCAACACGTATTGAGGAGTTGAACTTATGACAGCAGGATACAAGGTTACAATCGATAGAGGAAAGGTAACATGCATGTAATTTAAACATTTGACGTATACTGTTTTTTGTAATGAATGTTAAAATTGTCTTCTAGTGGAAGCAGCAAATCAATGGAGCGGAAGGAAGAGGCTTTGAATTGAAAACAAGCCAACAATCTGGAAAACAGTGTGTACGTCATTTCCACTGTAATCAATGTGTATGTGTTGTTTCATAATTTACATAATGGGCTGTTCATTTTTAAGAATGGGCCCCATCAACACCTGCTGAGGGGCCATGGGGTCGTGGACGTGAGTGGTCCCTTTTGGGATACAGAGTGCCTCTCGTCACTACACCAATATAAGCCATTGATTGCTGCTCGCGATGGCGACAATTAACAATAACACGCGTATGTTTCGAAGACTCTACACGCTCACACAACTAACTGTTACTATTGCTGTTTGCAATGTACATTCATTTAAAAGGGAAAATGTTGTCCTGGTGGTGTAGTTCAGAAAAAGCCCCGTTTTTAAACAAACGCAGTTGTAATGCTTGCTGTGTGGTGCGATAAAAACGAGGTGTTGAGGCCGCTTGGGCCAATCCAACCATTATCTCAAATTACATTATTTACACATTCTAGTAACTATAACTACTTCCTTTTTCAAAGTAACGTGCCCAACCACTGCAGGCGTGAATAATCATACTATTCACCTGCGTGTTCGCATTGCGCACACGGTGAGGAGCTGAGAGAGTGTGTGTGTCTGTGGGGGGAGGGGGGACTATGGCCCTACTGTACCTGTGTATATATCACGTGGACTTATAGGCACTGGGATGGGGGGGCCACATGCATCTTGGGGGGGGGGGGCCATCTCCCTACCACCCCACACACCCCCCCCCCTCCCCCCTCCACGGCGGACGGGCACGGCCCCTATGCCCGCCATAGCGGCGGTCTGGAGTATATATAGACATGTCCTTAAACAGAGGTCTACTGTACTCCAGTATTTCGGGAGCATGGAAGCCAAAGGTTTTTACCACGACGACGCTTCCAGGTCGCAAACCTCTCTTCCCACGGAACGAAAATACCTCAATCCGAGGTGGAAACAACGGGTACGTTGTTTAAATGTAATGTTGAATATGCATTTTATTAGGGCCTAGGAGTATGTATTATTAAACAATGCTACGCCTCTAATGTCTTTGGCAATGTTTCTTCCAGAACTCCAGGCAAAACGATTTCGCCACGCATTCAATCGCTTTGCGGCAATGCAAAACAGCAAAGCGTCTCGTCACAAAAAAAGCGGTAAGTGAATCTGTATTATGGTAGTGTATAATGGCCAATAAGCCAGGCATCCTCGCTTTAAACAAAGCACGACTATGACTTATCTCAATTTCAATCACAGGCAGCGGGTTCATGACGCTGGTTGCGTGACAATAAGGACCGGCTGGATGGGCAGGACATTGAACGCGTCTAGCCGTGAGACAGGGAGCTTATGCGGAACAGCTCGAGTTGGTCAGTGCTTGTGAGAATGAAAAATTGCACGCTGACTGTCAGCCAGCAGAGCGGAGACCGACAACCTCCACCAAACAGTTGCAGAGGCCTGAGAAGAACCCCATCTTCTGCTGATGCGAAGATACAAACACATGTTTGAGTTTTACATCAAAGACATGAATAGTTTGATTCTGAATTATTTCCATTAGTTAATTGTGATGTTTTCATTTCTGCCACAAGAAAATTAAACAGTAATAGGACTATCTTCAGCAACGGCTTTCATTAACTGCTAAGGTTTTTTTTGGGGTGTACTGGACTAAGTTTGAAATGTATTAACAAATGTGTACTTTGTGTGTTTTGTTTAGAGGGGAAACACCTAAAACCACCACTTTTGAAGTAAAAAGCTCAGAGTTCATTCATGTGAAGGAGGACACTACTCCCACCCCCCACCAACATCAACCAGCAGGCCCAAAACCAAGCCAAACTAAGGCCAAACCGCCGGCCAAACCAACGACAAAAAAAGGCCTAAATTTTGCACGACAGAAGCAATGATGAAAGGGTCATCCAGCGTTCAGACTCAAATCAACAATTGACTCTGTGGGTTTTTGGGACATTTTGCAGATTTCCAAAAATCTGACAGATGGGTTGACCAAAGACATCACCCTTTGTGCAAAGATCTGAGGACTGGAGGTTTCAGTTTTTACTGTCGGTTCTAAAGTGTGTGAAAGGCCAAGAGGCTCTGGACTGATGGGTGTGGACTTTGCTGACTGCAGGGGGGGAAAACGATATCAGGGTGTGGAGGGTGTCTACAGCAGGCGTTACAGGACAATAGGATTTGGTGTGTCGTCAAAAAAACTTGCTGACGGTGTTCAGAATATGATACAGAAATAAGGCCAAGGAATGCAGGAGTTAACAAGAGAACATTAATTCTCTTTACAATTAATTATTGTTACAAAACTCTTGGAGCCCTCTAATTCTCTAAACTAACCCTATGCTGAGCATTCTCACTGTCCCTCCAGGCTGAAACATGTGCAGGGGAACATTTCCAGGCGCTCTTGCGATGTTCCTTTCTAACTAGTTCCCTGTTCAGACTGACTGCAAATCTCCTCCCCAGCAGTTCTATCAGACGGTCCAGATGACGTCCAGGTCCCAGAACTGGTCCAGTCTGCTCCAGCTTTTTATGGTTTTGGGAGGCGCGTGACTCCAGCCAGCCATGGACTCCGGACTTTGTCTCGGTGCTTCCCCTCGTATCTCTGCATTCCAGACCTTAGCGGCGTCTTCCTGTCTGGGACTATATCAACAGGCGCGCTGTTTGCATATACTTGTCCTTGGGGGATGGTCTGCCGATGGATGGGCCCACTTAATATGAAATCACTGAAAATATAAACGACGTGTGCTAGATTTCTTGAGATGATGCATTAGTGTGGTGTTGAAATTGATAACCAAAGTTGACACATTTGTCATGTTAATACTTTCAGGTGAAAACATTTCAGGTTAATACATATCAAATGACGTTTAGTTTAAAAATGGTGTTGTACTTTATATTTATTGAGGTAAATTGGGTCATATTTGTGTCTTTTCATTTCATACACATGAATAATTAGGAATTATTTTTTTTTTTTGGTTTTTTTAGTTTGAGCCATTTTAATGTTCAACAGGGGGAGATAAGTGTATGGAGGAGCAATTACTATGGAATATGAAATGATCGCTAAAAAACTTTTTTGGAGTTTTTTCTGTGTGTGTTTCTGTAACCAATTTGATTTTTTATAAGACACTGACAAGAGGGTCTTTAAGTTGAGGTCGACGCAACTAGGATTTCAAATGGTAATTCTGGTTTGTATTAATTTTCTTGTGTTCCATCTTTAAGTTGGTTTACTAAACATTGAATGGGATTCATTTTTTAATGAAAAACAGGGGGGAATGATAGTAGAGTTGTTGGATTTTCATTAAAGTGAATTAGAAATATATTCAAAGTTTAGACAGCTTTGGGTTAACCTACGTGTGTGATGGGAAGTGATGGACTGGAATCAAGCAGCATTCTCCCATCCCCCAGTCATAAGTGAAAGATGTCTAAATACGCAGGAAGCGAAAACATCTGTTTTAGTAGATCTCATGTTTATTTAGATGGAAGCCACTTTTCTCTGCGGGTCGAGGAGGGTGGGACCTATTGTTGCCTGTGTTTTCAAATAATCATGGTAAAAGACCAGAGCTCTTTGTCCCAATTCTTTGTCACTCTGCGGCTACATCTAGCTTGACCCAGATGGTGCAGTCTGTCAAAACTTGTCTGTTTGTTGCTGAGTCCAGATAACTGAAGTTTTGAAACCAGCGGCTAAAACATGTATTAAAGAGATTATGTTGTTGAAATTGAGTAGTTTTTTCACAGAATGGTTTTCTATCTCTTTCCATGTTGATTGTGAAGAGATGAAAAAGAATATTTTTGAGACCCCAAGCATTGAATTTTCACATTTTATAGTTTGAAATAATGTTGGTCAACGAGTGTCGTCATGGAAGCGGACATGCTGACCCCTTTGGGAAAATACAACTCAAACCGCCATTTTAAACCAGCTGCTCTACTCGGCTCTATACGGCTACATTTCGTCCCTCCTCCTCCGAGAAACGAAAATGCACAGAAAGCCCAAAAGTCAGGTCTGGTCGGTGGACGAGGTCAACTTCCTCTCTTCCAGCCCGAACGAAGAATTCAAAGGCAGCTCGAGGTCAACACAGTTTTCAGGTGAGATCACCCAGCTCGGGATTTGTGACTAGTGTTGTATTAGATAGCAATATGGCCCTCGTGAGGTCTGTTCAAGGACTCTGTTTATTTTGACTATGATGTGACTGTCTCTAGGTTGACAGTATGTCTTTCGATTTGTGACGTGCAAATGACTATATAAAACTGTGTACGACTCTCATTTTGACGGAGAGAAAGAACACAATGGAAACCCTGGAAACGTGAGAGAAATTTAAATCAACTTCCGAGTTTGGCGCACACGATCCGTCTCTGGTCTGGTTCATTCCTGACAATGTCTGTGGTACTCCTGGAAATAATGCTACGTTTTCTGTTGGCCCAAAGCTCTCACTGAAATGTATTTACTGTGTGAATGTTTGATTGTTGTAGTACACAGGGAGATAGCTACACCTTAGCTTCTTTTAGCTATTGATAGCAGCTAAGCTAACGTCCTTCCTGTGTCTTCCTGTGCTTTATCTCGATTATCAGCAGTATTCTGTGTTTCGGTAACTGATTGAAAAGCTCATGGTCTCTCGGTTTAAAGTGTTGCCATCTGGATAGGTATTTTTAGCTTTGTAACTGACAGATCTCAGAGTAGGTGAACAAATCAATGATGTTTTTCTGATGTTGTTTCAGTGAGCACTGGTTTCCTCAGGGATGTATTTTTTGAGTCTTTGCTTTTTATTTGTTACACTCACGATTGTGTGTCCTCCTTGACTCAAACTTGATTCAACAAATATGCTGATGACACCACCCTCCAGTAGAGACGCAGTAGAGACGCACGGACTGTTCAGTAGAGACGCACGGACTGTTCAGTAGAGACGCACGGACTGTTCAGTAGAGACGCACGGACTGCTCAGTAGAGACGCACGGACTGTTCAGTAGAGACGCACGGACTGTTCAGTAGAGACGCACGGACTGTTCAGTAGAGACGACGGACTGTTCAGTAGAGACGCACGGACTGTTCAGTAGAGACGCACGGACTGTTCAGTAGAAACGCACGGACTG
This sequence comes from Knipowitschia caucasica, assembly GCA_964034765.1. NCBI lineage: Eukaryota > Metazoa > Chordata > Actinopteri > Gobiiformes > Gobiidae > Knipowitschia > Knipowitschia caucasica. The sequence goes on from OZ035825.1 coordinate 3,572,855, forward strand.
TTCAGTAGAGACGCACGGACTGTTCAGTAGAGACGCACGGACTGTTCAGTAGAGACGCACGGACTGTTCTGTAGAGACGCACGGACTGTTCAGTAGAGAGACGACTGTTCTGTAGAGACACACGGACTGTTCAGTAGAGACGCACGGACTGTTCAGTAGAGACGCACGGACTGTTCTGTAGAGACGCACGGACTGTTCAGTAGAGACGCACGGACTGTTCTGTAGAGACGCACGGACTGTTCAGTCTAGAGACGCACGGACTGTTCAGTAGAGACGCACGGACTGTTCAGTAGAGACGCACGGACTGTTCAGTAGAGACGCACGGACTGTTCAGTAGAGACGCACGGACTGTTCAGTAGAGACGCACGGACTGTTCAGTAGAGACGCACGGACTGTTCAGTAGAGACGCACGGACTGTTCTGTAGAGACACACGGACTGTTCAGTAGAGACGCACGGACTGTTCAGTAGAGACGCACGGACTGTTCTGTAGAGACGCACGGACTGTTCAGTAGAGACGCACGGACTGTTCAGTAGAGACGCACGGACTGTTCAGTAGAGACGCACGGACTGTTCAGTAGAGACGCACGGACTGTTCAGTAGAGACGCACGGACTGTTCAGTAGAGACGCACGGACTGTTCTCTAGAGACGCACGGACTGCAATCCAGCGCTAGCATTAGCTATAGCCAGGCTGTATCCTCACGGACCATAGACTGTATACATTAACAGACAAGTTACGATTTCCTACCATATACTTATGTACTTTTACTAAATACATTATATTTGTCAGTAAATCCGTATAACCTTGGTAAATTTATGAACAATGATGGAGAGATTTGGTAAATATAAAGGTTTTATTTTTGGTCAAAATAAATGTTTAGGCAGACAAGTTATGCATCGGATAGCCCTCCTCCTCTGCAACCACTGCTACACAGGCTGCTATTGCTACAGGTATGTCCGTGGTTTTGTGGGTTGTACAGAGCACAGCAGGTCAGCACCACTGACTTCACATGTGATTGAAGTCTTAGTACACGTTCAGTGTCCGAGTCATTCCTTTAAAGCGTTTTCAACAACCACTCGCGCTGTGCTGAATTTTCTATTAAATACTTGCTGTTAGTCTGTCACTCGGTGTCCTGAAAAGGTTGTAGGAGCCAGTTCTGCAGGGGTTAAGCAGAGTCCCCTCGCAGGTAATTCCCCTGCCATCACAAATATAAAAATATCTCCATGCACGCACCAATGTTACTAGTTGCGCGTAAATGACGTGGTCTGGCAACGCTGAGGATATACAAGGAGGCACTATTTTTGATGGAAAAGCACGCGAACTGAACCGTGCCGTAACGTGTAGTGTCGTTCCTTATCGTACTGGCACTGTGGAAAAGCGGCATAAGTATGTCATTGTGTTTTGCAGTTCTCTCCGTCTCTGCGGCCGTTCCTTCAGACGGTGGTCATCAGTATGGTGTCGTTCGGTGAGACTCACGGCAAACAACAATCAGGAATCGGTAAGACTCAGGTCCCCACATGGTTTTTTCTTCAAAAACAGGGATTGGTAAGACTCAGGTCCCCACATGGTTCTTTCTTCAAAAACAGGGATCGGTAAGACTCAGGTCCCCACATGGTTCTTTCTTCAAAAACAGGGATTGGTAAGACTCGGGTCCCCACATGGTTTTTTCTTCAAAAACAGGGATTGGTAAGACTCAGGTCCCCACATGGTTCTTTATTCAAAAACAGGGATTGGTAAGACTCAAGTCCCCACATGGTTCTTTCTTCAAAAACAGGGATTGATAAGACTCAGGTCCCCACATGGTTCTTTCTTCAAAAACATCTAAATGTCACAAACTCAAAGATTTGTTTATTAAAACTAGCCATCCATCCATCCATTTTCTTCCCCTTAATCCATTTCTGGGTCGGGGGGGTGGCAGTCAGAGCTACACCCAGTACACAGAGCACCAGCCCCTCACTGATCCTCCTGCAGGTGGTGAGTCCACAGGAGCTGAGATCTTTCAGTGGGAGCTTCAGGCAAAAACTAGCATTTCCTTCAAATCAGTTTTGCTAGTTTCCCCAAATGCTGCTCTTTTCACTGAAAAGTTATAAATGTTATGTTTACACTTAAAGTAGAATTAAAATACTTAGTTTTATCACTATTCAACAGTGTATTCTGTCTCAATCACAAGTTTATTTGTTTTTTTCATTAAATTACATCAAAGTAAATTTTCTAATGATTATGTATAATGCACTATTTATATAATTCATGATATTATTATCAACACAAATGTATAGTATTGTGTACAAATGTTCTTGACTAAATAAACTGTAGGTTTAAGGTGGAAGCTCATCCTCTTTGATTTGGGAAATACTAATCTGTTTTTCTTTCTCTCCAGGAAAAGCCGCCTTATCACTTCTAACTTCAGGGAAATACGTGATGGATCCGGAGCTGAGGGGAGCAGAGTTTGAGCGGATCACTCAAAACTTGGATCTGCAGTTTTGGAAATCCTTCTGGAACCTGACGGAAACTGGGCTAATCACAGTAGGCACGGCCAAATTACAACACATCTCAATTGTACTTTCAGAAGTGGGACAAGTGGCACGTGCCAGCATTGTTTGTGTATCCCAATTATTCTGTGTGTAGTAATCCATTGAACCAAAACTAGTTACGAACAAAAACAGACTTAGAACATCATACAATTGAGTAAAGCAATATTATTGTTGAACATCAGTTACAAATGTGTAATAGTAATATTTATCCCTAGTTCCTGAACTCGTTGTGTGCCATTGACGCACAAACACGTCAAAGCAAATTAACGCATTCATACGTCAATTGCGTTTTCTGCTATTTTCATGCTCCCAGATGTCTATTGTATCTAATATGTCTGGGAATTAGGTTTAGACCATATTTTATGGAGCCAGCAGGTGGCAGCAGCGCTGCGTCTGGATGTTTGAAAACAAGATGCACTTTTGGGGCCTCTTTTTTCTCCGATTTTTTGTCTGAGACGGCAACAGTTCACTTACATTTTGAATGAATGTATTGAGACAATAAGTCTTGTCTGACAACAAGACAAAAAGATGCTTGTTCCATTGACAAATCAAGAAAAACTGCATTTTCCTCTCTCTTTATTCCCTTTTTGCTTCCAGATAACTTAAATTATGAATTGCTACCGCCAATGTTCAGATTTTAGTTGTGCAGCCCTAACCCTTACCCATCCATGAGCTGCTCCCTAATCATGTCTTAAACAGACTGGTAAAGGATCACAGTAGCAGTTTTTTTTTATTTTTTATTTTTTTAATTTATTTATTTGACAGGGACAGTACAAAAAAACATTGTCACCCACAGGTAACCGATGTGAAGTACACAAGGCTTCTAGCCAAAGGCTAATTTGCAGCCCCAGTCCCTGGTTAGGCTTTTGGAGAAAGCGAAGAAACACGTTTTTTTAAAAAGGGGAGAAAAGAACAACCACACATCAATAAAAATAACTGACCCCATTTGTCCATACTACATTCAGGTTTAGTGCTCACACTTCTGATTTTCCTTAAGCCACTTTTTCAGTTTAGTGGAGAAAAGTCTAGTGTCCGACTGTGACTTCAGCTCCAGTGGCAAAGAGTTCCACAGATGTGAGGCCTTCACTGAGAATGCAGACTGACCCAGAGTCGTCCGGCACCTTCTCACTCTGCAGCTCCCACTGACTGCAGCTCGAGTCTGCACACCCTCACTGCTGCACCTTTGGATGTTTTTACACATTACTTCAGGGGCTAATCCATTAAGACACTTAAACAAAGCTTTTAAAAAGGTAAATTCATTGGCTTTCGATCATATATTTTGAGTGTTTGTTTATATAATGATAGCAAAGGCTTCACTACAGACTTTGTGGCCTGACCCCAGACAATGGCACAATAAGACATGTGGGATAATATCATAGCATGTAAACCCGTGCAGCTTGAACTGATAAGCAGGGTCTAATCAACCTGAAATAATTTATATTTCTTTTTATGGTCTTAGTCATTTTTTTAACATGCCGATCAAAACTTAACTTAGGGTCCAAAATAACACCCAGGTATTTAAACTCCTTAACTTGTTTTATTTTATGTTGATTAACGCTGACCTCAATTTCATTGAGTGATTGTTTCTTCAGAGAAAAACACATTGAGACAGTTTTATCATAGTTCAGAGTTAAACAGTTATTTTCAACCCATGTTGATACTTCACTTAACTGTCTGTTTAATGTTTCTGAGGCCTGTTGAGAGGTGTCTGCCGCCACATAGATTATTGTGTCATCCGCATACATTTGACAAGTTGTCTCTTTACAAATGTTGGGCAGGTCATTAATATATAAGCTGAAAAGCAGCGGACCTAAAATGGATCCTTGTGGCACCCCCAGATCACAGCTTTGTATATCAGATTTTGTACCATTTATTTTAACACATTGTTGTCTCAATTAAAGATATGATGTAAACCAATTTATGGTTTGTTTTGAAATATTAAATTGTTTTAATTTTGACAGCAGGACTAGATGATTTACTGTATCAAAGGCTTTTCTGAAATCTAAAAATACTGCTCCAACACATTTCCCTTGGTCCAAACTACATTTTATCATTTCGGTTAGATGACACACAGCCATTTCAGTGGAATGTTTGGGCCGCAGTGCAGTCCTTTCACAGTAATGCAGTTTGATTCTAGCATGAGACTTCCTGCTGAGCCGGTGTGTGTCTTCAGGGCTTCAGCCGGATCGCTTCAAACCCAGTGCAGGTGAATCTGACGCTGTCTCTCCCTCCGGAGCCGCTGCAGCTGCCTCTGGCCTCAGACCCCAGCCTCTCCACAAACGTGTCCCCTCCCGTCGCACACTGGGGTCCTGGGCCTGTGCTCGCGCGCCTCATATCCTCCGAGATTTGAGAAGGGCAGGTAAAGAGACACGCTTTAACCCGATACAGGACTGTGACATTGCTACAGCTGGGTCTCAACAGAAAGAGTCAAAGTAAATGTTTGCGAACACATCAAACCACTTCATGCTTATCTCATTTGAAAACATGTCTTTTGTATTCTTGTAAGAAAGAGCCCTGTGAGTCACTATTTGACCCTTTGGGCTGTGCGAGGATTGGCTGAGTCAGTGTGGTTCTCTCTGTTTCACTGTTCTGTCTGATAAATCTGATCTCAAAATGTGACAGAGATAAAAAATACATGTGAGAACTAGTGAAAGAACCAAACCGTTTTGAGAGCGTCTTTGTAATGTAGATGAATCTTCCAATCAGGACTAGGGATGTAAAAAACTATGAATTTTCATGACCGACCACCGAGCCTCATTAACCGGTTGAAACCGGTTAACCGCGTAGATTAAAATATTCCATGTTCTTTGAAATAACAGCCATTTCGATCGGATCAGAGCCGAGACAGCGGAGCGATACCCGCCTCAGCTTCGGCTGCTCACAGAGAACTACTGTTTTAATCTTCCCATTCTTCTGAGCTGCGGGTTAAAGCTGTTTAGCAGCAAACGACGGCTCGTCCACATGGTTAGAGCAGCGAGTGACGGCCCGTCCACATGGTCAGAGCAGCGAGTGACGGCCCGTCCACATGGTCAGAGCAGTGAGTGACGGCTCGTCCACATGGTCAGAGCAGCGAGTGACGGCCCGTCCACATGGTCAGAGCAGCGAGTGACGGCCCGTCCACATGGTCAGAGCAGCGAGTGACGGCCCGTCCACATGGTCAGAGCAGTGAGTGACGGCCCGTCCACATGGTCAGAGCAGCGAGTGACGGCCCGTCCACATGGTCAGAGCAGCGAGTGACGGCCCGTCCACATGGTCAGAGCAGCGAGTGACGGCCCGTCCACATGGTCAGAGCAACGAGTGACGCGTCTCACAGGTCTCCTCTAAAGTTTAAGTACAAGTGATGTGTGTGGAGCTGATCTAATGACAAGGACCAGCAGCACAAACATGGTCCATGTGGTTTGACTGAAGCCGCGTATTTGCGAGAAGGTTTATTCCCAGGTTTATTGTTCTGTATCTGATTTGCCTATCTCTGATCAGGACTTAGAGCTCTCTCCTGCTAGTCCACCTCAGAGAGCGAGAATCACACTAAAGACCTGTTAAACTACATGTGGACCCAGTCTCTGCCCCTTCACCTCTGGTCCGGACAGTCCCAGAAGCTGCTCCCTGTATCTGGGACGTCACCCACACAGCGTCCGGGACGTCACCCACACAGCATCCGGGACGTCACCCACGCAGCGTCCGGGACGTCACCCACACAGCGTCCGGGACGTCACCCACACAGTGTCCGGGACGTCACCCACACAGTGTCCGGGACGTCACCCACACAGTGTCTGGGACGTCACCCACACAGCGTCCGGGACGTCACCCACACAGCGTCCGGGACGTCACCCACACAGCGTCTGGGACGTCACCCACACAGTGTCCGGGACGTCACCCACACAGCGTCTGGGACGTCACCCACACAGCGTGTTGTGTGTTTATGAGTCTGTTGTGTGTTTACGAGTCTGTTGTGTGTTTATGAGTCTGTTGTGTGTTTATGAGTCTGTTGTGTGTTTACGAGTCTGTTGTGTGTTTACGAGTCTGTTGTGTGTTTACGAGTCTGTTGTGTGTTTACGAGTCTGTTGTGTGTTTACGAGTCTGTTGTGTGTTTACGAGTCTGTTGTGTGTTTACGAGTCTGTTGTGTTACGAGTCTGTTGTGTGTTTACGAGTCTGTTGTGTGTTTACGAGTCTGTTGTGTGTTTACGAGTCTGTTGTGTGTTTACGAGTCTGTTGTGTGTTTACGAGTCTGTTGTGTGTTTACGAGTCTGTTGTGTGTTTACGAGTCTGTTGTGTGTTTACGAGTCTGTTGTGTGTTTACGAGTCTGTTGTGTGTTTACGAGTCTGTTGTGTGTTTACGAGTCTGTTGTGTGTTTACGAGTCTGTTGTGTGTTTACGAGTCTGTTGGTGTTTACGAGTCTGTTGTGTGTTTACGAGTCTGTTGTGTGTTTACGAGTCTGTTGTGTGTTTACGAGTCTGTTGTGTGTTTACGAGTCTGTTGTGTGTTTACGAGTCTGTTGTGTGTTTACGAGTCTGTTGTGTGTTTACGAGTCTGTTGTGTGTTTAGTCTGTTGTGTGTTTACGAGTCTGTTGTGTGTTTACGAGTCTGTTGTGTGTTTACGAGTCTGTTGTGTGTTTACGAGTCTGTCGTGTGTTTACGAGTTCTGTGTGTGTTTACGAGTCTGTGTGTGTTTTTTTGTTTAGTCTGTTGTGTGTTTACGAGTCTGTTGTGTGTTTACGAGTCTGTTGTGTGTTTACGAGTCTGTTGTGTGTTTACGAGTCTGTTGTGTGTTTACGAGTCTGTTGTGTGTTTACGAGTCTGTTGTGTGTTTACGAGTCTGTTGTGTGTTTACGAGTCTGTTGTGTGTTTACGAGTCTGTTGTGTGTTTACGAGTCTGTTGTGTGTTTACGAGTCTGTTGTGTGTTTACGAGTCTGTTGTGTGTTTACGAGTCTGTTGTGTGTTTACGAGTTTACGAGTCTGTTGTGTGTTTACGAGTCTGTTGTGTGTTTACGAGTCTGTTGTGTGTTTACGAGTCTGTTGTGTGTTTACGAGTCTGTTGTGTGTTTACGAGTCTGTTGTGTGTTTACGAGTCTGTTGTGTGTTTACGAGTCTGTTGTGTGTTTACGAGTCTGTTGTGTGTTTACGAGTCTGTTGTGTGTTTACGAGTCTGTTGTGTGTTTACGAGTCTGTTGTGTGTTTACGAGTCTGTTGTGTGTTTACGAGTCTGTTGTGTGTTTACGAGTCTGTTGTGTGTTTACGAGTCTGTTGTGTGTTTACGAGTCTGTTGTGTGTTTACGAGTCTGTTGTGTGTTTACGAGTCTGTTGTGTGTTTACGAGTCTGTTGTGTGTTTACGAGCCTGTTGTGTGTTTACGAGTCTGTTGTGTGTTTATGAGTCTGTTGTGTGTTTATGAGTCTGTTGTGTGTTTATGAGTCTGTTGTGTGTTTATGAGTCTGTTGTGTGTTTACGAGTCTGTTGTGTGTTTACGAGTCTGTTGTGTGTTTACGAGTCTGTTGTGTGTTTATGAGTCTGTTGTGTGTTTACGAGTCTGTTGTGTGTTTCCAGGACAGTGAGGAGCTGCTCTCTTACTCTCGGGCCGACACTGGTCCCGTTGCCATGACGACGCTGCCCTGGGTCCAGAAGCAGCCGCACTCGCCCTGGCTCCTCGTCCACTTCCACGGAGGAGGCTTTGCGGCCCAGACGTCCAAATCTCATGAAGTTAGTGACACACCATCCAGGACTAGCATGACCAAGTGAACACGCCACCCAGGACTAGCATGACCAAGTGAACACGCCACCCAGGACTAGCATGACCAAGTGAACACGCCACCCAGGACTAGCATGACCAAGTGAACACGCCCTCCAGGACTAGCATGACCAAGTGAACACGCCACCCAGGACTAGCATGACCAAGTGAACACGCCCTCCAGGACTAGCATGACCAAGTGAACATGCCATCCAGGACTAGCATGACCAAGTGAACACGCCACCCAGGACTAGCATGACCAAGTGAACACGCCATCCAGGACTAGCATGACCAAGTGAACACGCCCTCCAGGACTAGCATGACCAAGTGAACACGCCATCCAGGACTAGCATGACCAAGTGAACACGCCCTTCAGGACTAGCATGACCAAGTGAACACACCCTCCAGGACTAGCATGACCAAGTGAACACGCCACCCAGGACTAGCATGACCAAGTGAACACGCCCTCCAGGACTAGCATGACCAAGTGAACATGCCATCCAGGACTAGCATGACCAAGTGAACACGCCACCCAGGACTAGCATGACCGAGTGAACACGCCACCCAGGACTAGCATGACCAAGTGAACACGTCATCCAGGACTAGCATGACCAAGTGAACACGCCATCCAGGACTAGCATGACCAAGTGAACACGCCCTCCAGGACTAGCATGACCAAGTGAACACGTCATCCAGGACTAGCATGACCAAGTGAACACGCCCTCCAGGACTAGCATGACCAAGTGAACACGTCATCCAGGACTAGCATGACCAAGTGAACACGCCCTCCAGGACTAGCATGACCAAGTGAACACGCCCTCCAGGACTAGCATGACCAAGTGAACACGCCACCCAGGACTAGCATGACCAAGTGAACACGCCATCCAGGACTAGCATGACCAAGTGAACACGCCCTTCAGGACTAGCATGACCAAGTGAACACGCCATCCAGGACTAGCATGACCAAGTGAACACGCCCTTCAGGACTAGCATGACCAAGTGAACACGCCACCCAGGACTAGCATGACCAAGTGAACACGCCACCCAGGACTAGCATGACCAAGTGAACACGCCACCCAGGACTAGCATGACCAAGTGAACACGCCATCCAGGACTAGCATGACCAAGTGAACACGCCCTTCAGGACTAGCGTGACCAAGTGAACACGCCCTCCAGGACTAGCATGACCAAGTGAACACGCCACCCAGGACTAGCATGACCAAGTGAACACGCCACCCAGGACTAGCATGACCAAGTGAACACGCCACCCAGGACTAGCATGACCAAGTGAACACGCCCTTCAGGACTAGCATGACCAAGTGAACACGCCCTTCAGGACTAACATGACCAAGTGAACACGCCCTCCAGGACTAGCATGACCAAGTGAACACGCCACCCAGGACTAGCATGACCAAGTGAACACGCCCTTCAGGACTAGCATGACCAAGTGAACACGCCCTCCAGGACTAGCATGACCAAGTGAACACGCCCTCCAGGACTAGCATGACCAAGTGAACACGCCCTCCAGGACTAGCATGACCAAGTGAACACGCCCTCCAGGACTAGCATGACCAAGTGAACACGCCACCCAGGACTAGCATGACCAAGTGAACACGCCCTTCAGGACTAGCATGACCAAGTGAACACGCCCTTCAGGACTAGCATGACCAAGTGAACACGCCACCCAGGACTAGCATGACCAAGTGAACACGCCATCCAGGACTAGCATGACCAAGTGAACACGCCACCCAGGACTAGCATGACCAAGTGAACACGCCATCCAGGACTAGCATGACCAAGTGAACACGCCACCCAGGACTAGCATGACCAAGTGAACACGCCACCCAGGACTAGCATGACCAAGTGAACACGCCCTTCAGGACTAGCATGACCGAGCTAGCATGACCAAATGAACACGCCACCCAGGACTAGCATGACCAAGTGAACACGCCATCCAGGACTAGCATGACCAAGTGAACACGCCCTTCAGGACTAGCAGACCGAGTGAACACGCCATCCAGGACTAGCATGACCAAGTGAACACGCCACCCAGGACTAGCATGACCAAGTGAACACACCACCCAGGACTAGCATGACCAAGTGAACACGCCCTTCAGGACTAGCATGACCAAGTGAACACGCCCTCCAGGACTAGCATGACCAAGTGAACACGCCACCCAGGACTAGCATGACCAAGTGAACACGCCACCCAGGACTAGCATGACCAAGTGAACACGCCACCCAGGACTAGCATGACCAAGTGAACACGCCCTTCAGGACTAGCATGACCAAGTGAACACGCCACCCAGGACTAGCATGACCAAGTGAACACGCCCTCCAGGACTAGCATGACCAAGTGAACACGCCCTTCAGGACTAGCATGACCAAGTGAACACTCCATCTAGGACTAGCATGACCAAGTGAACACACCACCCAGGACTAGCATGACCAAGTGAACACGCCCTCCAGGACTAGCATGACCAAGTGAACACGCCCTTCAGGACTAGCATGACCAAGTGAACACTCCACCCAGGACTAGCATGACCAAGTGAACACGCCACCCAGGACTAGCATGACCAAGTGAACACGTCATTCAGGACTAGCATGACCAAGTAAACACGCCACCCAGGACTAGCATGACCAAGTGAACACGCCACCCAGGACTAGCATGACCAAGTGAACACGCCACCCAGGACTAGCATGACCAAGTGAACACGCCCTCCAGGACTAGCATGACCAAGTGAACACGCCCTCCAGGACTAGCATGACCAAGTGAACACGCCCTCCAGGACTAGCATGACCAAGTGAACACGCCACCCAGGACTAGCATGACCAAGTGAACACGCCACCCAGGACTAGCATGACCAAGTGAACACGCCATCCAGGACTAGCATGACCAAGTGAACACGCCACCCAGGACTAGCATGACCAAGTGAACACGCCCTCCAGGACTAGCATGACCAAGTGAACACGCCCTTCAGGACTAGCATGACCAAGTGAACACGCCATCCAGGACTAGCATGACCAAGTGAACACGCCATCCAGGACTAGCATGACCAAGTGAACACGCCCTTCAGGACTAGCATGACCAAGTGAACACGCCCTTCAGGACTAGCATGACCAAGTGAACACGCCCTTCAGGACTAGCATGACCAAGTGAACACGCCCTTCAGGACTAGCATGACCAAGTGAACACGCCACCCAGGACTAGCATGACCAAGTGAACACGCCCTCCAGGACTAGCATGACCAAGTGAACACGCCCTCCAGGACTAGCATGACCAAGTGAACACGCCACCCAGGACTAGCATGACCAAGTGAACACGCCATTCAGGACTAGCATGACCAAGTGAACACGCCACCCAGGACTAGCATGACCAAGTGAACACGCCACCCAGGACTAGCATGACCAAGTGAACACGCCACCCAGGACTAGCATGACCAAGTGAACACGCCCTTCAGGACTAGCATGACCAAGTGAACACGCCACCCAGGACTAGCATGACCAAGTGAACACGCCCTCCAGGACTAGCATGACCAAGTGAACACGCCCTCCAGGACTAGCATGACCAAGTGAACACGCCCTCCAGGACTAGCATGACCAAGTGAACACGCCCTCCAGGACTAGCATGACCAAGTGAACACGCCATCCAGGACTAGCATGACCAAGTAAACACGCCACCCAGGACTAGCATGACCAAGTGAACACGCCACCCAGGACTAGCATGACCAAGTGAACACGCCACCCAGGACTAGCATGACCAAGTGAACACGCCATCCAGGACTAGCATGACCAAGTGAACACGCCACCCAGGACTAGCATGACCAAGTGAACACGCCACCCAGGACTAGCATGACCAAGTGAACACGCCATCCAGGACTAGCATGACCAAGTGAACACGCCATCCAGGACTAGCATGACCAAGTGAACACGCCACCCAGGACTAGCATGAACAAGTGAACACGCCACCCAGGACTAGCATGACCAAGTGAACACGCCCTCCAGGACTAGCATGACCAAGTGAACACGCCACCCAGGACTAGCATGACCAAGTGAACACGCCACCCAGGACTAGCATGACCAAGTGAACACGCCCTTCAGGACTAGCATGACAAAGTGAACACGCCCTTCAGGACTAGCATGACCAAGTGAACACGCCCTTCAGGACTAGCATGACCAAGTGAACACGCCCTTCAGGACTAGCATGACCAAGTGAACACGCCACCCAGGACTAGCATGACCAAGTGAACACGCCCTCCAGGACTAGCATGACCAAGTGAACACGCCCTCCAGGACTAGCATGACCAAGTGAACACGCCACCCAGGACTAGCATGACCAAGTGAACACGCCATCCAGGACTAGCATGACCAAGTGAACACGCCACCCAGGACTAGCATGACCAAGTGAACACGCCACCCAGGACTAGCATGACCAAGTGAACACGCCACCCAGGACTAGCATGACCAAGTGAACACGCCCTTCAGGACTAGCATGACCAAGTGAACACGCCACCCAGGACTAGCATGACCAAGTGAACACGCCCTCCAGGACTAGCATGACCAAGTGAACACGCCCTCCAGGACTAGCATGACCAAGTGAACACGCCCTCCAGGACTAGCATGACCAAGTGAACACGCCCTCCAGGACTAGCATGACCAAGTCAACACGCCATCCAGGACTAGCATGACCAAGTAAACACGCCACCCAGGACTAGCATGACCAAGTGAACACGCCACCCAGGACTAGCATGACCAAGTGAACACGCCACCCAGGACTAGCATGACCAAGTGAACACGCCATCCAGGACTAGCATGACCAAGTGAACACGCCACCCAGGACTAGCATGACCAAGTGAACACGCCACCCAGGACTAGCATGACCAAGTGAACACGCCATCCAGGACTAGCATGACCAAGTGAACACGCCATCCAGGACTAGCATGACCAAGTGAACCGCCACCCAGGACTAGCATGACCAAGTGAACACGCCACCCAGGACTAGCATGACCAAGTGAACACGCCCTCCAGGACTAGCATGACCAAGTGAACACGCCACCCAGGACTAGCATGACCAAGTGAACACACCATCCAGGACTAGCATGACCAAGTGAACACGCCATCCAGGACTAGCATGACCAAGTGAACACGCCCTTCAGGACTAGCATGACCAAGTGAACACGCCATCCAGGACTAGCATGACCAAGTGAACACGCCATCCAGGACTAGCATGACCAAGTGAACACGCCATCCAGGACTAGCATGACCAAGTGAACACGCCACCCAGGACTAGCATGACCAAGTGAACACGCCACCCAGGACTAGCATGACCAAGTGAACACGCCATCCAGGACTAGCATGACCAAGTGAACACGCCCTTCAGGACTAGCATGACCAAGTGAACACGCCCTCCAGGACTAGCATGACCAATTGAACACGCCACCCAGGACTAGCATGACCAAGTGAACACGCCCTCCAGGACTAGCATGACCAAGTGAACACGCCCTCCAGGACTAGCATGACCAAGTGAACACGCCCTCCAGGACTAGCATGACCAAGTGAACACGCCACCCAGGACTAGCATGACCAAGTGAACACGCCACCCAGGACTAGCATGACCAAGTGAACACGCCCTCCAGGACTAGCATGACCAACTGAACACGCCATCCAGGACTAGCATGACCAAGTGAACACGCCACCCAGGACTAGCATGACCAAGTGAACACGCCATCCAGGACTAGCATGACCAAGTGAACACGCCATCCAGGACTAGCATGACCAAGTGAACACGCCACCCAGGACTAGCATGACCAAGTGAACACGCCACCCAGGACTAGCATGACCAAGTGAACACGCCCTCCAGGACTAGCATGACCAAGTGAACATGCCACCCAGGACTAGCATGACCAAGTGAACACGCCACCCAGGACTAGCATGACCAAGTGAACACGCCCTCCAGGACTAGCATGACCAAGTGAACACGCCATCCAGGACTAGCATGACCAAGTGAACATGCCACCCAGGACTAGCATGACCAAGTGAACACGCCACCCAGGACTAGCATGACCAAGTGAACACGCCATCCAGGACTAGCATGACCAAGTGAACACGCCACCCAGGACTAGCATGACCAAGTGAACACGCCACCCAGGACTAGCATGACCAAGTGAACACGCCATCCAGGACTAGCATGACCAAGTGAACACGCCATCCAGGACTAGCATGACCAAGTGAACACGCCACCCAGGACTAGCATGACCAAGTGAACACGCCACCCAGGACTAGCATGACCAAGTGAACACGCCCTCCAGGACTAGCATGACCAAGTGAACACGCCACCCAGGACTAGCATGACCAAGTGAACACGCCATCCAGGACTAGCATGACCAAGTGAACACGCCCTCCAGGACTAGCATGACCAAGTGAACACGCCATCCAGGACTAGCATGACCAAGTGAACACGCCCTTCAGGACTAGCATGACCAAGTGAACACGCCCTCCAGGACTAGCATGACCAATTGAACACGCCACCCAGGACTAGCATGACCAAGTGAACACGCCCTCCAGGACTAGCATGACCAAGTGAACACGCCCTCCAGGACTAGCATGACCAAGTGAACACGCCCTCCAGGACTAGCATGACCAAGTGAACACGCCCTCCAGGACTAGCATGACCAAGTGAACACGCCACCCAGGACTAGCATGACCAAGTGAACACGCCACCCAGGACTAGCATGACCAAGTGAACACGCCCTCCAGGACTAGCATGACCAACTGAACACGCCATCCAGGACTAGCATGACCAAGTGAACACGCCACCCAGGACTAGCATGACCAAGTGAACACGCCATCCAGGACTAGCATGACCAAGTGAACACGCCATCCAGGACTAGCATGACCAAGTGAACACGCCACCCAGGACTAGCATGACCAAGTGAACACGCCACCCAGGACTAGCATGACCAAGTGAACACGCCCTCCAGGACTAGCATGACCAAGTGAACATGCCACCCAGGACTAGCATGACCAAGTGAACACGCCACCCAGGACTAGCATGACCAAGTGAACACGCCCTCCAGGACTAGCATGACCAAGTGAACACGCCATCCCGGACTAGCATGACCAAGTGAACATGCCACCCAGGACTAGCATGACCAAGTGAACACGCCATCCAGGACTAGCATGACCAAGTGAAACATGCCACCCAGGACTAGCATGACCAAGTGAACACGCCATCCAGGACTAGCATGACCAAGTGAACACGCCACCCAGGACTAGCATGACCAAGTGAACACGCCCTCCAGGACTAGCATGACCAAGTGAACACGCCATCCAGGACTAGCATGACCAAATAAACACGCCACCCAGACTAGCATGACCAAGTGAACACGCCACCCAGGACTAGCATGACCAAGTGAACACGCCCTCCAGGACTAGCATGACCAAGTGAACACGCCACTCAGGACTAGCATGACCAAGTGAACACGCCACCCAGGACTAGCATGACCAAGTGAACACGCCACCCAGGACTAGCATGACCAAGTGAACACGCCATCCAGGACTAGCATGACCAAGTGAACACGTCATCCAGGACTAGCATGACCAAGTGAACACGCCACCCAGGACTAGCATGACCAAGTGAACACGCCACCCAGGACTAGCATGACCAAGTGAACACGCCACCCAGGACTAGCTTGACCAAATGAACACGCCACCCAGGACTAGCATGACCAAGTGAACACGCCCTCCAGGACTAGCATGACCAAGTGAACACGCCCTTCAGGACTAGCATGACCAAGTGAACACGCCCTCCAGGACTAGCATGACCAAGTGAACACGCCCTCCAGGACTAGCATGACCAAGTGAACACGCCCTCCAGGACTAGCATGACCAAGTGAACACGCCATCCAGGACTAGCATGACCAAGTGAACACGCCACCCAGGACTAGCATGACCAAGTGAACACGCCACCCAGGACTAGCATGACCAAGTGAACACGCCACCCAGGACTAGCATGACCAAGTGAACACGCCCTTCAGGACTAGCATGACCAAGTGAACACACCACCCAGGACTAGCATGACCAAGTGAACACGCCATCCAGGACTAGCATGACCAAGTGAACACGCCACCCAGGACTAGCATGACCAGGATATAACCCAACATGGATCCTTCATACGCTCCACATGTACAGCTTGCTCTGACATGTTTCAGTGTTCCCCGACCTTTTTGAGCTGGGCCACACCTTTTCCATTGAAAACAAACAAAGCAGCTAAAACGTAAACATTGTCCGTGGAAGGGCTCTGAACACAGACACGCTGCAAAGCTGCATATTGGAGAAGATCTTTACACGAGAAGCAGCTAGCATAACTCTGTTAGCATCAGAGCTGGCCGGCTACTTCCGGCACTTCCAGCGCTGGTCAGGACGTTCTGGTGTGAAGACCCCTGCGTCTGAAAAGTAGAGAATGTGCGTCTGGTGAGCGGGGCTTCAGCGCTTGAGCGTTTGCAATCTGAACGCGGCTTTTAGCGTAGTACAGTGCCTTGCGAAAGTATTCGGCCCCCTTGAACCTTTCAACATTTCGCCACATTTCAGTCTTCAAACATAAAGATATAAAATTTTAATTTTTTGTCATAAATCAACAACAAGTGGGACACAATCGTGAAGTGGAACAAAATTTATTGGATAATTTAAACTTTTTTAACAAATAAAAAACTGAAAAGTGGGGCGTGCAATATTATTCGTTCCCTTTACTTTCAGTGCAGCAAACTCAGTCCAGAAGTTCAGTGAGGATCTTTGAATGATCCAATGTTGTCCTAAATGACTGATGATGATAAATAGAATGCACCTGTGTGTAATCAAGTCTCCGTATAAATGCACCTGCTCTTTGATAGTCTCAGGGTTCTGTTTAAAGCGCAGAGAGAACCATGAAGACAAAGGAACACACCAGGCAGGTCCGAGATACTGTTGTGGAGAAGTTTAAAGCCGGATTTGGATACAAAAAGATTTCCCAAGCTTTAAACATCTCAAGGAGCACTGTGCAAGCGATTTTATTGAAATGGAAGGAGTATCAGACCACTGCAAATCTACCAAGACCCGGCCGTCCCTCCAAACTTTCATCTCAAACAAGGAGAAGATTGATCAGAGATGCAGCCAAGAGGCCCATGATCACTCTGGATGAACTGCAGATAACTAATAACAACTGCTGTAGAAGCTGCTCCTGTGTGTGTTTTTATTATAAGTGCCTAAATGCACTTTAGTTTGAACATGTGCTTGTTTGTGTGAAGCTGAACCTCCACAGCCTCAGTGCCTTTCATGTCTCTGCTTTAAGTCTGTTCCAGGTCAAGTTTCCAGATCGTGTCTACGCCTTACAACAAACACATTTATTATTGTTTTTATTACAAACGTTGACTTGTTGCATAAGCACAGACATGAACAAAGAAACACATGTGACATCACAACTCTCCACATTCTCCACCGTTTATAGTAAGCACTGAGCCTGTTATACACGTGTTGTCCACATGATGGCGCAGTGCAATTGTTTCTCATATCCATTTTTGTTTGACTTATTTTAAATGTCATGGATGTTTTTATAATATATATCTTTGTTTAGTTCAAGGTTTTACAATGTGATAGTTTTAAAATGATTAAATCTCAAGTCAGGAAAAGCATCAATTTAAAAACACATTTATTTATCAAAGAAACCTTGTTTCCAGTAAAACGTAACCAGACTGCTCCATGACGTCATTGATCATATAACTTTATATCTTCTGTCACTAGTTTCTACATGTTGGCTCTGTCACATCTTTAGATCAGCTTTTTCAGACAGAAAAGTGAGAAAGAGAGGACCCCCCTCACTCAGCCAATCAGCTCTCAGCCCAAAGAGTCCCAGAGCTCTTTGTCACATGTTTAAAGACATGTTTGAATAAGATAAAAACAGCATGTTGTTGTCTTGTTACTTTTACAAGAGTCTTTCTGTCGGGAAAAGCATCGTGTGTTATTGATGCAGAAAAGAGTCCTGTATCCAGCGTTAATGTGATCTCCATAAATACTTTCACTTTCATGTGTTTCCAGTCAGTAAATATTCTTGAACACTGAAGAAAAGGCTCAGATGCAGAGTCTGGGATGGAGTCTCAGCAGAAGACATGTTTTATTGTTGGTTCACAGCGTAAGCCGCACGACCAGAGCTTCACAGCGTTCACATGGTTTTATACCAAGGCAGAACACAGAAGCTCTCCTCAGCGTCGCCATGGAGACAGAGAAGTCTGCTCCCACCTTAGACCAAAACATCCAGTGGAAAATCCCGACTTCTACAGACTGTTGTAAGGAGCAGCTCAGTGCAGGCTTTACGTCAAATTCCTGAAGATCATAGTTTGGAAATTGTTCCCTCTCGTCTCCCAATAATACATTTTCAGGAACACCATCTGGCTCACCTTGTTCAATATCATTGATCCATTTTTCCGTGTAATCTTTAAATGATTCGCTGTATTGCTTAATGCCTGAGAACCATTCCTTTTGTTTCACTGTTTCATCCCTTGGGAGTAATGGTAATACAGCGTTGTGGGCAGCAGATGCATTATCACACATTTTATTGAGTGCTCCGAGAGACTCCTTTATTTGAGACACGTTTTGTTTCCGTTTCATGAGTTCCTTCATTTCTGGTATCATACCAGATCCACAGGTGAATAAAAGAGGTTTAAAGTCTGTTCTTCATCTGTGTCTCTGCTGCGTCTCTTTACAGCTGCACTCTCTCAGGGGGCGGGGTCTCACACTTTTTTAATCATACTCTCAGGAAGCCAGGGAAAGCTTGGGCTCCAACACTGAGGAAACACAATATTTGGAGACGAGAACAGAGAAAGATGAATTCAACAAAGTAAGAAATAAAGATAGAAAAGAAAATGACACGTTTAATAAAACTATACTCACATATGTACAATGTGTGCGTCCTTATTCTCTACAGTATTCACACACACACACACACACACACACACACACACACACACAGACACACACACACACACACACACAGTAAATAAATTCAATGTTTTAAAATTCAGTGTCAAAAAATTCAAAGTTGAAAAAAATTCAGTGTCAAAAAATTCAAAGTTGAAAAAAATTCAGTGTCAAAAGATTCGTTGCATTTTTTTTCGCTGCTTGAAATGTCATGCTTTATTTCCGGGTAAATCAAGAGCAAAGCAATCGATCAGCCAATCCTCCATAGATGTAGCCAGGGCCAGAACACGACTTTGTCCTGTTCATCTGAACATGGCGTCCACAGCAAACCAGTAAGTGTGTTTTCTCATCATTAGTTTGTATGTAACACGCAAACCACTGCTGTTTGTACTTTCTGAACATGTTTTTACCTTAGCTTATCATTAGCTAGCTCCGCGTAGGTGGATTCTACGTTTTGGCGATTCCCCAAAGCTAATCTAACAGCAGCAGCAGTAACAGCAACAGCAGTAACAGCAGCAGTAACAACAGCAGTAACAGCAGGTTCCTGGACGTCTGCCTCTGACTGTCTTTTCTACGGTGGACTCATCACAACCTGAAATAAAATAAATTAATTATGATTTAGTTCTTTGTGTGCAATGAAAAGTGATGTATGTGTTTTTTTATCCAACCACACGATCCGTGAGAAACATGTTTCATAGCTTGTATTTAAGTAATACTTCTAATCTTAAATACATTTAAGCCATTAACTCTGACATGATCAGGTCTGTTGGATTTCAAGAGGAGCTTGTGCTCAAAAAGTAAGTACTCATGACCTTAAATCTGGTCAGTTCAAGTCCACGCGTCTTC
Organism: Knipowitschia caucasica; assembly: GCA_964034765.1. Classification (NCBI taxonomy): domain Eukaryota; kingdom Metazoa; phylum Chordata; class Actinopteri; order Gobiiformes; family Gobiidae; genus Knipowitschia; species Knipowitschia caucasica. The sequence goes on from OZ035825.1 coordinate 3,592,903, forward strand.
TGTGTCCAGCTTCATGTTCACAGATGTCTCCCTGCACATTATCACATTTTTACTTAATACAAATTACTTTACAACAAAGTGATGCACAAACGAGGGCCATAGCAAATCCATCAATCGCACTAAACACATGCATTATTTACATGAAATATCACATTTTTAAGACTAATGATTACTCTTAAAACAATTGTAACAGAGAAAGTATGATACAAAAGCCGCCTTTTTGGGTTTTTATAATTACTTCCACAGTTAAAGGTCCTATATCACGCTTTTCTTCATGTTTCACAGTCAATCCTATACACATGTGTGATATTAATGTGTATGATACACCACACAACAATCAAAGCTTGTGAGATTAGAGCCATCTCTTGTATAGAGGTGACGTCACCTCGACTCAAACGAGCTGATCCAGAGAAGAGTCTGCTCCTCTGTCCGTGAGCCCGCCTCCCCCCGCCCGCACGGTGACGTAGCATCACGCTTTTGTCGTTTATCACCTGTACTTAGTAATTTCATACATAAGAATAAACTTTTTCCAACAATGACAATCCGTCACATCGAGCCCTATGTCCTCGATGCACAATCAGAGCCTAGTTATTTAGTTTACAGAAGTATACAGCGAGTTAGCGTCACTACTTACAGATCGAGGGGTCCGAGTTACGTCTTTTACCGTGGGAATAACGTGTTTCCAGATCAGCTTTTGAGTAAGTCCAGTTCCATTGTCCCTGTAGTTCTGGAACAGTCTCAGTGAAGTGTCGCAGATGAACCGGTATTATAATAGATCCATGAGATGAACAGATGAAAAAAGTCGAGCCGCTTTCTTCCTCTTCGGGCCAAATAGTGTGTCACATATTTACACCCATAACACACTTCATTCAAGTTGACGTGATCCTAACACTTTTAGTTGCTGACAAAAGCATAAAAACAGCAGCTCTATGTGGTGTCCGCGAGACCAGACCACAGACGCTGGACTCGGGAGCCGGAGCCTGTGCGCTCTGATTCGCTGTTTTGATCCGTCAATCACCTCCCGCCGGCTTTTAATTTATTTATATTTTTATTATTTTTGACAAAAAACAGCATATTAATTGTGTATTGTTTACCCCGTTTTGACAAAAGTATTTAACAACTATTTTAAATACAAAGCAAACGGGGTCATGCGCGTCATCAGTGTGGTTTTCGTCACTGAAGTGGACCCGAGCGTTTCTGTGCCTCACGCTGGGGAAGGAGACAGATTGCTCTCTTACAAAAGATTGACAGAATCAATGAATAAACTACTGTGGGCTTGTGTATGAAGGCCAAATAGCATTGTAATCATGTTTAAAGCAGAGAAAAGTCAAAAACCGTGATATGGGCCCTTTAAGAGACGCTCTCTTTATTCAAGGCTAGGTTTAAAACAGTCCTCTTTAGTTTAGCATATGGCTAGGAAGGTAAGACTCAGGGAAGGCTAAACTCCTCAGACTGTCAGTCAAGCTGCATAGGGAGCCCCCTGCTGGAGAAGTATGGTAACTTGAGCACTATCCTCTCCTCCTTCCTACTTTATCTGTTTAGCATTATTAGGATTTTGACTGTAGTTTGTTCATTGCTATTCACCCGTTGTCCCATTGTCTGTTTCATGGTACGATGACGGGATCTCTGAGGCTGGTCTCCTCCATCTACACCTGTGGACTGCCCCGCCCGACCCGCCTGGGAGTGCTTCAGTCCTGCACCGGACCTGTCCACGTTCAGCGGCCACTGGTCCACGTCCTGTAGCTAGCTTAGGTCCTAGATCATTAGCCTGTCCGTCCGGAGGAGCGGATCCCTTTCTCAAATGGGTCTCCCTCCCTGTGGGTTTCCCTAGTTCTCCCCAAGGTTTCTCACTTTTTCCCACTGAGTTTTTCCTTGTCGATGCAGGAGGGTCTTGTTGGACAGTTAGTGTCCAACAGAAAGGATTGGTGATGATCAGGACACTTTAGCATTCTACAACATGTATGGACATTTTCTTCTGTGTGTGCTTTATATTCTTCATGTGTTTTAACTGTTGATTCTCTGACCTGTGTTGGTGATTTCAATGGTTTTGTTAAGTCCTCTGAGATGACTTCTGTTGTGACCTAGGGCTATACAAGAATAAATTGTTTTGTAATGTCTTAAACAACACTGACTTTAACACAGCTCTAAGCCTCGGCTCCACTAGTGCACTAACTAAACTACAGAAGCAACTAGTCACAGGTTCGTTGGGAGGAAACTAGGAGACAAACCCGTTATTTAAGGAAACAACTGAGTATTCAGTCTACATTAAACTGATGAGAACACGTGAAGAGACGAGAGTCCTATGGATCAAGGATCTACAAGAACTGGAAAACCTGGACTGAGTCCTTAAGGACGACACTCAATGATCTAAACTGGATCAGTTTGTAAGGATTAGTAAGTATAAGTTTGCATGACGTAACGACAGACATCGACCCAGAGCTGAACTTTTATACAAACATAAATAATGACTGCAAATATTACAGAGAACATCAAATATCGTCTTTATTCAGACTGATGTAGAGTCAGTGTAAACTCTGCTTTTAAATGGAAGTATCTTAAAGCTGCACTAACTGATTTGGAGAAAATGTCAAACTCGAGCGATGCGCTCCCTCTCTCTACTCGCCCTCCCCGCACCCACGGAGCTTTCGCCCCCCACTAGCCCCCTCCCCCGCAGCCTGTGATCTGTGCTGTTAGCTTCAGAGCTAGCGTCTCACAATATGGAACAAGATCGCACTTTTGCATGTGGATGGCGTGACCATAGCATGACAGAACCGGGAAGCACGGAGAGGACGAGACTTTCTTTCAGATGGCTGTTTCGCTGTGTAAGCAGTAACGAAGACACAGGAAGCTTCAGGTTAGCCTCTGCTGCTTGTTGTGCTAACTCAGCTGTCGGTGCTAACCAGAGACCTGTGGCTTTTCTCACGAAAGTGGGGGCCAGTGGTCCGCTGTGATTGGTCACAATCTGAGACCCGAAACACTTTCTCTTCCTTGTTTCACCAAAACTCGATCTAAAATATAATGTCACACCAGCACAAATCTGCGCTACTTTTTCTTCAAAAGGACGTTTATCCCAATGCACTACATGGATATGGATTGCATTTTCGTAATGAATACAAAAATAAAGTCAGTTAGTGCAGCTTTAAATCTCACTTTGAGAATAATAAGGCCTTCCTGCAGCTTCAGAATGATATGTTCAGACAGAACAGGAACAGTCAGAATGATGGCTCTGTACAGAAATAAACTCTGCTCAAATAGTAAAAAATATGACTTTTGTTGTGAAAGACAAAATGGAATGTGTTCTGTGTGAAATAGGAATCGATAACAAGAAGAATATTGTATTAATTGGTTTATACAGACCTCCAGGTCAAACACTGAACACTGAACATATTGATACATTACATCTTTATCTGCAGAGATTTGAACTTGGATTTATTAAAAATCAAGTTCCATCCACGTCTGAAACATTAAAACCTTTTCTCTCTTTATCCAACAGAACCAGGCCCACTGTGAAAGGACAAACATTAATCCACAATATATTCACCAGTGTGGAAGAGATGGAGAGTGGTGTAATAATCTGTGACTTTAGGATCAGGACGTGACATAAACAACATTACTGTTAGCTATTGGAGGAAACAAGGAAGTACTGGGATACTGGAAACGCTCTTTGTAAATAGAATGGAGTCATTTATTGAAAAACACAACATCCTAACAATCAATATGGATTTAGAAAGGACAAATCAACTGAACTTGCATTATTGTCTGGACTAGTTTTCCTCCTTTGATCTTCCTTCATGGTCCCAAACAGACGACATATTTGTATTCATCAGTTCATTTCTTTGAATGAGGGCAGTACATATGAATGTGTCAGAAACAGCTTCAACATCAAGATGCTGGAATTAGCACAAAAGCTAAAATGCATCCTTTGTCCTAAAGCGGCAGAAGAAACACATGTTTAATATATATGCTCTGTATGTTCATGGGGAGGCTGCACCTTTTTACTTCTTTCTCCATTTAGAGCCCACCACTTGGAAACACAAATACATTTGTACAAACACATTGATATTGTAAATATGCTTCAATAGTTTGTATCTGCAGTTTAGTTCAGAATAATAATGTCCCACTCTGTCTCCTTCTTCATCACATGTCAGTTTGAATCTTAGACTTGATGCAGCTTTAAAGGAACCATAAGATTTTCCTTTCAGACAAAAACCTGATGTATCCGAGTCTCCAGACACAAAGTAAAGATGTTCAAATCCACAATAAGTGTTTGGTCTGTAAAGCTCAGCAGCTGCAGCACAGGGTTAAGACTGAAGTGTGATCCTGTAGAGTCTGACTCTGGGTTCACATGATGCAGCCTCAGCTCTGTCTCCTTCACTTTGTTCCAGATGCTGCGTCTTCACACCTGCTTCTCACAGGTTTTATTGTGTTTATGAAGAGATGAGCTTTGAGTAAAAGACTTTCCACACTTTTCACAGACAAATGGTTTCTCTCCAGTGTGGATCCTCTGATGATCTTTGAGAGAACCACTCTGAGTAAAACTCTGATCACAAACATCACAGCTGAAGGGTTTTTCTCCAGTGTGGATTCTGCTGTGATCATTAAGACTTCCTTTTGTAGAAAAACTTTTTCCACACTGGTCACACTCGTACGGCTTCTCTCCAGTGTGACTCCGATGGTGAACTGTGCGCTCTGGTACTGTTCTAAAAGTTTTACTGCAGAAGTCACATGCAAATGGTTTTTCTCCAGTGTGAATTCTCTCATGTCTTTTGTAGGAGGAAAACTGAGTAAACTCCTGCCCACAGTCTCCACAGACGAATGGTTTTTCTCCAGTGTGGATTCTGTAGTGCTGAGTGAGGTTAGATAAATGTGTAAAAGTCTTCTCACACTGGTCACACTGATTAAGTTTCTCCCCTGTGTGGACATGCTGATGTAGTGAGAGCTGCTGTTTGGTCCCAAATGTTTTTCCACACTGGTCACACTCAAATGGTTTCTCTCCTGTGTGGATCCTCCGATGATTTTTCAGAGTACGCTCTTCTCTAAAACTCTGACCACAGAAGTCACAGGTGAAGGGCTTTTCTCCAGTGTGGATTCTGCTGTGGATCTTGAGACCTCTTTTTGTAGTAAAACCTGTTCCACACAGATCACACACGTATGGTTTTTCTCCAGTGTGAGTTCTGTAGTGGGTCTTTAGATCAGAAGCAGAGCTGCAGGTCTTTCCACACTGATCACAGGTGACCCCCATTCTGTAGATGGACTTTGTAGATCTGCAACAAACACAACAAACACATGTCATGAATATATAAATACAAATGACCCACATGTATTTTTGCTACAGTGACATGTATTTGGACAAAAAAAACACAGCTTTCAATTACATTGCTAAAATTAATGTTGTGTAACATTAATACAATACAAATAATAAAGTATAGGTTTACTTTCACAAAATAAGATATAAAAAGAATAGGAACAAGTGAGCCCACACAGTCAGGAGAACAACCCTGCTTCAGGCCGGACTCAGGAGAAAGGACAGAGAGGAGAGAGGGAGGAGGGGTGAGAGACAGAAAGTAGGTAATAGAGGGAGAGACAGGGAGACAAGGGAAAGAGGTGGAGAGTGGAGGCTCAGCGAGGAAGGACAGATAGAGGAGGGGAGAAAGGGGGAGAGAGTGTGTCAGGACAGACCACAAACGTCAGTCGCGATGAAGATACAATACAATTTATTCTTGTATAGCCGTAAATCACAACAGAAGTCATCTCAGAGACTTAAAGAAGCTATACCCGATTTGTTTTCTAAGTAGTGGATAAAAATGCTTATTACTGAATACAAGTTGTATTATAATCCGTAATATAATTGAAAACTTGATGTCATTGATTCCGCTGTGTAAGAATTACAAGCAGTGAAAAGTGCTGAGTAGAGTTTGAGCGGGACGCTCGTTCTCCTCCACTCACAGAACGAACAGCCTGCGTCCTCTAGCCTCTACAGCGCTGCTAAAAACTAGGGCTTCGACTTAACAATTCGAATATAATTCTAAAAAAAAAAAATTATATATATATATATATATATATATATATATATATATAAATCTCCGAACACATATTAGACAGCAATGTATTCAATAACTGCAAATAAAATAGTTAGCTCCCAAAGGTTCCACAGAGACGTGCTAGGCAGGTAACAGCTAAGCTAGCTAGCTCCCTGGAACTACATGTTAATGGTAACTTCCGGGTTTTTCACGATCACTTTTTGTCACATTAAAATAGTAATTTGGTCATGAAAACGATAACAAGAAATTCTGAAAAAGTCCGTGCATGTGTGTTAAGGATGTATAAGTATACTGTATTGTCCGATTAACATTTAATGGTATTGATTGATATGTATTTTTTTATGATTGTCTCAGTTCGCTTCTTGTAAGAGACAAATCTTCGTAATGGGTCTGTCCAATGTACTTGTCTTAGTTTTGACTCTCACTTGTCGTACCATCCCAGCTTTGTCCGGGGTTGTCTGGACCACTTTTCCCGTAATCCAAGAGTTGCGTGGCGAAGAGTCGTCGATGATAAGTACGATGTCTCCTGTTGTGAAGTTGCGAGATGGACGAATCCACTTGCGGCGCTCCTGTAATAGGGGTAGATATTCTCGTGTCCACCGCTTCCAGAAAATGTCGGACATATACTGGATTTGCTTCCATCTCCTCCTGGCGTAGAGATCATGTTTATCGAATAGACCAGGGGGCAGTGAAGGTTTGGTCTTCAGAAGTAAAAGGTGGTTTGGTGTAAGGACCTCCAGGTCATTTGGGTCACTGGATGCCTTTGTTATTGGTCGACTGTTGATGATGGCCTCTGCCTCGCATAGAAAGGTGTGCAGGCCTTCTTCATCCAATGTTTGAATCTTCACAGTGGCATTTAGAATTTGCCTTATGGACTTGATTAAACGCTCCCAAACGCCGCCATGGTGGGATCCGGTGGGAGGGTTGAACATCCATTGAATGCCGTGTTGTTGTAACGATTCTTCGATCTTCGAAATGTTCCATTCCTCCAAAGCTTTTTTGAGTTCCCGCTCAGCACCAATGAAATTAGTTCCGTTGTCCGAGCGGAGAATCTTTACTTGGCCTCTTCTGGCTATGAAGCGACGAAGAGCATGAATAAACGAATCTGTATCCAATGAAGATGCCATTTCTAAGTGTACTGCACGAACTGTGAGACAGGTGAATATGACGCCGTATCTTTTCACCATACTTCGGCCACGCTTTACCTCAAATGGACCGAGGTAGTCCACCCCTGTGTTGGTAAACGGGGGGTCATCTGGCAGGACTCTGTCTCGAGGAAGGTCAGCCATTTGTTGTTGTCCTGCAACTCCATGAATGCGTCGGCAAATAATGCACTTAGAAATAATCTTCCTTATTACAGCGTTGGCACCTGGAATCCAATACTTTGTTCTCAACTTGGAGAGTACATGGTTACGACCGCAGTGAGCCATGTTCTCGTGTATTTCTCTGATGATGAGCTTTGTGATGTGAAGATCTTTGTTCAAGATTGCTGGACGCTTTGCCTCTTCAGGTAATGCTGCTCTACTGAGCCGTCCTCCAACTCTTAGAATGCCACGTTCGAGTAACTGATTCAACTTGAATATACTGCTGCTTCTTTTCACGCATTGGTCATTTTTAACTGCCTTAAGTTCTGTTGAAAATGCTTTAGCTTGGCAGTAGCGAACAATCTCTTCTTCGGCTATTGTGAGGTCGTCCATGGTTAGCTTGGTCATGTCTTTGGCTTGAAGTATGTTTTTCTTGTAATTGTCCATTTCCTTTTCGACTTCAACTTGAGCTTTTGTTGCATTCGACTCCTTTCTTTTGCGACTTAGCGTCAGCAGAATACTCTTGATTTTTAGCATCCATGCAACTGCTTTCTTCAGACGAAACCACGATGAGAAGTATTGAAGCAACTCCAATATTGCGTCCTTTTGTTCTTCCACCTTATTTGCACATACCAGGGTACTCTTTACCTCTGGGTCTTCTGTGGTTAAGTCTTCAAAGTATTGCATGTTCTCTGGCCATTCTTCCATGGGCGTACAGAGGAAATCCGGCCCCTGTAACCAGACATGGCTCTGAACAAAGTTCTCAGTCTTTAGTCCCCTGGATGCAAAGTCTGCAGGGTTCTGTGAGGTATTGACGTATCTCCACTGGTTTGGTTGGGAAGAATTCAAGATGGCATCCACGCGGTTAGCAACAAAAGTGCGGAACCTACTTGATGTGTTGCGAATGTATTTTAACACGGTAGTACTGTCGGACCAAAACACTGATGGTTGAAGTGGGAGATGCAGCTCAGATCTTAAAACTTCGTCCATCCGAGCCGCCATTGTAGCTGCCGTTAGTTCCATGCGCGGGATCGTCATGGGTTTCAGTGGGGCCACTCTTGCTTTCCCCAGAACGAATGAACAATGTACTTGATTGTTGCCGTTTCTTTGTAACAGATAGCTTACAGTCCCGTATCCTTCTTCACTTGCGTCGGCGAAGTGGTGCAATTGATTGAATGTTGACTCGCCAAAGCCCACAGGTTTGAAACATCTTGGGACACTGATGTTCTCTAGTTGTTGAAGCTGGTTCTTCCACACAAACCACTTACGTGCAAGATCTTCTGGTATAACAACGTCCCAGCCAATCTTCCGCCTGCATAGCTCTTGCAGGATCTTTTTAGCTTGAAGGGTAATCGGCGCCAGGATACCCAACGGATCGTAAACGGAACTTACAAGGGACAAGATGTTTCGTCTTGTGGGAGTTTTGTCTGACAGTATGGTTTTGAACTTAAAGCTGTCAGATTGAATACACCAATGGACTCCCAAAGCCCTTTCCATGGGTAGTACATCCTGATCCAGGTTGAGGTCTTTAACTTCTGTTGCCCTGTCTTCTTCCGGAATAGCGGACAGAACCTCTCTGCTGTTACTTATCCATTTTGTCAATCTGAACCCGCCGGTTTGACAAATTGCTCTCAAGTTGTGATACAAGCGCAGGGCTTCCTCCTCTGAACTCAGACTTTAAAAGGTCATCGACGTAATAGTTATGGAGCACTGTGTCCACTGCTTGGATGTCAAACTTGTCTCTGTTGTCTTCAGCACATTTGCGCAGGGCAAAGCTGGCGCAACTTGGTGACGAAGTAGCTCCAAACAGATGAACCACCATTTTGTACTCGACCATTTTCTGCGTTATGTCACCAGATGGCCACCAGAGAAAACGTAAAAGATCGGAATCTTCATCAGGCACCTTCACCTGGTGGAACATTGCTTCGACGTCTGCCATGAGTGCCACGTCTTCATGTCTGAATCTGGTGATGACACCAAGAAGCGAACTTGTAAGATTGGGTCCTTGTAACAGTTGATCATTTAATGACGTGCCTTGGTAAGACGCTCCACAGTCGAACACCACTCTAAGCTTGAGCTTTTTGGGATGATAAACCCCATGATGCGGTAGATACCACACCTTTCCGTCATTTCGACTGAGGTCTTTGTCGGGTACTTTCACGGCATGTCCTTTTTCGATAACGTTTTTCATGAAGGATGAGTATTCAGCGTGGAACGTAGGATTTTTCACAAACTTCTGCTCTAAGTTCCTGGCTCGTTGCTCTGCCACTTTGCGATTATTGGGCATTTTTATTAGTTTGTTCCGTAATGGCAGCGCAATGCGGTAATGTCCTTCCACTAGCGTAGCTGACTGTGTAGCGATGTCAAGAAACTGCAAATCCTCTCTTGACATTTTAAGCTTCTCGTCCTTCTCACACTCTGGGAAGTCACTCTTGAACTGTTGACTCCAGAGTTCATCCAATCGACTTACTGATATGCGATTTGCTGCAACTGTTATCAACCCACTTTGCGCACTTGTGGAAGTGCATCCCTTGAGTGGTTCACTAATGGTCCAACCAAGACTCGTCTTCACAGCGTATGGACCTCCATCTTCACTGGCGATCACCTGCCAGGGTTCAATGGCTTTAGGTGCATTAGTCCCGATGAGTAGACCAATTTTGGCATCAATCTTGGGGATATACACTTGCTGAAGGTAGGACCACTTGTTAATGAAATCTTGAGAAGGAATATTATCAACAGATGCCGGAATGTGACTGTGACTGTACATATCTGGCAGTTCCATAAAGTCATTGCTGTCTAAGCTGCTCACTTCCAAGCCAGACACAATGCAACTACTGACAATCTTCTCTTCTCCCATCGTTTTTAACAAAATGTCTGTGTTTCTGCCTGTGAGACTGAGCTCTTGCATTAACTCTTCGGTACAGAAGCACGCGGTACTGCCGGGGTCTAGGAATGCGTGGGTTTTTGTCACCTTTTGTCCTCTTTTCGATTTGACCTGAACTGGAACAATCGCCAAGATGTGTCCTGTGTTCCCTGAATTATGGGCTGGTGAATCCATTCCCACGAATCCATTCACAACCGACTGTGATGGTTCTTCACTTCCAATTGTTTCCACTTCTGGCTCTGAATCTTTGTTAACATTGTTAGACCTTGTCTTAAAGTGTAGAACTGTAGGGTGTGGCTGTGAGCAAACCTGGCAACTCATTCTCTCCTTGCATGAGTTACTCATGTGTCCTTGTTTTAAGCAACCAAAGCATAGACCTTTAGTTCTCAAAAAGTCAATCTTTTCTTTGTGAAGCGATTTCTTCATCTTGTTGCACTTTTCCATTGTGTGCTCGGCACCATGACAAAACAGGCACGGTTTTGAAAATGCGCTGGCCTGATTGCTGGCTTTATTCTGTGCTGTGGGTGTAACATCTTGAGGGCTGGTAATAGTTGCTGCTGTAGTAAAGCCTTTCCTATAACTACTTCCTCTGTGCAACCTTTCATCCGCTTGTACTTTCGATTGACCCTTAGCCACTCCGTCCTTTATGTCACCAAACAGTGGGTGCAATATTTCCTTAGCTTGCTTGTTAATAAATTGCACAAGATCTGCAAACTTGGCTCGGCGTCGGTCCCACTCGTGTATTCCATATGCAAATGTTCTCCATCTTTCTCTCAGTTTGTATGGAAGCTTTGTAACAATAGCGCGCATGTTATCTGTATTGTCCAACTCCTCCATAAACTCTACATCATTCATTGCATTGCAACATCCAGTGAGATATAGGCCAAAAGCGTGGAGGGCCTCTCCATCGTCGGACTTTATTGTGGGCCAGTTCATGGCTTTGTTAATGTATGCCACTGATATCTTGTAAGGATTCCCGAAGTGTTCTTCCAAAAGTCTTCTTGCATGATTATAACCATGTGTGGGATCCATATGTAAACAACTTCGAACTAACTCTCTTGGTTGTCCACTTGTGTACTGCTCCATATAGTACAATCTGTCCTTGTCACTTTCAGTTTTATCTTCAACGCCATGTTCAAACGCCCTGATGAACAGTCGATACTCCAAAGGATCCCCGTTAAACACTGGAATGGCCTGGTGTGGCAGGGTTGCTAACCTTTGCTGCTTGGTTAGTACTTCAACAACATTCTGTAATGCGTCTGCTGTTTGTAATGGCTTTGTGTTAACCATGCTATACTTTTGTGTACTTTGTAGTGCATGTGAAGGGAGTTGACTTTGTGACTGGACAGTCGCTGATTTGACCTGGGCCTTGTGTGACTCGACGTAAGCGCTCATGTCGTCGTTACATATTGACCTTTTGGAGTCGCGCTCCTCATATTCAGTTAGAATCTTGATCTTTGCATCATTTTCTTCTAGTGCTGTCTGGATTTCCAGATTCTCCCTTTCTCTTTTGAGTTGAGCCTCTTTTTCTTCCAAAAGTTGTTTTTGTTTCAAAGTGTTAGCTTTAATTAGCAATGTAGCTCGTTCTATTTCTGCTTTCATGCGAGTAGATGAAGCTGCTGATGCCCGAGATGATCGTCCTGAAGATGCTTTCGAGCGCTTGCTGCTTGATACTTTCGAAATGCAATCGAATGGCTGTGGTATCGGATTCATCACTATAACCTCTGATGTACGCAAATCAGTCTCTTTAATCCAAGCCTGGGCTGTTTCTGCAAAAGTCTTAAAAGAGTCTGCTTTAGGTTCGAACCAGCACTCTTGGTCTTTGTTTGCATCCTCCTCAGATAGTTCCAGAAATAGCTCTTTAACATTAGTGTTTAACTCACAGAAAACATCGTAAAGCCTCTGAAAATCCTCCATTAGCTGTTTAACTTCTTCCAAACATGAATCATCACCATTTTCCATCAATAACCGCACTTGGTTCACTGTGCTTGTAAGTTTAGAAAGCTTTGCTTTTCTCAGATTTATAGCTCTGTGTAACTTTTCTCCTTGTGCCTTGGGAGTTACTTTCACAACCCTGGGTTCAACTACAACGCTCATGTCTTCTTCTCCGTTTGGGTTCATGGTAATAATGCAGTAATAGCGATGGCGCTGCACCCGATAGAACAAAGGACCACGCTGCTACGCGATGACTCGGCAGAGTTTTTTGAGTTGTAGAAGTGCCACTTTACTCACGTTCATTACTGTTGCAGGTGCTTGAATTCGTGTCTTTGTTGCTCGAAATCCTTCCACATATATCCACACACGTCCATTAATCCACTGATGAGCTCTGTTTTCTTACTATGTACTCTGCAGCTTCCACTTGTTGCCGATGGCTTACTCGCGTTACTTTAAAAAAGAGAAAAACTCCCACGGGACTCCACGTAAAAATTAACGAACGTTTATTCCACACTCTTGTACACGAAATTACTTTGCTGAGTTGTCTCTTAATAAAATAAATGCGGTAAGAAAACCGTTTGGCTCCTTATCTCCTGAGCTGCCAAAGTTACGTGCCTCTCTCGAATTACGCTCGCTCTCTTCTCGCTCGCTCCTCTGTAAACAAACCAAAACCTATCTCTCTTAAAGCGACGGTAACGTAAATGCTAAGTGATAAGCAAGTAAAAACATGTTCAGAAGTACAAACAGTATGTTTGTTTACATACAAACGTAAGTGATGAGAAACACACTTACTGGTTCTGTTATATGTAAAACAAAAATATAAAACATTGAATTTATTTACACTGAATACTTTGTTACAGTTTATAGAATTCAAAAGCAAAAAAAAGTGTTGATAATAAAAACACAAAATAACCTTCATAAAATGATTCTGATTCTGACAACACCTGTCTAAAGTTTCAGACTTCTAAGTTTTATGGTTTTTATGCAGTTTCTCCTTTTCATCAAGTAGTGCCATTCGGAATGAATTTGGCACAATTGTGCCAAAATGCTTTGCTAACATTTCATCAACAAAAATATATTTTTTTATTATTGGTACTTAAGTCCCTAATCTATGGGATTTTTTTTTTATTTCAAAGTTGATTTTTTATGAGTGTAAATTCATTGCAGCTTCAGCGTCTTTTCACTGCCATTGCGCACACTTATGCTGATGCAAACTAAACCAGTACACATTTGTCCCACCCCTTAATAGAAAGCCTTCCTCATTGGCTACACGGACAATGACAACAAATGTGAAGTGACGGGAGATGTTGCGGACCCAAAATAGCTCCTAGCTCTTCATGGAAGGTGTCATTTGAAAGATAAGGAGCAAAGGAACACGTGGATACCAGATGTTTGGGTGAAAAATCAAAGCTAAAAGTCTGTTAACAGTGAAAGAACAGTCTCTGTTCTCTCTTTTTTTTCCGTTTTGTTCGCTAAAGATAAATGCACATTATTGGATTATTTCTCCAGAATGCATTTTACTTTGGGAAAATACAAGTGGATATAATATTTTCTATGGACTGTTCCAGAGAGAATGATGCATTGCAAGCTGGGAGGAGATCTGATATTATTTATGCAGCACAAGCCCAAAGGTAAAAAACTATTTAAGTGATCTATTTTGTGCCCACATTATGTGTTATATCTTTTTTGAATGCAAAGTCTGATGTAGTTTACACTTGTATAGAAATGTAGATAGGTGGGTGTTAACCTGCTATTTCATCTTAAATATTTTTTAATTTTCCTGAAGACATTGCGACATGCACCACCACAGAGACAACTGCATCAACAAGCATCGCCACAAGCAACGATGTGTTCACTTTTACTGGAATATCAAATGAGGAAATGGCTGATTTGGGGGTTGCTTCATTGTGTCCTACTGCCCATCCTACCTCTTCGATTCCTCCAACAATACTCTGTTATCTTTGACAATCTGGACTTTTTACATGCAGACACATCACCAGTCCATCAATCACACAAATAAGTTGTGAATAAACTAGTCACATTTCAACAACATAAATCTCTTTAATACATGTTGTCAGCCGCTGGTTCAAAACTACAGGTTATCTGGACATCAGCACAAACACACAAGTTTACAGATACACCATCTGGGTCAGATAGATGTTAGCAGCAGAGTGACAAAGGATGGGACAAAGATCGCTGGTCTTATTCCATGGATAATTTGAAACACATGCAACAATATGTCCCACATTCCTCTCCCTCAGCTTCCCTCTAACCTCTAAATAAACATGAGATCTACTGAAAACAAATGTTTTCGGCTTCCTGCTTATTGGTGTTTCACTCATGACTGGGGGATGGGAGAATGCTCCATCCCACCACACAGTAGGTTAACACCAAAGCTGTCTAAAGTTGAATATATTCTAATTCACTTTAATGAAAATCCAACAACTCTACTATCATAAGTCCATACACCGGATCCATCACATGAGTGTCATCGACAGAGTCAATCCACTGCACATGGAAGATCATAAGCCTTTCAAATGCTTTGAGCAGTTTATGTTGCTCAGTCGCTTCCTGGACCTGACACTCAAGACTGTTTGCGAAGAGAAATATGTCGTCTTGGGAAGCCGTATCCTGACATGTTATTTGGAGGCATTTAAGATCTTTGAGTGTAGTTCCACACTAGTTCTCTGTAGAGATGGCCCAACCCTCAAACACATGTATGTTTTAGAGTATCAAATTACAAATCATTGTCTAATATCACAGTGCTAATACACTTAACTCTTTTCTAACATTGCACTTTGTAACTACAGTATCCACTTGGACTTCTACTCAAGGATGAGACACAAACTGCAGACTTGGTGAATGTGCTGCAACATTCTTCAACAAGAGTAAATATCAATATTCACTTTATCAGTTCCTAAACAAAAATTAAGATTTATCCATTGATTAAAAAGGTCCTGGTTTTTAATAAAAAGGTCACATTTGTTTAGAGGTTAGTTAACATGTTTTTTCATATGTTCTTACCTTAGACTAGTTGATATGTACCTGTCTGGTCTGTGTCCGTGCGCTCTGCCATGCACTCGGAGCACAAACGCAGCCTCTTCCACAGACTGTATAGTAACAAATCAGCTCCCGTTAGAAGTCATGTCTGGCACTAAATGTTAGAAAAACCATCAGCATGTATTTTTCAGTAAGGAATACTCATCTCACTCCACCAGAAATTATCATTAATGGAGACAAATTGTTAATTGTGAACTCGACTAAATATTTAGGAGTTGAGCTTGACAGGACACTGTCTTTTAAGACGCACATTTCCAAAATGATCAAACGTATAAAATTTAGTTTGTCTCAATTTAGGGGAATCCGTCACCAGATGAGTCCACATGCGGCAAAGCTTTTTATGCATTCAATGATTTTTTCACAATTCACTTATTGTTGCACATCCTGGTCATTGGCTCCAGACTCAGCAAGGCAACCTCTTCTGAGTTTATACAAACAAGCTCTAAATATTTTAGAGGTCACATCATCATTGCAAAATTGTTGTAGAAATATAAATTATTTACATTTGAGTGTGATCCAGTTTGCAAATATCTGTCTTATATATACAATTTTCCAAAATTTGGCACCCCCACCACTAAATACATTTGTGAAAAGGTGTGAGGAGGTGAGAACCAGATCCACCAGAGCCACATCCAGGGGAGACTTATGTGAACTTTAGGTCCTCCTCATTTGGTCAGAACTGTTTCTCTCTCAAAGCAGCAGTGGCCTGGAACTCACTACCTCTGTCTGTGAGGGCCTGGAACTCACTACCTCTGTCTGTGAGGGCCTGGAACTCACTACCTCTGTCTGTGAGGGCCTGGAACTCACTACCTCTGTCTGTGAGGGCCTGGAACTCACTACCTCTGTCTGTGAGGGCCTGGAACTCACTACCTCTGTCTGTGCGGGCCTGGAACTCACTACCTCTGTCTGTGCGGGCCTGGAACTCACTACCTCTGTCTGTGAGGGCCTGGAACTCACTACCTCTGTCTGTGAGGGCCTGGAACCTACTCTGTCCTGGAACTCACTACCTCTGTCTGTGAGGGCCTGGAACTCACTACCTCTGTCTGTGAGGGCCTGGAACTCACTACCTCTGTCTGTGCGGGCCTGGAACTCACTACCTCTGTCTGTGCGGGCCTGGAACTCACTACCTCTGTCTGTGCGGGCCTGGAACTCACTACCTCTGTCTGTGCGGGCCTGGAACTCACTACCTCTGTCTGTGAGGGCCTGGAACTCACTACCTCTGTCTGTGAGGGCCTGGAACTCACTACCTCTGTCTGTGAGGGCCTGGAACTCACTACCTCTGTCTGTGAGGGCCTGGAACTCACTACCTCTGTCTGTGAGGGCCTGGAACTCACTACCTCGGTCTGTGAGGGCCTGGAACTCACTACCTCTGTCTGTGCGGGCCTGGAACTCACTACCTCTGTCTGTGAGGGCCTGGAACTCACTACCTCTGTCTGTGCGGGCCTGGAACTCACTACCTCTGTCTGTACGGGAGAGTAGCTCACTAGGACAGTTTAAACTCAGCCTAAAAAACTGGCTCAAAGAGAATCAAGTCTGTAGTCATTAGTCAGATGTAAATAATTGTGTGATGTATATTTTGTATGTATTGAATTGTGTCTGTGTGATTTAGACGTGTTGTATTTTATCTGTATTTTAATTAGGCCATTCATTCTTTCTATTATCAATTCTTTGCACACTGTAAACCTGCTGTCACGTTGCCTCTGCCTCAGGGACTACGGATGAAAATTAGCTTGTAGCTATATCCGGTCTGAACAATACATTTATTGTGCAATGTCCCTGTCAAATAAACAAATAAATAAATAAATAAAAAATACGAAACTCTTCCACGTGTTCCCGATTTAAACACAGTTACGTGACGTGTTACACTACAAAGTATAGTAACACAGAAATGTAACATGTCGATTTTCTTAGCAGATAAAAAGGGGTACTATATTGTGAGGCGTAATAATACGAGGAGCGCTACGTCCGCGTTTGTGCTCCGTTTGCATGACAGAGCGCACAAAGACCGGACAGGTACATATCAAATAGTCTAAGGTAAGGTAAGAACATATGTCAGTATGTAAAAACGGTGGCTTATTCCTTTAAAGGAACCATACGATTTTCCTTTCAGACAAAAACATGATGTATCCGAGTCTCCAGACACAAAGTAAAGATGTTCAAATCCACAATAAGTGTTTGGTCTGTAAAGCTCAGCAGCTGCAGCACAGGGTTAAGACTGAAGTGTAATCCTGTAGAGCAGGGCTGGACTGGGACAAAAAAACGGCCCGGGCATTTTTTCCTTCTTAGCGGCCCAGGCAACTCAAAAGGTTCAAGGAGCCATATTTGACAAAAAAACAAAAAACAACATCATCTGTCTGGAGCCTCAAAAAAAAAAATAACAGCGTTGTATAAGGCTTATATGAAGGTAACGGGCTGAAGCTGTATTAGCTACATTAGCTACCTTAGCTACATTAGCTATATTAGCCTAATATCTAAATGACAAAGTAAAGGCTAAACACATAAAAACCATTCATGATTATCAAATGTGTATTTTCATTGCAGCGTGTCCTGGAGAGAATGACGCACCACGTGACAACTCTGCTTTTAGTTTAACTTCCATTTTTTTGCCTTCATGCAATTGTACAAATACAGTAAATAAATCTGCTTTTTGGCTCCGAGTTCACCTGCATCACTGTCTTTTCATATCCATCACAGGCTGAAGTTAGCTGGAGCTGAATGTCCTTAATGGCCTTTTCTTTCACCGTCTTTGCGAAGGTATTTGAAGTCTGAAAATAGGTGCTCTGACTTTATGATGAATGAATCTTTCAGTGAACAGTGTTTAAATCTTCATTGTTTCTCCTGTTGCAACAAAACTTTTCATTACATCACAAACATGAAGCAGTCCTTCCTCATTGACTGAAAGCAAATGTTCATTCTCATTCTTAGTCCAGTCTTATCGACTCTCTTTATCTTTGGGATCCATGCGCACACACAGTCTATAATGCACACACGCCGGTTTGTTTACAGCACCGGCCGCCTGGCACGGGCCGCGTCACAGGATATGACGCACTACGTTGACAGAAATGCAAAAATTGAATATTACTTATACAAGTTATTGCAGCATTGAAAAACGTCAAGAAACCACATTGAAACTAGAAATAAAATATAGCCCTCACACTCCATTCAGACATTTTTGAAAAGGCTCCAGGAGCCACTTTAGGGGCACTAAAGGTTGCCGACCCCTGGTTTATACAGTATGTGGAAGCAAATACTGTAGAGGATCAGGATGTCTGCAGTTTCAACAATAAAATAAAATGCAATAGTTTACATTAAACAGAGTAATAAACATGTCTCAGAGTGAGGGAGGTGGACACAGACAATACTATTGTTTGTTACAGGGATGAGAATTGCTAAAACATTCTGAAATGCATAGAGCCATTAGCTGGCTCTAAATCTGTTTAATCTGTTCACAACATGAACTTTTAATGCAATGGAAAATTTAGGTACCCGAGCTTTAATTTAGAGGAGAGGGAGACGCGGACTGTTTCCTGCAGCGGTGTATTTATTGGGTGCACAAATTACGAAAAGACATGCATGGTCCTGTGCGAGTTTATGGTCTTGGGTACATGGTCACGTTGCGGCTACGCGCTCGCGTGTTGTGAGCGGCTCCCGGTGAGCGGTTCCTACGTCCAGCTCAGAACCGCTGGATGCGGGAACACTGCGGCCGCTGAGGTGGTGGACTCCCATTCGAGTACATACAGCAGGTGCCCCGCGGACACGCGCGCCCCCCTCAAACATTTCTCAACGGATTTACACTTTTCACAAACATGTTTTTTGTATGAGGCAGACAGACCGGCCCAAATATGGGCATCGGACCTTCGGGCATTGCCCAGTACGCCCGATGGCCAGTCCAGCCCTGCTGTAGAGTCTGTCTCTGGGTTCACATGATGCAGCCTCAGCTCTGTCTCCTTCACTTTGTTCCAGATGCTGCGTCTTCACACCTGCTTCTCACAGGTTTTCATGTGTCCACGAAGATGTACAGTATAACAGACTTTCCACACTTTTCACAAACAAACGGCTTTTCTCCTGTGTGGATCCACTGATGATCTTTGAGATGACTCTCTTGTCTAAAAATCTGACCACAAACGTCCCAGCTGAAGGGATTTTCTCAAGTGTGGATTCTGCTGTGGCGCTCCAGATGTACTGCTTGAGAAAAACATGTTCCACACTGATCACACTCGTAAGGTTTTTCTCCAGTGTGGATTCTTTTGTGAATATAAAGACCTCCTCTCGTGGAAAAACTGTTTCCACACTGATCACACTCATACGGCTTCTCTCCGGTGTGGCTCCGATGGTGACGAGTGCGATCTGCTGCAGTTCTAAAAGTTTTACTGCAGAGGTCACATGCAAATGGTTTTTCTCCAGTGTGGATTCTGTAGTGCCGAGTGAGGTGAGATAATTGTGTAAAAGTCTTTTCACACTGGTCACATTGGTGAGGTCTCTCTCCTGTGTGGACACGCTGATGTAGTGAGAGCAGCTGTTTTCTCCGAAAAACTTTTCCACACTGGTCACACTCAAATGGTCTATCTCCAGTGTGGATCCTCTGATGATCTTTGAGAGCAAACTCGTCTCTAAAACTTTGATCACAAATGTCACAGCTGACGGGTTTTTCTCCGGTGTGGATTCTGCTGTGGACCTTGAGACTTCCTTTTGTAGTAAAACCTGTTCCACACAGATCACACTCGTATGGTTTTTCTCCAGTGTGAGTTCTGTAGTGGATCTTAAGTTCGGAAGCAGATCTGCAGGTCTTTCCACACTGATCACAGGTGACCCCCATTCTATAGATGGACTTTGTAGATCTGCAACAAACAACAAAGACATGTAAGATAGTTATAATATTTTTTTTACATTGCTGGTGGTGAGGGATGTTACAATGACCTGTATAGCTGTCAACCCCGGTAACATTTACCGTCCTAATTTTCCAAAAAAAAAGATCTCAGAAACCCGGGACTGGTGCGTGGTAATCCACTGAGTCTGCTGCTGATTAAAATGTGAGACTAAAAAGAATATGGCAGCTACCTGCTATTGATAACAACAATAGTAAATTACAAAAATACAATAGATTAAAGCCGCAAGCGGCATCGAACGGCCCTCGTCAAAATGTAGGTGGCGCCGCCGCGTCATGATTTGCGTCCGTAGCCGTAGAACAATGTACGGAAAATTATAATGAACATGATCAGTTGGTTTGGCTCCCCAAGTAAAACTTTGGCTCATTTTCAATGGGGTTGAGGTCTGGAGACTGGCTAGGCCCCTCCAGGACTTTCAAATGCTTCTTACGGAGCCACTCCTTTGTTGCCCGGGCGGTGTGTTTGGGATCATTGTCATTCTGGAAGACCCAGCCACGTTTCATCTTCAAAGCACTCACTGATGGGAAGGTTTGGCTCAAAATCTCACGATACATGGCCCCATTCATTCTTTCCTTAACACGGATCAGTCGTCCTGTCCCCTTAGCAGAAAAACAGCCCCAAAGCATGACGTTTCCACCCCCATGCTTCACAGTAGGTATGGTGTTCTTGGGATGCAACTCAGTATTCTTCTTTCTCCAAACACGACGAGTTGAGTTTATACCGAACAGTTCTACTTTGGTTTCATCTGACCACATGACATTCTCCCAATCCTCTGCTGTATCATCCATGTGCTCTCTGGCAAACTTCAGACGGGCCTGGACATGCACTGGCTTCAGCAGGGGGACACGTCTGGCACTGCAGGATTTGATTCCCTGTCGTCGTAGTGTGTTACTGATGGTAACCTTTGTTACTTTGGTCCCAGCTCTCTGCAGGTCATTCACCAGGTCCCCCCGTGTGGTTCCCGGATTTTCGATCACCGTTCTAATGATCATTTTGAACCCACGGGATGAGATCTTGCGTGGAGCCCCAGATCGAGGGAGATTATCAGTGGTCTTCTGTGTCTTCCATTTTCTGATAATTGCTCCCACAGTTGATTTGTTCACAACAAGCTGTTTGCCTATTGTAGATTCACTCTTCCCAGTCTGGTGCAGGTCTACAATTCTTTTCCTGGTGTCCTTTGACAGCTCTTTGGTCTTGGCCAAGATACAGGTCTGCCAGAGATTTTCCTTGTTTGAAGTGACCAAATACTTATTTTCCACCATCATTTACAAATAAATTCTTTAAAAATCCTACAATGTGAATTCCTGGATTTTTCTTTTTTCGCTCACAGTTGAAGTGAACCTATGATGAAAATTACAGACCTCATTATTTTAAGTGGGAGAACTTGCACAATCGGTGGCTGACTAAATACTTTTTTGCCCCACTGTATAATCTGTGCATGTGTTCATTTATATACAGTCTCCATTGGATGACCATGTGACTAATACATTTTTTATGAACAACTATTGATGGTACATGTGTTGAGATGATGTGGAGCGATTTTTAGCAAAACGGTGAAACGGCCCAAGGCTGGTTTGATGTTTGTGTGAGGTGTACATTTCCCATGGGAGAGTTTGACGACGCCACGGCAACAGGCAAATAAGTCTTGATTGTCATTGACTTTTTGAATCAAGAAGAGGGCAAAACTGAATTATGTGCAAAATTTCAAACATTTTGGAAAAACTAAATGTGACTGTCCCCATGTAAAACTTTGACATACTCTGTAGGGGGCGGTAATGGGCGAATTTAAAATATTCCACTTTCACATGAACTTGACCCTGGAGTTGAAC
The DNA here is from genome assembly GCA_964034765.1 of Knipowitschia caucasica. Classification (NCBI taxonomy): domain Eukaryota; kingdom Metazoa; phylum Chordata; class Actinopteri; order Gobiiformes; family Gobiidae; genus Knipowitschia; species Knipowitschia caucasica. The sequence goes on from OZ035825.1 coordinate 3,614,842, forward strand.
AATGCATTAAATGTTTGTGCAAATCAGACTTTGTGCAAACGGGAGAAAATTTGCCATTGTCAAAAATGGCAAAAGAAATGTAACTTTTTGCCGCTCCGCTGCTCAAACAACGTTTCACTGATCAAAATTCCCTGAGGTCATTTTGAAGGTACATGTGTTGAGACGATGTGGAGCGATTTTGAAGCAAATCTTTGAAACGGCCGAGGAGGAGTCTCTTTCCAACCGACATGTAAAAATCATGCTTCATTTTTGCATTGTCCAATTAAATTCATGGGTTTCCGGTTTGTCAGAGGGAGTGACCACAATAACTTTTTGTTGTTGTTGAGGAACAGGAATTTCGTGGCTCTACGACAAACTTGACCTCGGACAACTCCCATAGCCGTAATAAATTGACTTTTGTAGGGGGCGCTGTTCTGGCATTGTTTTAGTCCGATAAAAGTAAACACCAAAATAATGTTTTGCCAGGTCTGTCTTTTGGCAAGTTTTCATGCATGTTCAGGGGATCAAATTAAGAATTACATTAATACATATGTAATTAAATTACATAGATAAAAGGTCTAGTGTCATTCTATGAACTGCTTTACTCTAGGTACAGCACCGTGTGAGGGACTCACAGACGTTCTATTGGCCTCGTTCTTTGTCAAGGAGTGTGCCACACTCAACCCTGGAGGCCTTCCACAGTCTGATTATCAGATTCTCCCCAAAGAGCGTAGGCTTCTCCTTCAAAGGAATGTTGGCTTGGTAATACCTACTGAAAGTATTACATTATTTTATATATTGAGGCTGTCAAATGATTGATAAGAGATTAATGAAAAATTTGTGTTAATAATAAAAATAATAATATTTTTGACAGCCTTAATATATTTGTTAATATATTTTTAGTTCCAAGGTTGAAAGTTCCTGCATTACATTACAATAAGAACGCAAGTAGGTCTCACTCTACAACCATAGAGGGTGTGCTGTATGCGATTGTATACCCGAAGTATAAACACAGACTACACTGTGAGAGCCCTGAAGACCAAACCTACCTCATGTATGTCACATTTACACAAAGAACAACACTTTTATAAGTCAGTGAGGACAGACGTTATTCCTTGTTTACAGTCTATAACAGAGCTAGCTTACAGTGCTAAACTTCTAGTGCTAACCATTAACCAAAGTCCTGTGATTTAATTTTTCATATCCTGTAAAAAATAAATATATATAGTCTTTGTTGGGTGTCCCAGTGATCAGAAAAACCTGGGCAAGAATTAAGGAAATGAGGAGGTGGAAGGAAAGCATTGTAAACCATTGATGGTGACGCCAACCATTATAGCTGCACCAACAGATTTTGAGAAATGTTCAATCGCGAGCGATGAGCTCCCTCTCTCTGCTCGCCCTCCCCGCACCCACGGAGCTTCTCTTCCTTATTTCATCAAAACTCGATCTAAAATATAATGTCACGCCAGCACAAATCTGCGCTACTTATTCTTCAAAAGGACTGATATCCAAATGCACTGCATGGATATGGAGCATTTTTGTAATGAATACAAAAATAAAGTCAGTTAGTGCAGCTTTAAGACAAAATGTTTTTTTTCCTTTTTCAGATTTCTTTGGCATGGTCAATGGCAATAAGGACCAGCAGTGTTTCAGAATGATAAAAGTCGTCAGCCAAGTTCTGAAACTATGAACTCAAATCTAGTGGATGATGGAATCCTTTGCAGTCCATGAATGTTTTTATTTTCTATATAATCAAGTTCTAATTTATGCTTCCTCTGCAAATGTTTTATCCAATTATCATAAAGGACTTTATTCTGTTATAGGTATTTGTTATTTAATTTCCCTTTTTTCTTTTTGATAATTTACACTTCAAAGCTGTCGCTGTAGTTACTAAATTCCCCGACTGCTGACACAGCAACAGCAAAACAACTATTATTTTTGGGGGTGGAGCCCATCTTCCAAAATCTGCCTGCTTGAATATAAAATTGTTTACACATCGTTACCAATAACTATATTGATACATTTAGTGGATCTTGGTCTGGGTTCATAAATATAATTTACAGAAAAAACTGTCAAGCAAAGCACCGCAACATAAGGAGTGACTGTATGGGAATGTGTTAGTGCCCAGAGTCAGAACTAAACATGGGGAGGCTGATTTTCGGATTCATGCTGCTAAAATCTGGAACAATCTTCCTGAAGATGTGAGACAGGCCTCCTCTCTGACAATGTTTAAAACCAGGTTAAAGACAGTTCTGTTAAGCTGTGCATACAACTGAGGGATTTTATATTTTTATCTTCCTTTTTAATGTTCTGTGATTATTTATGATTTTAATGCTTTCTTGTTCAGCACTTTGAGTGGCCTTGTGTATGAATTGTGCTATACAAATAAACTTACGTTGCCTTGGCTTGCCTACATAAACGCCCACTCAGACAGGTTAGCCTTTTGGGGTCTGGATCCCTGCATGAAGCAGTGTAGTTAGTGTTAAGGCGCGTTCAGACCAAAAGCTTCAAAAAGCTTTTGACGCGCGTCAGCTGACGCCGGGTTATTTTTGTGTCATTTTGGTGCTTGAAATTTTTGCCTTTATTTGTTGTTCAAATCCATACAACGTTGTCGTAGGGCTTCTACACAATGTGTATGGGTTCACAGCATACTTCAGAGGCGTGCAGTCTTTGGCGAGTTTCACCATTTACTCCAGGAGCTGCGTATGGACGAGGCTCGCTTTCAGCGGTACTTCCGAATGTCAGTAGCCCAGTTTGATGACCTGCTCACCCGCATCGGAGCTCGCATCGCCCGCATGGACACCAACTACAGGCGCTCGATTCCCGCGGAAGAGCGCCTGTCTATCTGCTACAAATACAATAGGAGGGCGACAGTAGCTCAGTTGGTAGAGCATTGGCCTTTGAGCCTGAAGGTCGTGGGTTCAAGCCCACCGCAAGACCTACTTCACGACTCCCACTGATGACTGCTGTCGTTGTGTCCTTAGGCAAGACACTTAACCCCACTTTGCCTGAAGCTCCCACTGAAAGATCTCAGCTCCTGTGGACTCACCCCCTGCAGAAGGATCAGTGAGTATGGACTGGGTGGCAGCTGGGGGCCACCCCCCCCGACCCAGAAATGGATTAAGGGGAAGAAAATGGATGGATGAAATACAATAGGAAATAGCGTCCCTAGCATGGATCACGGCCCGAGAGATAAGAGCGGCCAAAAGCAGGAACAGTTGAATATATGTTTTAATAGGACATAAAAGTTAATTGTAATAACATTTGAGGCGGGAAATATACCCCACTAATGTCATATCAGAGATCTATTTGGTGATTAAATAGATATTTAAATTTTTGTCGGACTTTTTCCCTCCAGCGCGGAGCTCCAATGCTAACCACGGGTGTTGATCGGCGCTGAACACCCGTGAACCCAGGGAGGCTTTTGTTACAGACTTTCTCTGTTATAACGATTGTATTTAGAGTAATCATTAATACGATTGATATATTTGCTATGGCCCTCGTTTGTGCATTTGAAGTCATTTTGAAGGTGCATTGTGTCACTGTAGTGAAGTGATTAGAAAACTGATCAATTAAATGTTCACTGTTTACAATGGCAGGGCCTGCCATCTCGTTTACAAGCATGTTTTAAAGTTTATTAAGTAAAAACAGCATTGTCTGCTACTTAGTACTTAATATATTTAGATTCCCAAGTGATTAACCCCCCTGTGATTTCACAAGAGAGGGTACATTTCCATTGTTGCTGCAATTCCTGATAGACAGAATGTAAAAAAAACAAAATTACAAAATCATATTGTATGAAAAAAAAGCAGCTTCAGGTTGGGCATCTCCAGCATCATCCCAGATGTGGTGGCAGCCATCTGGGACGACCTGGTGGAGGAGGTCATGCCTGTGCCTGGAGAAGAGGAGTGTAGGTTGTCTGCTATGGAGTTTGAGGAGCTTCAAAAGCTCAGCTTTGCTCAGCTTCGGCGTCAAAGGGATTGTTTTGATACACGAGCATTACGCGCGTCAAAAGCTTCAAGTGAGCGCGTATTACTTGCGACTCTTGAAGCTTTTGACCATTCACATTCAGCACCATTCACTTTCAATGCAAACCTGATGCTTTTGACGCCAAAGTTAAGTCCGGTCTGAACGCCCCTTTAGAAATGCGCATATAAAACGGATGCATTATTATTATTATTACACTAAACAATATTTTTGAAAAACTAATTTAGATATTCCAAAAATTGCAGAACCGGATTGGTCCGCAGTTGAAGAATCACCCATATATAAATACAAAGGTTTACAAAGGACTGAGAGCCACAATTTTGAAAAAGCTGAATGAAAAGGATGCACAGGACTTACACACAGCACAGAGCAGGGAGCACAGAGCAGAGAGCACAGAGCAGAGAGCACAGAGCAGGGAGCACAGAGCAGGGAGCACAGAGCAGGGAGCACAGAGCAGAGAGCACAGAGCAGAGAGCACAGAGCAGGGAGCACAGAGCAGGGAGCACAGAGCAGAGAGCACAGAGCAGAGAGCACAGAGCAGGGAGCACAGAGCAGGGAGCACAGAGCAGGGAGCACAGAGCAGAGAGCACAGAGCAGAGAGCACAGAGCAGGGAGCACAGAGCAGAGAGCACAGAGCAGGGAGCAGAGAGCAGAGAGCACAGAGCAGGGAGCACAGAGCAGAGAGTACAGAGTAGAGAGCAGGGAGCACAAAGCAGGGAGCACAGAGCAGAGAGCACAGAGCAGAGAGCACAGAGCAGAGAACACAGAGCAGGGAGCACAGAGCAGAGAGCAGGGAGCACAGAGCAGAGAGCACAGAGCAGAGAGCACAGAGCAGAGAACACAGAGCAGGGAGCACAGAGCAGAGAGCAGGGAGCACGGAGCAGGGAGCACAGAGCAGAGAGCAGGGAGCACAGAGCAGGGAGCACAGAGCAGAGAGCAGGGAGCACAGAGCAGGGAGCACAGAGCAGAGAGCAGAGAGCACAGAGCAGGGAGTACAGAGCAGAGAGCACAGAGCAGGGAGCACAGAGCAGGGAGCACAGAGCAGAGAGCACAGAGCAGAGAACACAGAGCAGAGAACACAGAGCAGTGAGCAGAGAGCACAGAGCAGAGAGCAGAGAACACAGAGCAGGGAGCAGAGAGCAGAGAACACAGAGCAGAGAACACAGAGCAGAGAACACAGAGCAGAGCACAGAGCAGAGAGCACAGAGCAGAGAACACAGAGCAGTGAACGTCTTAAAGCTGCTGTACCTAACTTTTATAAATGCATGTTGTACGTCCTGCTGTGACAGAACTCAAAGAACATGATTTCAGTTCAACACAACATTCAGTTTCACTAAATAAAAACCAGATCTAAAATCCCTCTAAAAATGTAATGTGTGCTTTTACTGAACCTTCACTTTTATTTCCTCGTGAATAATCCATGTTGTGAAAACGTAAAATCAGACAAATGTCTTCATCCTCTGAGAAAACATCTGGTGCATATTTGTAAGATCCCCGTGAGTCACTATTGGACTCTTTGGGCTGATTGGCTGAGTGAGGGTGGTCCTCTCTTTGTCACTTTTCTGTCTGAAAAAGCTGATCTACAGATGTGACAGAGGCCAAACACACATGATGTATAATAATTAATAATAATGAATGTTATTTTTAATGCACCTTATATTTCTAGGAAACCCTGAAGATATTGATGAACAGCTGCGTTTGAGGCTAAATAACGATGATGGAGGAGACAGATTTAACCTGTGAGAGCATGAGAGAGAGAGGATCTTTTATTATTGTATAGTCTGTAGTTTTTAAAGACAGTGTAGAAAAGTCCAACCAGAGACATTGTCACAGATAAACCTCAGACACGTCCTTTACAAACTCTGTATCACATGAATGAATGTTGAACTAAGGCTATATCCACACGAAGACAAAACGCTTATAATTTCAGAAACTTTTTCTGTAAACACGGAGTTAGCTCAGTAAATGTGTGCGTCCATATGAATGTAGTCAATACGCCTGAAAACGCTGTGAAACTATGCCAGACCTGTTGGTGGCGCTGTGACGCAATGACGGGATCAAGCCCAAACTTCCGTGACGGGAACTGGGCATGCGCAGAATTTTGTAAACAGACAACATGGCGAGTGGGCGAGCTGGTACTACATTAGTATGGACGGACGATGAGGTTGAACTGTTGCTTCGGGTCACACTGGATTACAAAACCAACAAGCTACATTGTTGTTGTCATTATTTTCTGAGTGCGGCGCATGCGTGCTTTAACAAGAGGCGGGGCGATGACGCAAGCGTCTCAGATACATTGCGGAGAGGCAGTAACCACGGAGCGGCATATACGGAGTTTTGAAATCTTTCCACTCTGGGACCTAGTTTCAAAAATGTTCGTTTACACCCCCCCAAAACGCTGGCCTCGTATGGACGATACACTGGATTGATAAAGTATTTTTGCGTTTAGGCCTGAGCTTGACTTCGTGTGGACAGGGCCTTAGTTTTGTGAACACCAGCGGGCTGTGTGCTCCTGACCACGGCATCGCTTGTTAATAGCACGTTACAGTCACAGGTGCGTTATGCAGAACTTAAAGATGCGTCACTGCGCCCGCCCATGAATTACAAACCGTGACATTACCCATGAACATAAATACTACTACCCCCGTATTTGTGACTATTCCCAAAGAACCAAACATGCAGAGTATTAAAAATGTTTAGGTACAAATATTTGGAGTTGATACATTTATGTTATTGTCACTTGAAGTTAGCTGGAGCAATGGTACAGTTTAGTGTGGAGTGAGCCACTTCTAAAGAGCAGTGTCAGACATCTCCTGTGTTCAAGTCCTTTTTACTGATCTTATTATTATGGATGTTCCTCTCTCATCAGCAAACACACCTGATACAAATGACTTGTAAGTGAGGCACAAACGAGGCCATGGCAAATATATCAATCATTTATAATAATCATTTATCGCACACATGTGTAATTGTTTACATCAAATATCACTTTATAAAAACAAATGATTACTGCCAATACAATTGTTATAACAGAGAAAGTCCGTAACAAAAGCCTCGTCTTTGGGTTTTCAGAATGAAGATTGTGAGAGCTCCACTGATGCTTCCCCCGCGTTGAGACCAGTGGGGGAGGGTCCCAGCTCAAAAGTGGCCAAAATGACGTGTGCTGACATGCTTGCAATACCACCCCGGGCCGATGGGGGTGGACCCAGAAGTAGAATTAGCCAATGCTAACATATAGCGTTAGCAGACCTCTCAAAAACGTCTTTACAGGATGGACCAAACGTTGGCTCTTGGCCCAAAGCTCCGTTCCACATGTGTGTCACTGCTGAGGGGGGTGTTTTGGTCCACTCTAGTTTACTTGCTGTGAATTTCTGAAGTCTCTCGTTCAAATGAATGGAGCTGCGCCGACTGACGCATGCGCAGATGTGTTTTTTCACCATTTTCTTGTGGGCGGGACCACTCGCGGCCATTTTGGATTGCTCCAGTAGAGCACATTATTTGGCCCATTAGTTAGAACGGCGGAGATAGGCGTGACTCTGTCCGTTAATATATACAGTCTATGATTGAGACGCTCTGTTCTCGGCTTGAGCACTGCCCAACCCTCGCTGTCAGCACCAGAAGAATAGTCCGACAATGTTCTATTTGATCCCCAAACAGACCTCCGATATGGCAATAGAGGGGGGTATTTATCGC
>OZ035825.1:3625000-3841517 GCA_964034765.1 Knipowitschia caucasica
TTTCACACTGAAGGCATCAAAATATGAATGAACTCAAGTGGAATTATCTACGTACTAAAAAAGAAGTATGAAACTCCTGAAAATATGTGTTACATTCTAGGTTCTTCAAAGTACACACATACACAAACACACACACACACACACACAGATAGATACACACACACACAGAGATACACACACACACACACACACAGATACTGGTCTCTCTCTGGTCGCTCTCTGGTCTCTCTTTGGCATCACTCTGGTCTCTCTCTGGTCTCTCTCTGGTCTCTCTCTGGTCTCTCTCTGGTCTCTCTCTGGTCTCTCTCTGGTCTCTCTCTGGTCTCTCTCTGGTCTCTCTCTGGTCTCTCTCTGGTCTGATTTGTTCAAACATTTAACTTTTACGAGGCCCTTTCTGTCAGACCAACGACCTGTTACTATGGAAACAGAGAAGTTAGAGACCAGAGCTTTAAATGGAAGAGACTGAGCAGTTCGTGGAAACGTTTACATCAGATTAAAACATTTCCGTCTTCACAAGAAAAAGTGACGATGACGAGATAAGAACATGTTCAAGAGACAGCGATCAGTGAGACCAGACCCAGACCAGACCTAGTCCTGGTTTAGACCGGCTTCAGTCCTGGTTTAGTCCGGCTTCAGACCTGCTTCAAACCTGCTTCAGACCTGGTTCAGACCTGGTTCAGACCTGATTCAGACCTGATTCAGACCTGCTTCAGACCTGCTTAAGACCTGGTTCAGACCTGGTTCAGACCTGGTCCAGTCCTGGTCCAGACCATGGCCCTCAGAGTCCTGCTTCTGTCCCTTTGCTGTCTGGGTAAGTGTTTGAATTCTCTTGTTCTATTTTTCAGACTTTTTGTTTGGTTCAAACGTAAACAGAGAAGTTGCTTCTGAACCAGAGCTTTTTAAAAAGTGTAGATTTTAGAAAACATTGTGTTGAAGCTGAAGACCCTTTAATCTTCCTCTTTATGTGACAAGGTTTTTATTGTCGGCTTTGAATAAATAGATTCAAAACAACCAAACTAAACCTTGTAGATCCTTGTTTGTTGGTGATTTAGGTCCCCGAGCTTTAGCCTCAGAGCTGCAGAGGAGGAGAGGAGGCGGTGGGGGCCGTCTCCATGGAGACAGCAGAGACTGTGAAACATATCAGTCAGAATGAGAGAAAGTAAAGGAGGAATGGGCTCTGGTCTTTCCATGGTCTCTCTCTGTTTTCTCTCTGGTCTCTCTCTGGTCTCTCTCTGGTCTCTCTCTGGTCTCTCTCTGGTCTCTCTCTGGTCTCCCTCTGGTCTCTTTCTGGTCTCTCTCTGGTCTCTCTCTGGTCTCCCTCTGGTCTTTCTGATTTTCTCTGTTCTTTCTCTCTGGTCTCTCTCTGGTCTCTCTCTGGTCTCCCGCTGGTCTCTCTCTGGTCTCCCGCTGGTCTCTCTCTGGTCTCTCTCTGGTGTCTCTCTGGTCTTTCTCTTGTCTCTCTATGGTCTCTCTCTGGTCTCTCTCTGGTCTCCCTCTGGTCTCCCTCTGGTCTCTTTCTGTTCACTCTATGGTCTCTCTCTGGTCTCTCTCTGGTCTCTCTCTGGTCTCTCTCTGGTCTCTCTCTGGTCTCTCTCTGGTCTCCCTCTGGTCTCTTTCTGGTCTCTCTCTCGTCTCTCTCTAGTCTCTCTCTAGTCTCTCTCTGATGTTTCTCTGGTCTCCCTCTAGTCTCTCTGGTCTCTATCTGGTCTCTCTATGGTCTCTCTATGGTCTCTTTCTGGTCACTCTATGGTCTCTCTCTGGTCTCTCTTTGGTCTCTCTCTGGTCTCTCTGGTCTCTCTCTGGTCTTTCTCTTGTCTCTCTATGGTCTCTCTCTGGTCTCTCTCTGGTCTCCCTCTAGTCTCTCTCTGGTCTCTCTATGGTCTCTTTCTGGTCACTCTAAGGTCTCTCTCTGGTCTCTTTCTGGTCTCTCTCTCTACTCTCTCTAGTCCAGGGGTGCCCAAACCTTTAGCTTCTAAGGGCCAAAGTAAAAATTTGCCAGTCGGCCGCGGGCCAAATACACCGATATTTCGCATGAAACAAAAATAAATGTAGATTTGATCAAGTTCAATTAAATGCATTAATTATTGTCTATCAGTGCAAATCACAGCTGAATGAATGAAATCAACACAGTCTCAGTGAAGTGGAGACTCCAGGGAAATATGCAGGTTTGAGGAGACTACAGTACGGAAAGATTCCGGCCGGGTAATCAGGGTCCAGAGGAGGGAGATTTTCTGTCATGGCTTATTTACAGCTTAAAATCATATTAAAAACCTCTAAAAGAGAACAGAAACATACATTTTCTATGTAACTAAACTGTTTTTTAAACGCCACTTGTAAACAAATAATGTTCCTGCTAGTAAATGAAAGTACTAATTTATATTAAATAATATCATACTCCCAAATTAAATAATCTATATTTTTAACCTGCTCATGTCAGTAAACTGTTTGTTGAAGACCTTTTTCTAAACAGTTTTGCATTACTATATAGTTATTTATAATGTATAGGTTTATTGTACTAATGACATTTACTTTACAAAAGTAAAGTCTATTTTCATATATTTATTTTGAACTAAAGTTTTTAACTACATTTGAATCATATTACTTTCTTACCTTTTATCAAAAAGGGGAGACATCACTGATCAATAGATCTGGTTTTAGCACACTTTTAAACAATACATTTTAACTTTTAGTAATGAATTTGGGAACATAATTGCTAACTGCATTTTCTAAACATGATCAGGTTTTAACTCTGTTTTAACTTAATATTTTTAACATAGGGCAAGTATTCTCAATTAGTAGTGAACTGAATATTAAACTAACGAAATCAGACTAGTTAACCATGATATGTTCTTAAGGGGCGTTCACACCGGACTTAACTTTGGCGTCAAAAGCGTCAGGTTTCCATTGAAAGTGAATGGTGAAGCGCGTCAGGTGAAGCCGAGAGCCCCGGCGTCACTTGACGCGCGTCAAAAGCTTCAAGAGTCGCGCGTACTACGCGCTCACTTGAAGCTTTTGACCGCGCGAAACGCTCGCGTATCACAACAATCCTTTGACGCCGAAGCTGAGCAAAGCTGAGCTTTTGAAGCTTTGACGCGGGCTTCAACCAATCAGGAGACGAGGAGCAGCAGCAGCAGAGGGTCTGTCTCTGTCATGAAGAGAAGTCATGTATCTGCTGCTGTTTTATTGTCATTATTGTTTTAGTAATATTATTTGTATGAGTTGTAAAATCTGAGTAACAAAAATCATTGTACACATGCTGTGTAGTAAACGTAGTTTATTTAATATAAGAACAGGCTGACGATGAGTCTGGCTCAGAGCAAGGCAGCTCCGGGCGAACGAGAAGCCGGGGAGAGGCGGGGAGAGGCAGGGAGAGGCGAGCGAGAACAGGGGAGAGGCGAGCTCCGGGGTTTGAGAACTCAGACTGGGCGAGTGACATGCGGAAGTACCGCTGAAAGCGAAACTCCTCCGTACGCAGCTCCTGGAGTAACTGACGGAACTCTGCAAACACTGCAGCCTCTCAAGTCTGTGGTGAACCCAGAACATGTTTTGTTGAAGCTCTACAACAACGTTATTTTGCTTTATATAACAAATAAAGGCTCGCTGCTCATTGAAAAATCCACCGCTGTCCTGACTACAGGCAACAGAGAAGCTCCTCCCACCGGCGTCAGGCGCGTCACTCGCGTCACTCGCGTCAAAAGCTTCAAGCATCAAAATGACAAAACTATCCCGGCGTCAGTTGAAGCGCGTCAAAAGCTTTTTGAAGCTTTTGGTCTGAACGCGCCTTTAGAGTTTTTGTTTTGTCTTAACACAGTACAACATTTATAAACAATCAAAACAAAGTAACTGTTAAAGAGTCCGTGTTTCCGCTCCTCCAAAGGGCTCTTGAACGCATCATAAAACTCTGCGTAAGTTCTGACATTCAATGATCGCGAGTGAGGACGGCGCTTACTGGCTTCTTTCATGGGGCTGTAGAAGGGTTTGTTTTGCACAGTATTTGTTGCTTCTACTTACGTGGATTGTGCGCTGCGATCCCTACTTGTCCTGCTTGAACTCACTCTGAAGTGTGTGTGTCCGTCTTTTTTAACACACCGGGTGGGTGCGGATTGTGCAGGTGAATAGTTCCACTCGCCATTTCCCTTCGGTGAGGAGGGGGAGTGGCAGTTCGCCAGCACAATCCTCTCAATTTGATAAAACATTAAATTGCTCAAAAAAATTATAATAGTAGGCTGAAAAAAAAAAGAACATAAAGGTGCCTTGCACCCAATTGTTTTGAAAGATGTGTTTGATTTTAAAAAACATTTTAGTGCAAGTAGATGTGAACCATGAGTGAGGAGTGTATCGCGATACAACAGTTAAAGAAGCTATACCCGATTTTTTTTCTTAATAGTTCATAAAAATGCTTTTTACTACATACAAGTTGTATCATAATACATCATTTTATTGAAAACTTGAGGTAATTGATTCAGCTGTGTAAGAATTACAAGCAGTGAAAAGTGCTGAGTAGAGTCTGAGCGGGCCGCTCGTTCTCCTCCGCTCACAGAACGAGCAGCGAACAGCCTGTGTCCTCTAGTCTCTACAGCCTGTGTCCTCTAGTCTCTACAGCCTGTGTCCTCTAGTCTCTACAGCCTGTGTCCTCTAGTCTCTACAGCCTGTGTCCTCTAGTCTCTACAGCCTGTGTCCTCTAGTCTCTACAGCCTGTGTCCTCTAGTCTCTACAGCCTGTGTCCTCTAGCCTCTACAGCCTGTGTTCTCTAGCCTCTACAGCCTGTGTCCTCTAGTCTCTACAGCCTGTGTCCTCTAGTCTCTACAGCCTGTGTCCTCTAGCCTCTACAGCCTGCGTCCTCTAGTCTCTACAGCCTGCGTCCTCTAGTCTCTACAGCCTGTGTCCTCTAGCCTCTACAGCCTGTGTCCTCTAGTCTCTACAGCCTGTGTCCTCTAGCCTCTACAGCCTGTGTCCTCTAGTCTCTACAGCCTGTGTCCTCTAGTCTCTACAGCCTGTGTCCTCTAGTCTCTACAGCCTGTGTCCTCTAGCCTCTACAGCCTGTGTCCTCTAGTCTCTACAGCCTGTGTCCTCTAGTCTCTACAGCCTGTGTCCTCTAGTCTCTACAGCCTGTGTCCTCTAGTCTCTACAGCCTGTGTCCTCTAGTCTCTACAGCCTGTGTCCTCTAGTCTCTACAGCCTGTGTCCTCTAGTCTCTACAGCCTGTGTCCTCTAGTCTCTACAGCCTGTGTCCTCTAGTCTCTACAGCCTGTGTCCTCTAGTCTCTACAGCCTGTGTCCTCTAGTCTCTACAGCCTGTGTCCTCTAGCCTCTACAGCCTGTGTCCTCTAGTCTCTACAGCCTGTGTCCTCTAGCCTCTACAGCCTGTGTCCTCTAGTCTCTACAGCCTGTGTCCTCTAGCCTCTACAGCCTGCGTCCTCTAGCCTCTACAGCCTGTGTCCTCTAGTCTCTACAGCCTGTGTCCTCTAGTCTCTACAGCCTGTGTCCTCTAGTCTCTACAGCCTGTGTCCTCTAGTCTCTACAGCCTGTGTCCTCTAGTCTCTACAGCCTGTGTCCTCTAGCCTCTACAGCCTGCGTCCTCTAGTCTCTACAGCCTGTGTCCTCTAGTCTCTACAGCCTGTGTCCTCTAGCCTCTACAGCCTGTGTCCTCTAGCCTCTACAGCCTGTGTCCTCTAGTCTCTACAGCCTGTGTCCTCTAGCCTCTACAGCCTGTGTCCTCTAGTCTCTACAGCCTGTGTCCTCTAGTCTCTACAGCCTGTGTCCTCTAGTCTCTACAGCCTGTGTCCTCTAGCCTCTACAGCCTGTGTCCTCTAGTCTCTACAGCCTGTGTCCTCTAGTCTCTACAGCCTGTGTCCTCTAGTCTCTACAGCCTGTGTCCTCTAGTCTCTACAGCCTGTGTCCTCTAGTCTCTACAGCCTGTGTCCTCTAGTCTCTACAGCCTGCGTCCTCTAGTCTCTACAGCCTGTGTCCTCTAGTCTCTACAGCCTGTGTCCTCTAGTCTCTACAGCCTGTGTCCTCTAGTCTCTACAGCCTGTGTCCTCTAGTCTCTACAGCCTGTGTCCTCTAGTCTCTACAGCCTGTGTCCTCTAGCCTCTACAGCCTGTGTCCTCTAGTCTCTACAGCCTGTGTCCTCTAGCCTCTACAGCCTGTGTCCTCTAGTCTCTACAGCCTGTGTCCTCTAGCCTCTACAGCCTGCGTCCTCTAGCCTCTACAGCCTGTGTCCTCTAGTCTCTACAGCCTGTGTCCTCTAGTCTCTACAGCCTGTGTCCTCTAGTCTCTACAGCCTGTGTCCTCTAGTCTCTACAGCCTGTGTCCTCTAGTCTCTACAGCCTGTGTCCTCTAGCCTCTACAGCCTGTGTCCTCTAGTCTCTACAGCCTGTGTCCTCTAGTCTCTACAGCCTGTGTCCTCTAGCCTCTACAGCCTGTGTCCTCTAGCCTCTACAGCCTGTGTTCTCTAGCCTCTACAGCCTGTGTCCTCTAGTCTCTACAGCCTGTGTCCTCTAGTCTCTACAGCCTGTGTCCTCTAGCCTCTACAGCCTGCGTCCTCTAGTCTCTACAGCCTGCGTCCTCTAGTCTCTACAGCCTGTGTCCTCTAGCCTCTACAGCCTGTGTCCTCTAGTCTCTACAGCCTGTGTCCTCTAGCCTCTACAGCCTGTGTCCTCTAGTCTCTACAGCCTGTGTCCTCTAGTCTCTACAGCCTGTGTCCTCTAGTCTCTACAGCCTGTGTCCTCTAGCCTCTACAGCCTGTGTCCTCTAGTCTCTACAGCCTGTGTCCTCTAGTCTCTACAGCCTGTGTCCTCTAGTCTCTACAGCCTGCGTCCTCTAGCCTCTACAGCCTGCGTCTCCTAGTCTCTACAGCCTGTGTCCTCTAGCCTCTACAGCCTGCGTCCTCTAGTCTCTACAGCCTGTGTCCTCTAGTCTCTACAGCCTGCGTCCTCTAGCCTCTACAGCCTGTGTCCTCTAGTCTCTACAGCCTGTGTCCTCTAGTCTCTACAGCCTGCGTCCTCTAGCCTCTACAGCCTGTGTCCTCTAGTCTCTACAGCCTGCGTCCTCTAGCCTCTACAGCCTGTGTCCTCTAGTCTCTACAGCCTGTGTCCTCTAGCCTCTACAGCCTGCGTCCTCTAGTCTCTACAGCCTGTGTCCTCTAGTCTCTACAGCCTGCGTCCTCTAGCCTCTACAGCCTGTGTCCTCTAGTCTCTACAGCCTGCGTCCTCTAGTCTCTACAGCCTGCGTCCTCTAGTCTCTACAGCCTGTGTCCTCTAGTCTCTACAGCCTGTGTCCTCTAGTCTCTACAGCCTGTGTCCTCTAGTCTCTACAGCCTGTGTCCTCTAGCCTCTACAGCCTGTGTCCTCTAGTCTCTACAGCCTGTGTCCTCTAGTCTCTACAGCCTGTGTCCTCTAGTCTCTACAGCCTGCGTCCTCTAGTCTCTACAGCCTGTGTCCTCTAGTCTCTACAGCCTGTGTCCTCTAGTCTCTACAGCCTGCGTCCTCTAGTCTCTACAGCCTGTGTCCTCTAGTCTCTACAGCCTGCGTCCTCTAGCCTCTACAGCGCTGCTTAACACCAGGGCTTCGACTTCAAAATTCGAATATAATTCTAAAATAAAAAATGAACAAAATAATTGAATAAAAAATGTGAACAAATATTAGACAACCCTTGTAATTCGAAATGTATTTAATGACTGCAAATAAAATAGTTAGCTCCCAAAGGTTTCACCGGGACGTGCTAGGCAGGTAACAGCTAAGCTAGCTAGTTGTTTCATGGTAACTTCCGGGTTTTTCGCGATCGCTTTTTGTCACTTTAAAAAAGTATTTTTGTCATGAAAACGTTAACAGCAAATTCTGAAATCATCCGTGCATGTGTGTTAAGGATGTATATGTGTACTCTATTGTCCGATTGACGTTTAATGGTGTTGATTGATAGATATGTAGTGTATAGTGACAGGTACTGATAGCTTGTTGTACTTGCAGAGTAATGGCAGTATTTTACACACCTGAATTACAAACAGAGGTTGCATTGGGGCTTCGGTCATTATTGGTTTGAGAGTTCTGTTATCAAGAAAAAATGATCGGAAGAATTGCTGCTGCTGCTTTGAGGAGCTCTATAACACATTATAATTAAATATTAGAATATATTCTAAGGTTTTAAATTAATACATCCGGACGCGAAACTAGCGGTATTCTTTTACTTATATATTGTGTTAGCAGTGCGTTGCTTTAGTACCATTTCATCGGTGATTGTTGCACAGCTTACAAGAAGTTGCGCTAATGCTAATGTTAGCATACGTATCAGATCGCAAATAAAACTAGGTGGCTCCGTGTTATGAGAGCGTAGGGAAAATGAGAAGCCTGTGAGCGAGTTGGGGGGCGGTGCTAAACATTCAAACATTGCAGCAACGGGTATAGCGCCTTTAAGTACTGGACAGTCGTGGTTCAGAGTGCATTGGTGCGCCCGCGCCATCTCAGACATGTCACTGTTTGTTCAGTGAGGTTGAGGGACGCAGTTAGAAATTTAAAGCGGAGGTGGGCAATGTTAGGCGGGCCAACTTTGGCCCGCGGGCCCCACTTTGGGCACCCCTGCTCTAGTCTCTCTCTGATCTTTCTCTGGTCTCCCTCTAGTCTCTCTCTGGTCTCTATCTGGTCTCCCTATGGTCTCTCTATGGTCTCTCTCTGGTCTCTCTCTGGTCTTTCTCTTGTCTCTCTATGGTCTCTCTCTGGTCTCTCTCTGGTCTCCCTCTAGTCTCTCTCTGATCTTTCTCTGGTCTCCCTATGGTCTCTCTATGGTCTCTCTCTGGTCTCTCTCTGGTCTTTCTCTTGTCTCTCTATGGTCTCTCTCTGGTCTCCCTCTAGTCTCTCTCTGGTCTCTCTCTGGTCTCTCTCTGGTCTCCCTCTGGTCTCTTTCTGGTCTCTCTCTCTACTCTCTCTAGTCCCTCTCTGATCTTTCTCTGGTCTCCCTCTGGTCTCTCTCTGGTCTCTATCTGGTCTCCCTATGGTCTCTCTCTGGTCTCTCTCTGGTCTCTCTCTGGTCTCTCTCTGGTCTCTCTCTGGTCTCCCTCTAGTCTCTCTCTGGTCTCTCTCAGGTCTCTCTATGGTCTCTCTGGTCACTCTATGGTCTCTCTCTGGTCTCTCTCTGGTCTCTCTCTGGTCTCTCTGGTCTTTCTCTTGTCTCTCTATGGTCTCTCTCTGGTCTCTCTCTGGTTTCTCTCTGATCTCTCTCTGGTCTCTCTCTGGTCTCTCTCTGCTCTCCCGCTGGTCTCTCTCTGGTCTCTCTCTGGTCTCCCTCTAGTCTCCGCCGCGGCCCGCCTGCCGTGCTCCACGGGCCTCTCGAGTGGGACACTCGAGGAAGTTTGTGCACTTCAATTCAGGTAAAACGAGTGACCCGTCACCCGCGTAATCCCGAATGTGTAGAAGTGTTTGCCGATCATATTTCACTGTGGCAAGTGAATCCCAGACGAAAAACAACAAAACACAGATTGTGCGCACCAGAGCGTTCACTGCGGCGCCCTGACACGGCGCCATCTTGCTAGTCCTCATGCTCTCTCTCTCTCTCCTCGTTGTCTGTGTTACCTCTATTAGGTAACACACACAACCCATCAGGTAATACACACACACACACACACACACACACACACCATTTATCAGGAAACATCCACACACACATACGTGTTTTTATTACACGGTGGGGACCAGTTTTTTAAGTTGTCTAGAACATGCATGGTGAGGACCTCACTTTAAACAATAATTAATTGCTCATTTTAACTCATAAAAAATTGGCTTTAAGACAGAATTGCAGGGGGGGGGCGTGGCCCCTCTGATATCACCTCAAGTCCCAAAATCTTCATTTTTTTCTTTTGTCTGGACTTTCTATCCCCATGGGGACTAACAATTATGTAGTACCAAAAACCACCATCAGGTGTCACTATAAGATTTTGTTTTTATTATTATTTTTATATTGTCTCAAACTTGCCTCCTAGGAACTTCATGCATTTTACTTGTTACTTTGGTGTATTCCTTTGACATGAAAGATTAGGAGAATATTGTAGACTTGTGTTGTAAGTAAATCACTGGTTAATTGTGCAATTTATTAGCCCAGATTATGAAAGTTTATAATAAAACATTTATTTTTTAACATGACGAATACTGCAGACACAAAAGTGAATGCATTTTTCAAATAACAAAATAAAATGATTCAAACAATAAAAGATACTGAAAGAACAGATGTCTTAACAAAATAAAATGACTGTATTTAAACAATTTACATTTTTCATTTTGAAGACTCTCTCTTTAGAGCATCGATACGGTTTTTTACATAGAACTTCACTCCCTCCCATGTTCTCCCTTTAAGAGCGGTCTGTGAAGCGTTAATACACTCCAGACACTGGGCTTTCCCGGGAACCTTTAGGGTCCTGATGCAGTCCATGAGGGTTTTCTCCACAGCCTGGATTTCTTCCTCAGTCCACTTCCTCTTTTTGACAACAACCTTTCCTAAAACATATAAGAGAAACATTTAATCATCTGTGAAAAGAAAAAAATACATATGAACAATGCCAATGAGAATAAGCCAGGTTCAAATAGAAGGTCAGACAATTTGTTGCTTCATAAACCAAGCTCAGTAACTAATGTTGATTTAAGATAAGATATAATTTATTAATCTCACACAGGAGAAATTTACAAGTCTTATCTTATTTAGGCCTTCTATAAGCCTGGTCTGGAGTTCACAATGAGTCTATAAAACATTTCACTTTTGTCAAGGCGAGCAATGGAAAAGGTTTTATTTTATGACTGTTGAAAATGTGGAATTAAAAAGGAAAATATAAGTCAGCTAAGACCCTTTACTCATTCACTGCCAATGACGAATTTCAGACTTTTGGAACTGATCCTGTAGGGGGCAGCAAAGGTTAGACATAGGAGCAAAGGTTAGACATAGGAGCAAAGGTTAGACATAGGAGCAGAGGTTAGACATAGGAGCAGAGGTTAGACATATGAGCAGGTTAGACATATGAGCAGAAGTTAGACATAGGAGCAGGTTAGACATATGAGCAGGTTAGACATAGGAGCAGAGGTTAGACATGAGCAGAAGTTAGACATAGAAGCAGAGGTTAGACATATGAGCAGAGGTTAGACATATGAGCAGAGGTTAGACATATGAGCAGAGGTTAGACATATGAGCAGAGGTTAGACATATGAGCAGAGGTTAGACATATGAGCAGAGGATAGACATATGAGCAGAGGTTAGACATATGAGCAGGTTAGACATAGGAGCAGAGGTTAGACATATGAGCAGAGGATAGACATAGGAGCAGGTTAGACATATGAGCATAGGTTAGACATAGGAGCAGGTTAGACATATGAGTAGAGGTTAGACATAGGAGCAGGTTAGACATAGGAGCAGGTTAGACATATGAGCAGGTTAGACATAGGAGCAGAAGTTAGACATATGAGCAGAAGTTAGACATATGAGCAGGTTAGACATAGGAGCAGGTTAGACATAGGAGCAGAAGTTAGACATATGAGCAGGTTAGACATAGGAGCAGGTTAGACATATGAGCGGAGTTTGATATAGGAGCAGGTTAGACATAGGAGCAGAAGTTAGACATATGAGCAGGTTAGACATAGGAGCAGGTTAGACATATGAGCAGGTTAGACATAGGAGCAGGTTAGACATAGGAGCAGAAGTTAGACATATGAGCAGGTTAGACATAGGAGCAGGTTAGACATAGGAGCAGGTTAGACATATGAGCAGAGGTTAGACATAGGAGCAGGTTAGACATATGAGCAGGTTAGACATATGAGCAGGTTAGACATATGAGCAGGTTAGACATAGGAGCAGGTTAGACATAGGAGCAGGTTAGACATATGAGCAGGTTAGACATAGGAGCAGGTTAGACATATGAGCAGGTTAGACATAGGAGCAGGTTAGACATAGGAGCAGAAGTTAGACATAGAAGCAGAGGTTAGACATATGAGCAGAGGTTAGACATATGAGCAGAGGTTAGACATATGAGCAGAGGTTAGACATATGAGCAGAGGTTAGACATATGAGCAGAGGTTAGACATATGAGCAGAGGTTAGACATATGAGCAGAGGTTAGACAAATGAGCAGAGGTTAGACATATGAGCAGAGGTTAGACATATGAGCAGAGGATAGACATATGAGCAGAGGTTAGACATATGAGCAGGTTAGACATAGGAGCAGAGGTTAGACATATGAGCAGAGGATAGACATAGGAGCAGGTTAGACATATGAGCAGGTTAGACATAGGAGCAGGTTAGACATATGAGCAGGTTAGACATAGGAGCAGGTTAGACATAGGAGCAGAAGTTAGACATATGAGCAGGTTAGACATATGAGCAGGTTAGACATAGGAGCAGGTTAGACATATGAGCAGGTTAGACATAGGAGCAGGTTAGACATATGAGCAGGTTAGACATAGGAGCAGGTTAGACATAGGAGCAGAAGTTAGACATATGAGCAGGTTAGACATAGGAGCAGGTTAGACATAGGAGCAGGTTAGACATATGAGCAGAGGTTAGACATAGGAGCAGGTTAGACATATGAGCAGGTTAGACATATGAGCAGGTTAGACATATGAGCAGGTTAGACATATGAGCAGGTTAGACATAGGAGCAGGTTAGACATATGAGCAGGTTAGACATAGGAGCAGGTTAGACATATGAGCAGGTTAGACATAGGAGCAGGTTAGACATAGGAGCAGAAGTTAGACATAGAAGCAGAGGTTAGACATATGAGCAGAGGTTAGACATATGAGCAGAGGTTAGACATATGAGCAGAGGTTAGACATATGAGCAGAGGTTAGACATATGAGCAGAGGATAGACATATGAGCAGAGGTTAGACATATGAGCAGGTTAGACATAGGAGCAGAGGTTAGACATATGAGCAGAGGATAGACATAGGAGCAGGTTAGACATATGAGCATAGGTTAGACATAGGAGCAGGTTAGACATATGAGTAGAGGTTAGACATAGGAGCAGGTTAGACATAGGAGCAGAAGTTAGACATATGAGCAGGTTAGACATATGAGCAGGTTAGACATAGGAGCAGAAGTTAGACATATGAGAAGGTTAGACATAGGAGCAGGTTAGACATAGGAGCAGAAGTTAGACATATGAGCAGGTTAGACATAGGAGCAGGTTAGACATAGGAGCAGGTTAGACATATGAGCGGAGTTTGATATCGGAGCAGGTTAGACATAGGAGCAGAAGTTAGACATATGAGCAGGTTAGACATAGGAGCAGGTTAGACATATGAGCAGGTTAGACATAGGAGCAGGTTAGACATAGGAGCAGAAGTTAGACATATGAACAGGTTAGACATAGGAGCAGGTTAGACATAGGAGCAGGTTAGACATATGAGCAGAGGTTAGACATAGGAGCAGGTTAGACATATGAGCAGGTTAGACATATGAGCAGGTTAGACATAGGAGCAGGTTAGACATAGGAGCAGGTTAGACATATGAGCAGGTTAGACATAGGAGCAGGTTAGACATATGAGCAGGTTAGACATAGGAGCAGGTTAGACATAGGAGCAGAAGTTAGACATATGAGCAGGTTAGACATATGAGCAGGTTAGACATATGAGCAGAGGTTAGACATAGGAGCAGGTTAGACATATGAGCAGGTTAGACATAGGAGCAGGTTGGACATAGGAGCAGAAGTTAGACATATGAGCAGGTTAGACATAGGAGCAGGTTAGACATAGGAGCAGGTTAGACATAGGAGCAGGTTAGACATATGAGCAGGTTAGACATAGGAGCAGAAGTTAGACATATGAGCAGGTTAGACATAGGAGCAGGTTAGACATAGGAGCAGAAGTTAGACATATGAGCAGGTTAGACATAGGAGCAGGTTAGACATAGGAGCAGAAGTTAGACATATGAGCAGGTTAGACATATGAGCAGGTTAGACATATGAGCAGGTTAGACATAGAAGCAGGTTAGACATAGGAGCAGGTTAGACATAGGAGCAGGTTAGACATAGGAGCAGAAGTTAGACATAGGAGCAGGTTAGACATAGGAGCAGGTTAGACATAGGAGCAGGTTAGACATAGGAGCAGAAGTTAGACATAGGAGCAGGTTAGACATAGGAGCAGGTTAGACGTAGGAGCAGGTTAGACATAGGAGCAGGTTAGACATAGGAGCAGGTTAGACATAGGAGCAGGTTAGACATATGAGCAGGTTAGACATATGAGCAGGTTAGACATATGAGCAGGTTAGACATATGAGCAGGTTAGACATATGAGCAGGTTAGACATATGAGCAGAGGTTAGACATAGGAGCAGGTTAGACATAGGAGCAGGTTAGACATAGGAGCAGGTTAGACATATGAGCAGGTTAGACATATGAGCAGAGGTTAGACATAGGAGCAGGTTAGACATATGAGCAGAAGTTAGACATATGAGCAGGTTAGACATAGGAGCAAGTTAGACATAGGAGCAGAAGTTAGACATATGAGCAGGTTAGACATAGGAGCAGGTTAGACATAGGAGCAGAAGGTAGACATATGAGCAGGTTAGACGTAGGAGCAGGTTAGACGTAGGAGCAGGTTAGACATAGGAGCAGGTTAGACATAGGAGCAGGTTAGACATATGAGCAGGTTAGACATAGGAGCAGGTTAGACATAGGAGCAGGTTAGACATATGAGCAGGTTAGACATAGGAGCAGAGGTTAGACATATGAGCAGGTTAGACATATGAGCAGAGGTTAGACATAGGAGCAGAGGTTAGACATAGGAGCAGGTTAGACATAGGAGCAGGTTAGACATAGGAGCAGAGGTTAGACATAGGAGCAGAGGTTAGACATATGAGCAGGTTAGACATAGGAGCAGAGGTTAGACATAGGAGCAGAGGTTAGACATAGGAGCAGGTTAGACATATGATGCAGGTTAGACATAGGAGCAGAGGTTAGAGGTTAAGTGTCCAAGGAACTGTTATTAAAATCCATGCATTACAAATATAAAAACACAAACCACATCACACAAATAAATGCAGTTAAAAGTCCTTGTTAAACGTTCACTTTCCCACATAACTTCTGTTGGGGTGAAAATGTTTGAATATGCTTATTTGAGCCTTGAGCCAAAATGATTGTCTTTGGTCCCCAGAAACAAAGAGAGAGCGTCATCTGTCACCTCCAGTCTCTCTCCCTAAAACCTTCAAACAAGGTCAGAAATCTAGGGGTAATATTGGACTCAGACTTAAATTTTAATAGCCACATCAAATCAGTAACATCAGCAGCTTTTTACCATCTAAAAAACATTGCCAGGATCAAAAACATAGTGTCTAAAGCAGACCTGGAGATTCTTATCCATGCATTTGTCTCCAGTAGGTTAGACTACTGCAATGGCCTGCTCACAGGTCTGTCCAAACAGGCTGTAAAACAGCTGCAGTACATTCAAAATGCAGCAGCTCGAGTCCTGACAAGAACCAGGAAGTACGACCATATTAGTCCTGACTAGAACCAGGAAGTACGACCACATTAGTCCTGACTAGAACCAGGAAGTACGACCATATTAGTCCTGACTAGAACCAGGAAGTACGACCATATTAGTCCTGACTAGAACCAGGAAGTACGACCACATTAGTCCTGACTAGAACCAGGAAGTACGACCATATTAGTCCTGACTAGAACCAGGAAGTACGACCACATTAGTCCTGACTAGAACCAGGAAGTACGACCATATTAGTCCTGACTAGAACCAGGAAGTACGACCACATTAGTCCTGACTATAACCAGGAAGTACGACCATATTAGTCCTGACTAGAACCAGGAAGTACGACCACATTAGTCCTGACTAGAACCAGGAAGTACGACCACATTAGTCCTGACTAGTCCAGTTCTCAGGTCTCTGCACTGGCTTCCTGTGGCTCAGAGAATAGACTTTAAAACAGCTCTGCTTGTTACAAGTCTCTCCATGGCCTCGCACCAAAATATATTAGTGACATGTTAGTCCCATATGAACCAGCCCGGACTCTGAGGAGCACAGGGACTGGACTCTGAGGAGCACAGGGACTGGACTCCTGTTAGTGCCCAGAGTCAGAACTAAACATGGGGAGGCTGCTTTTCAGATTCATGCTGCTAAAATCTGGAACAATCTTCCTGAAGATGTGAGACAGGCCTCCTCTCTGACAATGTTTAAAACCAGGTTAAAGACAGTTCTGTTTAGCTGTGCATACAACTGAGGGATTTTATATTTTTATCTTTCTTTTTGATGTTCTGTGATTATTTATGATTTTAATGCTTTCTTGTTCAGCACTTTAAGTTGCCTTGTGTATGAATTGTGCTATACAAATAAACTTGCCTTGCCTTCCTCTACTCCCTCGAGGATATGGTTCAATATTTAATTTTTTTTAACAAACACCTCAACGTATAGATCTATCTTTAAACTGGACTCTACAAGAAAGGCTTTTTTCTGTTAAAAATATTGTCTAATAATATTGTAATATTTCTTTCTGTGTGTGTGATCAAATGTTCAATATATGTTTTCTAATAAATCGCCAACAATATAACATTGTTTCCTCCTTTTTAGAAATAAACAGACAAATGTGTTATTATTCACTTTATTTGAATTAGGGCAGTACATAAAACCAGTCAGCAAACAGCTCCAACATAAATTATGCTGGAATTAGCACAAAAAGAAACATATTTTATATTTTCTGTTTTAAAACAAATAACATGTGAACATAAGTTTTGTGGAACATAGACTCAAAATACAATGTTATTACGTACTGTGCCATTTTTACTGTTTGGTTAGAATAATGCAACAGGCAAACTTTGAACAACACTCAACATGAAACTATCAGTACTCGAACCCGGATTCTCTCCCCCTCCCCTCTTCCCCGTCTCTGGTGGACCATGTGGTCTCTGGAGCGGGTGTGAGTGAGCAGGTGGGCAGCAGAGGTCTGGATGTAGAGAATGGGAAGGATGCAGATGATGAAGAGGTTGAAATGTATCTTGGAGAGGGGGGGGTCAGAGAAGGAGGATGAGAATGAGGAAGGGTTGAAAGGTCGGTTATTGAGCCAGTTTGTTTGAGTGTTGCAGGGAGTGATGTCCATGAAAGCGGCTTCTGCAGTGGAGACATGCACCGACGGGGCTGGCTCTAGAAAATTACCCCGAACCTACGCCACTGGTTTATCTCAGCAGAAGTGGCTGTCAAATGATGTAATTTAATTTTAATCCACTAGATGTCGCCAGAAAACTCCCACCTGCTGCTGGGGCGTGTGTGAGAGTTGGATGGGTTTATATCACTGCCGCAGAGAGACACACACACACACACACACACACACACACACCGCACGTCACACACACACACACACACACATACACCAACTGACGTCACGCAGTACTCCAGAGCCAATGAGAGTTAGATTATATCTAATTTGCACTAAAATGTAAAAAAAAATGACAAGGACATATAGAGAGCACTATAACACATATTTATGAGTTTAAAAAGTTGATTTGGTGTTTAGTTGTCCTTTAATACTGAAGTGTGATCCTGTAGAGTCTGACTCTGGGGTCACATGATGCAGCCTCAGCTCTGTCTCCTTCACTTAGTTCCAGATGCTGCGTCTTCACACCTGCTTCTCACACGTTTTCATGTGTCCACGAAGATGTTGGCTTTGTGTGAAATACTTTCCACACTTTTCACAGACAAATGGTTTCTCTCCTGTGTGGATCCTCTGATGACGATTGAGATTACCACTGTGAGTAAAACTCTGATCACAAACGTCACAGCTGAAGGGTTTTTCTTCAGTGTGGATTCTGCTGTGGAGTTTAAGATTTCCTATTTGGGAAAAACATGTTCCACACTGATCACACTCGTACGGCTTCTCTCCAGTGTGGCTGCGATGGTGAACTGTGCGCTTTTCTGCAGTTCTAAAAGTTTTACTGCAGAGGTCACATGCAAATGGTTTTTCTCCAGTGTGAATTCTCTCATGACGTTTGTAGTGTGAAAACCGAGTAAACTCCTTCCCACAGTCTCCACAGACAAATGGTTTTTCTCCAGTGTGGATTCTGTAGTGACGAGTGAGGTTAGATAATTGTGTAAAAGTATTCTCACACTGGTCACATTGGTGAGGTCTCTCTCCTGTGTGGACACGCTGATGTAGTGAGAGGTGCTGTTTGGTCCTAAATGTTTTTCCACACTGGTCACACTCAAATGGTTTCTCTCCAGTGTGGATCCTCTGATGATATTTGAGAGTATTCTCATATCTAAAACTCTGATCACAAACGTCACAGCTGAAGGGTTTTTCTCCAGTGTGGATTCTGCTGTGTCTCTTGAGATGTGCTGCTTGAGGAAAACTTGTTCCACACTGATCACACTCGTATGGTTTTTCTCTAGTGTGAGTTCTGTAGTGGGTCTTTAGTTCAGAAGCACAGCTGTAGGTCTTTCCACACTGATCACAGGTGACCCCCATTCTGTAGATGGACTTTGTGGATCTGCCACAAACACAACAAAGACATGTGAGATCATTATAATACATTTTGACATTGATGGTTTTAGAAGTGAGATTTACATTCTTCTCTTTCAGCCAACTTCAAAAATTGTATTCTACATTTAAAGCCATGTGGTTTTAAAGAACGTCTCCTGATGTTTTAATCTTTATTTAATCTTTATTTATATATTTGAAGTTCTATACAACCTCATGTCACACTCTCAGTCCCAAAGTACAGTGTGTGTTTGTGGTAAATTCCTCAGATTCATATTGGATCAAATGCTCTCAGTGAAGACAGAAGTTTAGAAACTGTTACTTTTGAATGTTGACATTTAGCTTTTTGCACTATTTTTCAAACGTATTCTGTTACTATCAAATCAGTATTATTCATGTGGTGACTCTAACCTAGGAGAGGACCGGCACAACACTAGGAGAAAAGACAGAGGGCTGAGATAAAACTAGAGTGTCCCTGTGGAAAAGGAGAGGTGAGACTTCATATGAAATCTCCCTAAATGCCTTTAATGTTTTTCCAGCAGAGGATCAGTAACAGACTGGAACAGCTGGATCAGTGCATCTCTGTCCAACACTAAACATCAACTACATCAACCTAAATGTCTTCATCTAACTCTGCATTATTCCAAACCAGGAGACAGAGACCAGAGAGAGAGACCAGAGAGAGACCAGAGAGACCAGAGAGAGACAGGAGAGAGACTAGAGAGAGAGAGCAGAGAGAGACCAGAGAGAAAGACACCAGAGAGAGACCGGAGAGAGAACAGGGAGAGACCAGAGAAAGAGAGCGGAGAGAGGCCAGCTCCCTCAGAGAGAGAGACCGGAGAGAGACCAGAGAGAGACACCAGAGAGAGACCAGAGAGAGACCAGAGAGAGACCAGAGAGAGAGACCAGACGGAGACCAGAGAGAGAAACCAGAGAGAGAGACCAGAGAGAGAGAGACCAGAGAGAGAGAGGCCAGAGAGAGAGGGACTGGAGAGAGACCAGAGAGAGACCAGAGAGGGACCAGAGAGGGACCAGAGAGAGACTGGAGAGACTAGAGAGAGAGACCAGAGAGAGACCAGAGAGACCGGAGAGAGAACAGGGAGAGACCAGAGAAAGAGAGCGGAGAGAGGCCAGCTCCCTCAGAGAGAGAGACCGGAGAGAGACCAGAGAGAGACACCAGAGAGAGACCAGAGAGAGACCAGAGAGAGACCAGAGAGAGAGACCAGACGGAGACCAGAGAGAGAGACCAGAGAGAGAGACCAGAGAGAGAGAGACCAGAGAGAGAGAGGCCAGAGAGAGAGGGACTGGAGAGAGACCAGAGAGAGACCAGAGAGGGACCAGAGAGGGACCAGAGAGAGACTGGAGAGACTAGAGAGAGAGACCAGAGAGAGACCAGAGAGACCGGAGAGAGAACAGGGAGAGACCAGAGAGAGAGACCAGACGGAGACCAGAGAGAGAGACCAGAGAGAGAGACCAGAGAGAGAGAGACCAGAGAGAGAGAGGCCAGAGAGAGAGGGACTGGAGAGAGACCAGAGAGAGACCAGAGAGGGACCAGAGAGGGACCAGAGAGAGACTGGAGAGACTAGAGAGAGAGACCAGAGAGAGACCAGAGAGACCGGAGAGAGAACAGGGAGAGACCAGAGAAAGAGAGCGGAGAGAGGCCAGCTCCCTCAGAGAGAGAGACCGGAGAGAGAGACCAGAGAGAGAGAGGCCAGAGAGAGCAGATAGAGAGAGAGCAGAGAGAGCAGAGAGCGAGGGCCTGGAGAGAGACCAGAGAGAGTCCAGAGAGAGACCAGAGAGGGACCAGAGAAGGACCAGAGAGGGACCAGAGAGAGACCAGAGAGAGACCAGAAAGATACAGCAGACTCTGATTGCCATCTCTGGAAGAGATGGTGAACGCCATCTGCCACTGTCACTTGGTAACGTGCCCATGCCGTCTGAGGAACCCAGGTCAGATTGGTTTTTACTCTCTTTGAGTCGCTGTCCATGAATGATGAGGTGATACACGTGACTTTCAGCTCTGAAAGGCATTGATTTAAAAAAATCCATTACCCTTATGCCACGCGGATCCCTACTTCTCAACATCCGAGACAGCAGATTCTGACTCCTGCATTCGAGATGATTATTCATCAGCTTGAGACCGGGGAGACCGATTCCAACCAATGGCGAGAGCTGAGTTGACCAGAACTCCCCTCCTTTTGCTGAGCGAGAGTGTGGAGTCAAAATTGGAGCTGGTGCTTGTAAATGGAGTTGCTGGACCGGCGGAGAAGTTGGAGGGTGTGAAGATCCTGTCGTTTACAACTGGTTCTCCCAGAAGATTTACGTCACTCGGTCATGGAAAGCCCTAAATGATGAGATGGGGACACATGGGTGTTGATCGAAATCTTGACCTCATTCCGTTCCATGGTTTTTTTTTCTTTAAAACTGCCGAGGATGCAAACACGAACGGTGTCGAATAAAAGAATCAGGAGATTGGCCGCTGTGTTCGCGTAAAGCGCTGCCAGTAAGAAGTGCTCCACTGGTTAATATTAACATACACGTCCACTTGATTTGGTATGTATGGATATTTTATTAGCCCTGAACCAGACTCCAGATAACACCAGAGGATATTTTTAGTTTTTGTTCCGTCCTTTCACAAAATTCGCTGTTTGCTATCCCTACGCCCAACCAAAGGCTACTTTAAAACTGTGGCAAGGTGTTTAGTATGGCATCCCAGAGCGAATAACATATGATCAAGGTCAAGATTTTGAGTCTTGGGATTGCCCAAAAAATAATAACAATTGTAAACCGCTTTGTGACCCTTGTCTGTGAAAGGCGGTATATAAAATAAACATTACTTACTTCTTTCTCCAATGCACAGAAGAAACGGCTGAACCGAACCAGCATCTTTGATGAAGGTTTCCATGCTTTGCCCCAAAATGAGAGAAAGTATATATTTCAAATATGCTGCAACTCCAGATTTGAGGTGGACAAGCTTTCTTCAAACTTGCTTTTTACCAAGGAGGGGGGGACATAAAAAAAATCACACACGTTTTGTTAATACTTTTCACGAGGAGTTAGTGGACATGTGTGCCTTTAATATGAGCGGCCTTCTGTGGTAATGAATTATGGTAACGTGGGGGGGGGGCTATGAAGGTGTTTTGGAAGCGGAATGAAATTTGACCGGAAAAATAACTATTGCAAAAAAAGAGATTGAGTTGACCGGGTGAGAGCACACTTGCAATCTACCAAGGAGGACAAAAAGGTCGTGGCAAGATTATTAAAAATGTAATGCACAGGGATAATTAAAACAGTAAAAAATGCCCACAAATAAAAACACTGTTAAAAGTCCATTAAAAACACGGTGGGCTAAAAAAAGTGTATAAAACTACTAAAAGGCACTGGTCCACGGTCAGGTGCAGGCAGGTCCCACTCCCTCCTGGTCCAGGCAGCACTCCAACCTGGTCACACGCACTCGGGCCACCTAGAATGCAAAACATACGCCAGTACACGGGTCCGAAACTATAAGGCCTTAGGCTACGATGGTGGAGTGTCGCTACAATACTTACACACAAGGCAGAGTTATCCTCTGCCCCTGCGTGTGTTCAGCGTCACAACACTCCTTCACTTAGTCTCGACTCCTCCCGTCTGGCTCTCGTCCTCCGCACGCTGAGACACCTACGCGGAAATCACTAGCGGCAGTCAAACGTTCTAAACAGTGATGTGCTCGATCTAACTTTATCCGACAAGTGTTACTATGTCCCCAAAGGTACTTACACGGAAGGCAGAGTTCTCCTCTGCCTCTGCGTGTATATCGCCTCGCAACACTTGCGGTCTCAGCGTGCTGTAGTCCCGATGCGTGTGCCGTCCTGCTCGTCCTGCTTGTGGTGGGGTGCCGCGGCTTTCCTGCTCCTGCTCCTGCGTGCTTGTTGTCTCTCTGCCTCTCTCTGTGTCTCGAACGCTGCGCCGCCTCACTCCCCTCCTACGGGGCGCCCGGGGCGTCCAGCGGCGAGCTCCATCCCCTGTCGCACAGCACACAGCACAGGAGCAAGGTCGGGGAGGCCAGCCACGCACAGCACCCAGGACATCCCCCCTTCAGCCCAAGGCTTCCATACACCACGTCTACACAAGAGCAAAACTCACCGGCAAGGCAGGGTCCAAATGCGCCTGCCTCTGTGTAGAATTCTCGTCGTGGTGTAGCGGTGGGTCCAAGCGGTGGGGTGGGGGGGGGGGGTGCCATGGTTGCTGGCCCGGTGCGTGCTGGTCTCTCCTTCCGGGCTCTCCTCTCCTCGCTGCGCGTACGGGGCACCGCTCCCCGTGTGTCGCGTCTCTCTCTGATCTCCTGGCATGGCCTCTTTATACAGTGCACCCCAGACACAGGTGTCTTGATTTGCAGCTCAGGTGCAGTGCAGAGTCGTGTGCCGGGTAACCATGGCTACTGGGAGGCATGAAAGAAAACACCACAGCAAACCAAAAAAAACATGCAAACAAAACACATGCCATCCCAGTCCACCGGATTACAGTTATATTACAAAGTATTAGAGTAAAATGAGTTTGTAAAACAACCTGCGTGCGCAGCGATGCGAAGGCAGGAGCCGTTAGTTCTGAGCGGAGCTAGAGCATGAGGTCAATCAGAGATCAGAGAAGTGTTTGGTACTGGGCTCCCTCAGATTCAGAGGAGGAAGACACGCAGGTGTCCAGTGAAGCAGATACAGACATTATTAGTGACAGGAGTCCGCGCCACAATAGTCCACACAGTCACCCACAGTTTACGTCCTCAGTGTGGCCCCTGGTGTAAAGAGGTCCGGCTTTTCGGAGTCAGCGGTAAAGCGGTCCGCACATTAAAAGCGGATACCGCGTGACGACTCCGAAAACCCGGACCTGGCAAGTGAATTTCCAGACAATTACTCCCCAGAAGAGCATTGACGTAAAATCTTGATCAATCTGAAAATATTCAAATGTTATTGTATTATATTGCATCATTAATTCATGCAAAACAGTCTTTGCTTTACCAAGCCAGGGGTGTCCAAGAATCTGGGGAACATGTCCAGGACATTGGAGGCAGTAGATGGATCTTGAACCAACTTTTGTCTATGCTGAAAAGTTGCCATCATTTTATCTTTGACAATCTTCTTGTCAGCTGAATGCCTCATCATAGACATGGCCTCTTTAGATTCGTCACCAGACAGCTGCCTCACAGTTGTGTTTATTGGACGAGGAGTCTTTGGGCCCTCTTGAAAAGAAGACTTTGATTTCTTAGTGTCATCAGGGGAGTTGTGATGGACAGTTTTCAGTCTATACGCCGGGTAGCCGAAACCACTTTGGTGGTTCCTATAAAAAAAAAAGAAACAAATGTAAACTGAGGCCAGATTCTGTGATAAATTACGCGACTTATGATTGTGCAAGTTTAAAACGTCTGGAGCTCTTGTAGTCAAAATGTTACTGTCACATTTGTGACCACAGGAGCTAAGAAGTGTACAGTAATATACATGCCATCTGAAACCTCTTATTAGTACATATTATCATATTATTTGCAAAGCAAGTGGATTAATTATATATACATATAATAAAACGTATTCCATTTGTACATACATATCCATTCTTTGAATCTGGATCCTTTAAGTTTGGAAACAACATTATTATACCAAGAGCATACAAAATGCAGGCCTTCACAGGGGGGATCCTCCTGAGAAGACATGGTAAATTCAGGTAAATTTAACAAACTAAGAAAAATGTACAAGGCTTGACTCAAAACTACAAAGAATAATGAAAAACATGTAAATAGCTACCTTAAGTGAACAAACAAACAAGCTTTGAAAGTGCATGTTAGCTTACCCATGAGTGTCCACCATGTCTGCCACAAGTATGTTCACCATTATTTTCCTTGTGCCATCAGAAAGGCATTTTTTCTGGTCATATTCTTTGAATATTTTCTCGCCACCTGGTTTTGAGTGTCGAGCTGCCATGACGATCTGAAACAATAATTGAAAATATCCCTGTTACACATACAGTGAAATATGTTTCTGAAAAACACACTTACATCTCTGGCTACAGTGCTGTCAGGCGGACCTTCCTGCAGTTGTCTTTTCTGTGATTTGGCCATTTCCAGAGTTATTGTTGAGCCAGAACCGGAGCCTGACCCAGAACCTGAATCCGATGATGCAATAGAGGCGCGTGATGGAGACCACTCAAAGAATGAAGCTTCTGAGAGTGAAGCCTCCGAGAGTGAAGTGTCTGAAGGCTAATCCTCAGTTTGGTTGCCTAAGAAAACAAAACAAAACTGATGTGCAGCAGAAAAAACACTTATGGTAACAGTACAGTAGAAAATGATGTGCATATCTCACCGATGGACTCTTTGGTGAAGGCTTTTAAAGACACCTGTGCAGACTTTAGAAGTTCATCAAATATGTCAGGATCCACTTCGACTCCTGCAGAGTCCTTTAAGATCAAGGTTGTGGACGCCGGCAAATGGAATTCTTCTCGTACTAGCACACATAGAAATAATTAAACAGGAAATACAGAAACAATTATACATAAGTTAAGCCATTAAAGATGTGTGTTGTGCTAAGTTAGCAACATATAAAATGGTCAATTTAACAATGCTAAAATTAAAGACCTTATGACGGGTTTGATTTATTTAGAAATACAGTTTTAATACAATTTTATATTAGAAGAGAACTACTAAATGTAATGACCGGAGGGGCAGATTTACTAATTTGACTCAAAAGGTTACTTCCAACAACGCCACCCTGGAATAGAGTAGTGCCAGGGACACTTAAACACATAAGGCTCGCGCAAATAAGGGATAGAGTGGACCAGTAGACCAAAAATATAGAAAATGTACAAAGTTTATTTATAAATATAGAAAAGTAAAAGCAAAAGGTGCATCAATACATTTAACAAAGCTCAGTAAGCAGCTCACTGAAACTGATTAAAAATACCCATTTGACACAATAATTGTTACAAGCATATCCTCAACACGGCAGCCCCACAATGTTCATGTGCCCGAAGGCCCTACCCGATGGTGCGCGCGGATCCGCCGCGCAATTGCGCTACAGTCTTTAGCCACTGGATGAACCAGTGGTTGCTGCTGTTCTTTAAGACAAATGGGAAACGTGGAGGGACAACGCAAATGGGGTTCGAAGGGGGAGGAGGAGAGACCCGCGAGGTTTCCAGTCCTAAACATGAAATTTGGGAAATTAATATCCTGTAGGAATGTTCAGAGCCATACGCAGTGTGGTGTTACGTGTTAGTAACATGGGAACTCCAGTTCCCATGATTCCTTGCGAGTTACGCATGTGTTGGGGTTAAAGTTTTACTTCCTGTTTGGACAGCCCGCACGAGTGTGATGTACGAGCCTGCCATAGCTACTTGTTCTTAATAAAAATACAAGTTTGTTAAACACGCCTCTACTGTTCATCTGCACTAGAACAGACATAACATGGTGTCAGAAGATGGTCGTTGGCAAGAGAAGACAGAAGAAAAGTAAATCTGCGTCTTGCAGCGAGAGCCACGTGTAAAAAGAAGTGAACTGCGTGTGACGGCGAAGATGGCATGGCTGATAATGAAGACGATCGCGTTGTGAAGGAGGGAGAGGAACGTTCACCACAAGTAGATGCTGATATAGTTCCTGAAAATAACGAACCAGAAGAGATTCAAGTAAGAGAAATCCCTGTACACAGACCTGTCGTCATGGATAAACTAAACCCACCGTCTTGCATGCAACTGACTGGTAACCTTGCAGACAATTGGAAACGTTTTAAGCAAAGATTTAATATCTACTTAGCAGCTAGTGGAGCGGGTGGTGATGATGAAAAATTGAAAGCGTCAATTTTTTTTGCATGTGATTGGAGAAGATGCTCTGGACATATACAATAATTTTCAATTGGATGAAGCTAACCTGACGTTGACTGCACTTATGAATACGTTTGAAGAGTATTTTGTACCAAGAACTAAAAGAGACGATACAGAAAGGATGGCCTAAAAGCAAAAGTAACTGTCCAAAGAAAATATGGGACTATTGGAATCACAGAGCGGAGCTTACAGCGGTGGATGATATAATACTCAAGGGAAGCAAGTTTGTCATTCCATCCTCACTACGAAAAGTAATGCTCCAAAAGATACACGAAGGCCATCTCGGAGAAGTCAAGTGCAAGCGCAGGGCCAGAGAAGTTATGTATTGGCCGAGAATCAACCAAGACATACACCAAGCTACTGCGTCTTGTGAACTTTGTCAAATATATAGACCAAAACAACAAGCAGAGCCGCTGATGCCTCATCCTGTGCCTTACCGACCGTACTACAAAGTGGGAGCTGACTTGTTTGACTGTAATGGAAAGACTTTCATCGTGGTCACAGACTACTTTTCCAACTATCCTGAAGTCGGACAATTGCAATCTACATCAAGCAAAACAGTCATCAGCTACCTAAAGACAGTGTTTGCAAGACACGGCATTCCGTGCGAACTGTTTACAGACAATGGCCCACAGTTTTCTAGCTGTGAGTTTGCTTCTTTTGCCAGTGAGTGGGGATTCGGACATACGACCTCGAGTCCTACGTACCCGAAATCCAATGGTCTGGCGGAGAGCTCTGTAAAGATAGTGAAAGGTCTCATGAAGAAGGCAGTAGACAGAGATGATTTTCAGAAGAGCCTGCTCATTTACAGGAGCACGCCTCTCCAGAACGGCCTATCACCTGCACACATGCTGATGGGTCGCCGCATTCGTTCCAACCTGCCAGTCAGTGAGGACTTGCTGACACCCAAAGGTGCATCTAAGGTGAGGAAGGAAAAGGAAAGACAGAAAGAGAAACAGAAACAGCTACACGACAGGACGGCAAAACCTCTATCTACATTGAAACATGGCGACCGAGTGCGTGTCAGAGACATTAACACAGGTACATGGAGACAACAGGGTCATGTTGAGGAAGAACTTTCTCCACGTTCCTACAAGGTCCGAACCGAGGGTGGACTATCTTTGAGGAGGAATCGCACAGATCTTCGACTGCAACCTACTGTGGAGGACACAGCAGCTCAGGAGGTCGAGCTTCAACAAGACCCACTTGAACTTCCTGAACTGTCCAACAGCGATCACGCTGACAATGGTCAAACAGCAGCGTCAAAGTCACCCACTGCTGAGAGACTCGTGAGACCTCAGAGACACATCAAGCCACCGCAGAGATTGATTGAGAGTTGCTGAATGTAGCAGGGACTATTAAAAAAAAAAAAAAAAAAAAGTAGTCATAGAAGTTTGGTGTGTTGCCTGAGCATATTGTTTTCTTTCTTAGGGGGGAAGATATGGTGTTACGTGTTAGTAACATGGGAACTCCAGTTCCCATGATTCCTTGCGAGTTACGCATGTGTTGGGGTTAAAGTTTTACTTCCTGTTTGGACAGCCCGCACGAGTGTGATGTACGAGCCTGCCATAGCTACTTGTTCTTAATAAAAATACAAGTTTGTTAAACACGCCTCTACTGTTCATCTGCACTAGAACAGACATAACACGCAGCACAAGAGGGCAAAGCACAAAAATACCTACCAACGCGTAAACAGTGCGCCACGCTCACAGATGGCAATCAAAAAGGTAGCTATATCCCGAGTGCCACGCTATGAAAAATATAAAAAATGAGCTAATATATATACATTTGATTTCGTTTTCAGAGTTAGAATGCTTACCAGAAGTTTCTTTTAAACAAGGCACCGCACAAGAGGGGAATTACCCTACTTTAGCTCGTGCGTAAAAGTCACTTGACGCCCCGTACTAGAGACAGCGGAAAATTAGAGGACGTTTATACAAAATCATAATTAATTTAGAGACGAGGTGGCTTACCGAAGCTTTTGCGTATGCAGAGCATGTAGCATGGGCCGCAGATGTAAACAAATGGAGCGGAGCCTTGTGCGCGTGCCATGCGCCACAGCACGCAACGATAGTCAAGACGCGCTCTGGATCAAAGTATCAAAACAATGTTGTTATCTTAAAACCGTGCCACTAATGATCGTGGGACAAGGCTCCACTCCTCGTGCTCCGTGCTCAGCTCCAAAACGGCGGGTGACGTCAGAGGCGACCAAGAGGGGGGCGGCACGTGGGAATCCCTCCTCTTAAAGGTTTCAGGTGGCACTTAATAGGCTGCCGGTGGATACGAGGGCCTACCGCCACATAAAGGTTTCAAAATCAGTTGTTGTTTTTTTTGTCTGATCCCCCCAAATCGAAAGAACCCCATAGCAACGCCCTTAGAGACGAAAAAACTTCACAGCCCTTGGTGACGTCAGAGTGGGTACGTTTCAACGCTGTAAGTTGTTTACAATTTGGTATTCGTTCTTTTTTCGCGGATATTCAAGATGACAAGGCCGTGTACAGCGAGTGTGAGATAACTAGTAGAATGTAACATTTCGTTGTCACTGAGATAGTCCAGTGGTTGTGTCGATGCCCTGCCAATCCAGAAACTGGGGTTCAAATCCCACCTGAGACACATTTTCACTCTCAAAACGGCAATTTATGTGTAGTGAGCAATTGTCACCTGTAGAGGGCAGTATTGTGTTGGGCATCAGTGGAGAGAAGAGAGAAAAGGCAGTCCTGTGGCATAGATCCATGGTTTTCAATGCATGGGCGTTACCCGCCAGGCCCGTCCTAAGGGCTGTGCGACCTGTGCCGTCGCACAGGGCCTCGCACCACACAGGGGCCTCGCAATCTTCCTTCCTTTTATTTTATTTTATAAATACACTAGTTCAAGGGTCCCCAAAGGGCAGACTGCACTCCAAATTTGGAACCCTAAACCCCTTTCTCTGGACCTCTTTGATTTCGTTTGATCAAAAGAACATTTTTACAAGTAAAGTCAAATTTTCACCAAAAGCGATTTGTAAACAGGCAGGCGCGCGGGCAGCTATGTATGCAACGGGTCCTCCGAAAAAACTGTCAGATAACTTTAGCAGTGTCTGAGTGAGATACAAAGAAAGTAACGGGAATGATCGCAGTGTAGGAGAGATGGATACTCGCGGAGGAGGAGCAGTGAGACAGGTGTGAGCAGAGGAGCAGACCCCTTTGTGTGAGCAGAGGAGGAGGAGGAGGAGGAGGAGGAGGAGGAGCAGTGAGACAGGTGTGAGCAGAGGAGCAGACCCCTTTGTGTGAGCAGAGGAGGAGGAGGAGGATCAGCGGTGTGACAGGTGTGTGAGCGCTGCTATTGCCAATGTTTAGTCCGAATATCCACATCAAAAACATATTTTTAAAAGCATTAGCAAACACACTGTATGTCTAGCTTTAGCTAGCTGGAGTGTTTTTGTTGTGGTCAGAGTGTGTGGAGGAGGAGGTGAAGAGTATTTTGTTGTTGTCAGTGTGGAGGAGGAGGAGTGTATGTTGTCAGAGTGTGTGGAGGCATGGCAAAAACGTTATTTGATGAGAAAATAATAATATTGACTCCGCCTCATAGCCATTTTGGCGCATTTTGCCCAAATCTAACTATTAGAAGAAAAAGACTCCTTTTGGTTCAATCTTTTGAGTTGCTCTGCCATTTTGCCACAGGACGAAAGAGACATGTCAGCTAAAAAGACCGCGACCAATATTGCACGTAGAGTGTGTGTGCGTGTGTACGTGCGCGCGCCAAACGCTGCATAGGAGCGAAGACACTCGGTTACACGCGTGCTGATCTCGTCAAGCACCGCGCGAGGTGGTGCTGAATTCATGTCAAAGATTATAACAGGAAAAACTTTCCTCAGATCTGGGAAAAAAGTGTCAGGGCAGGGCCTCGCGTTTCGAGTTCGCACAGGGCCTCGCACCCCCCTTGGGACGGGCCTGTTACCCGCTATGACGTCACACACAGGTTAGAGCATAGACAACTTAAATTCATGAAAAACACGTTCTTTTTATAAAATATAGGATTTTTTTTGCCGGAATCTCTTTCAGATTGACATTGTCATGCAATTTTGATATCCACAATTTAAAAAAACAAAACCCGGCATAAGGTCTTTAAAACACCACCAACCATACAGACAGTTTTGCACATATTCAGCTGCCTGGACATGTCAAACATATAGAAATGAAAGAGCACAGGGAAAAGGTCTGAAATGGTTCTGACACACATTTGTCCCATTTGATCTGCATCGTCTGATGAGCATACCAATAAGAGAGACATCGGATGAGATATTTAGGCACAGCTGCTTGAGTATGGAGCTATTATTGTTTCAATAATAAAGTCAATTTCTTAAACAATTTCCTGTGATTCACAAGCTCAAAAGCCTTAGAAGCATTGGAAAAACATGTAAAACAGTGGAATTTTTACTTACATATATAATGATTCTTTCAGTGAAAAAAATTCACATATCAGTTCCATGATTTGTTTAAAAAAAAAAAATTGATTGTGTGTATCAGTGATAAATGTAACAAGTCTGTTCAGAAAATATATTCTACAACTTTAGACAGAATGTTGGCCAGGGCATCATTCTGTCTAAACACAATAATAAATGATGAAAACACACAGAGCCATTGGTCCATAAGGGGTGGACGACCGACGTGACTGTCCTGGACCTTCAGCACTACCCTAAATATATTTTTTTAAAGCTAGATTTTTATGTTTTTTACAACTGCACCCATTTGATTTAGATCATGTTAGACCCTAATTTGGGCTATTTTTATTCTACTTTTAATCTGAATGACCCAGGGCTGGTCAAGTCAGAAAAAATCATCAACAATCAGCTTGAAAAAACCCTTGAAAAAAAATAAATCATTTTGGCGGGTAATTTTGACCCGAGTTTGGCACATGAGTTAAAACCTAGAACCTTTTAGCTGAGAATATTTTGTCTTTATTTACAGACGATCACAGACACGTTTTTACATCTCACTGGATTGGGATCATATTAGCACACTCTTTTCTTTGACATAAAAAACAAAATATCCAACCATGAATATAGAATGGATGAATCTATCGACCGACAACTATTTTCAATAATGGACAACTGAGTATATTGAAAGTGAAAGCTCAGTAAAACTGCTCCTGAAAGCAGAGCTAGCTTGTGTCTACTGTGTGTGTCCATGTGTGACAGCATGAGTGGGTATTTCACATTTACTACATACTGAGTTCACTTCTGCATTCAGCCTGTCCTATCGCTCTGCTGCTTCATGTGACGTTAGCACAACCACCAGAGTCACTTTAGACTAGCTTCAACGCTACTTCCTGGTTGGACATGGGCTGCAGATGTGACAGAGGTTACACCGCAGCAGGAGATGACTTTATCTTGTTGGATTTAGATTTAAATGTTGACTGGTGTAAAAGAACTAAGAAGGTTCTGTCCCACCGAGGAGAGTCACTGCTCAGTGATTGGTTTGTTGGTTTCATCTTGTGAGATTTCATAACACTGTGAAGCATTGTTCCAAATTATGTCCAAATTGTGTAATCCAATTGTTCCAAATGATGTCCATGCAAAAGAGGACGATGGTATTGTCCATGTCTCAGCAGCTCACAGCCTGAGTGGAATCAGGGGCAGTGCAGATTGTCCAAGTGCTGATCCAGATGCATGGTTTCTCTTGAGGTTTCTCAGTTTTGGCTTGGAAAACACTGAGGTGTTACAGAGAATGCCCACATCCTTCCACCACCTGAAGAAGATGACAAAGTCTGGGATCGTGTCTTTCATTCAGACAGAAGACATGTTTTATTGTCAATGGTCGAGACATCACGAACAAAGCACACAAACAAAGGATGTTACGACAGCAAGTTGTAATATACTCAGGAGAAACAGAGACCTCCAATCAGCAGCTGCCACAGTGCCAGCAGAGATAGTCAAAACAAGTAGTGGAAAAGTACAGGCTTCTGCACATGTAAGAATGATGAGTTTAACCTTAACAAAAGTTGCTTAAAAGTGTTATGAAATCTCACAATCTGCAACAGCACAAGGATTCTGAGGCTTTGAGTAAGAAGAAGGAGTAAGGTGGCGCCCCCTACAGGTGTGAGCCAGATCTGTCACACCCCTGATGCTAAGCAGGGCAGGGCCTGGTTAGTGCTGTGTATACAGGTTTAATAGTGCAATACAGGTGTAATACAGGTGTAATACAGGTGTAATACAGGTGTAATAGTAGTGTAATACTCACAATCGCTTCTGTCATTGTAGCATTTCTACTTCCATCTGTCGTCTTCTTCTTCTGCCAGATTCGGACACGTTTTCATTCATCGTGTTGTACCTCGTTACTATTATAAAAATAGTTAAAAAAAAGATAGAAGTTAAAACATTTTAGAAAACACATGCTTCAAATGAGTCACATGCATCACTAAATAAGACAGTTTTCAGTCTGGACTTAAACATTTACAGGGACGAGGCCTGTCTCACAGCCTCAGGCAGACTGTTCCAGATTCTGGCTGCATGAATGGCTTTCTATGTTCCTGTTCCTTTGGTTTTGGTTGAGTTCATTTATTTTTATGAATAACTTTGTTGCACACTTGAATGATGAGACTCGCGGTGGTGCTGTAGTTTTATTTTATTTATGCAAAACAATAAACATTGTCTTAATGTGCGAGTCTGCTGCGTTTTCTGCCGTACTCATGCAGAACTGCGTTTGTGGCACAGACACGAGAGAAACAGGTGGAGTGGCGCCGCCTTGTGGACGGGAGCAGGAAATACACAAATGCAATCTAATACATTTTTACCATATTCATGACTTTTTAACTTAAAATAATGAAACCATAATGAAAACATTATGTATACAACAAACAATTTAAAATTAAACATTATCGGGGGTGTCTAATATCCTCAATGCCCACAACTTGAAATTGCATTGACGTTTCTGTGAGACTATTAGATCTGTATTTTATGTATAAAATATGTATGTTTATTTCTTACTAAGCACTGAGCATGTTGTACATGTGTTGTGTACCACGTGGTCACAGCCAACTGCTTCCTGCGGGAGGAAAGACCCGGAAGTAAGAACAAGAGCGTGTTTTTGTTGTTTCCCACAGCCGCATTTTCCTTCAGTCCCTCCTTGGATCTACAACAGACTCCCACAGAGACAGATGTAAGTACAAGACTTTAAACTCTTTATTGTCCACTAACAGAATGTGGCTTTGAGTCACGTGGGCCTCGGGGATTCCAGCTTTAACTTTGTTTGTGCCAAGATCTGAGTGATCCTGTGTCGGGGCTAATGCTAATGCTAATGCTAATGCTAATGCTAATGCTAGTCGTTAGCCTGTCCTCTCCACTTACTGTTTTCTCTCAGCTGTAGACTTAGTTCAACATTCATTCATGTGATACAGAGTTTGTAAAGGACGTGTCTGAGGTTTATCTGTGACAATGTCCCTGGTTGGACTGGGCGATATGGCGGAAAGCTAACGCTAAGTAAATGAATTGAGTGTTTGGTTGAGACTGTTCAAAGTACTTTCTGGGATGTTAAGTGGAAGCATACTAAACAGGTAATTTAGTTTGGGCAGTACAACCATCTTTACAGCTTGAACCCTTCCCCATAAGGACAGTTGCAGTTTATCCCATTCTTTAATAAGTTGATGGATCCTATTCAAGACGGGATCCAAATTGTATGGCATTATTTTGTCCAGCCCCATGCTCAAATAGATACCCAAGTATTTTATTTGTTGTGGTACCCAACGGAAATTCCACATTATGAAGTCGCTTTCACAGCAGAGGTTTGATAATGCCATGATTTCACATTTGTCCCAATTTACCCTGTAGCCAGAGATGCTGGAGAATTTAATTAACTAATTCTAAAAGTGGTGGGATGGAAAATGTTGGTTCTGATAATAAGATGAGCACGTCATCAGCGAATATTGATAATTTATGCTCTATTCCTGCCATTTGTATGCCTTGTATTTCCTTCTTAGCTCTCATTGCTACAGCAAGGGGTTCCAGTGCAATTATAAAGAGGTGTTTTGTACCGCGTTCAATTTGAAAAGGGGCTGAGGCCATTTGTTGTAACAGTGGATGTTAGATTATTGTATAAAGAATGTATAATTTTCTGAAATATTTTGCCAAAACCAAACCTTTCTAAAACATTATGCAAATAACCCCAGGAAACCCGATCGAAGGCTTTCTGGGTAACAATAGAAATTGCCGCGGTTGGTTTGTTCAGATCTTAGGCCTTCCAGATTAAGTGGAGAAGTCTCCTCATACTGTCTGAGGATTTACTTCCTTTTACAAACCCCACTTGGTCAGGGTGTATGAGTTCTAATAAGATTTCGTTCATTCTGTTTGCTAATATTTGTGTAAATAATTTCCCATCACAGCACAAAAGGCTAATTGGTCTATAGTTGTTGCATTCCAAAGGGTCTTTGTACTTTTTATGAATAAGTGTGATAACAGATTCAGACATTGAGTTAGGAAGCTTACCTGAAGAAATAATGTTGTTAAATGTTAGTAGGAGCTCTGGACTCAACTCTTCTACACATTTTTGATAGAATTCATTGCAAATGCCGTCTGAGCCCCTGCTTTACCTTTGGGAGAAGCCAAAATAGCTTTTTTTAACTTCTTCTAGTGTTATTGGGCTTTCTAAGTGTATTGCTTTCTCTTTTGAGAGTTTTGGGAGATTTAGAGAGTTCAAGAACCTCTCTGTTAAGTTGTTATCAAACTCTTTTTCTTGACAATATAATTCCTTGTAGAAATCCTTGAAGATATTATTAATGTTCCTTAAATCTGTAATTACTTTTCCATCTTTGTCCCGTATTCCACTTATTTGTTGAGCAGAGTGTTTTGATTTTAATTGGCTTGCTAGAAGTTTGCCGGCTTTATTGCCAGACTCGTACCACTTTTGTTTCAGCTTGTGAAGGGAGTGTTCAGCTTTTTGGGAGTAAAGATTATTTAATTCATATTTTTCCCTGACTATTTTAGTTAAGATTTGGTTATTGTTTGGAGACATCCTGTTATCCTTTTCCAAGTATTTAATTTCCGATTCGTGTCTAGCTACTTTTGTTGTTTTCTGCATAAAAATGCCTCTAATAAATGCCTTAAATCCATCCCAGATATAACTTTGCTCTGTGTATCCATTATTTACTTTGAAATAAAATAATATTTGGTCTTTAATATAAGAAACAATCTCCTCCTTATCGAAGAGACTTGTATTCATTCTCCATATATAATCTTTTTCTCCTTTCAGTTCCAATGAGAGGCCTAGCTCAATCAGAGCGTGATCTGTAATTCCCATTGTACTTATGTTACAGTAGGTTACACATTTCATGAAAGGGTGGGATACTACGAAATAGTCTATACGAGAAAAAAGGTGTAGTCTCTTTCAGTTGGATTCAATATTCTCCAAATATCTCTTAGACCCATATCTTTGCATATTATTTTTAAAGCGTCTTGTGTCTTAGAGGGCCTAGTGGTATATTTGCCACTTCTATCTGAGAAGTTATCCAACACTTCATTGAAATCTCCACCCCATACCATTGGGAAGTCTCCAAAGTCCAGTAAAGCAGTCTTGACTTTGTAGAAAAATTAAGGGTCT
The DNA here is from genome assembly GCA_964034765.1 of Knipowitschia caucasica. NCBI lineage: Eukaryota > Metazoa > Chordata > Actinopteri > Gobiiformes > Gobiidae > Knipowitschia > Knipowitschia caucasica. Next base: position 3,660,841 of record OZ035825.1, read on the forward strand.
TCTTCATTGGGTGCGTAAATGTTTGTCATTATGCATTTTTTATTTAATATATCTACCAAAATGATAATAATTCTACCCTCTTGATCTTTATATTCCTTTAGTATTTTGAAATTCAGTTTTTTGAAAATAATATGGCCACCCCTCTTTTTTTCTGAATAAAAGTATTGTGTACCGCACAGCCTAACCATCTATCACTCAATAATTTGATGTGTTTCTCTGTCGAGTGTGTTTCTTGCAGCATGACAACATCAGCCTTCTTCTGCTTTATGTAGTTGAATATGTTATGCCTTTTAACTTGTGAACCTAAACCATTAACGTTCCAGGAAATTAACTTTAGTCCCTTATTGGTCTGACCTAGAGCTGCAACTAACGATTATTTTGTAATCGATTAATCTATCAATTATTTTTACAATTAATCGAGTAATCGCTTGGCTGTGAATTGTGTAGAAAAAAAATATTTTTTCATCACAAAAAGCTAAAGTGGAAACACTCGAGGACGTATTGATGGCGTAAACTTAAAGTAAATGTTTGTAACAGGCTCTTTGTGCTAATTCTGCTCTGATTGGATGAGACAGACAGATATTCATGAAATTATAAAAACAAAGTCGGTTTTAATCAAAAATACTACATTTTCATGTCATTTTTGCTCTGTTTGAGTCCGTGTGAACCAGAAAACGATTAATCGATTACTAAAATAGTTGTCGACTATTTCAATAATCGATTAGTCGTCGATTAATCGATTAGTTGTTTCAGCCCTAGTCTGACCCCCATCTGCTCCCTGTTACGAAGTACACTTAATACATACAGACTGGCCTGGTGTTCCCTGTATTCCCCTAAACAAACCCCCCACCCTAGTGAACTCTACCATAATTCCCGTGATGTGCTCTTCTTTGGCTTTCGAGTGACTCCCTCAGCATTATTGACAGCTGATTAAGAAGAAAAGAAAATAACTACATTTGCCTATTTTATGTCTAAATTGACAAGGTTTTCAGTGCCAATTGAATAAGAATGTCATGGCCTAGCTAGAAGTAAACGATTAAAAAAATTAAAAAATTGGGAGGAGAAAATAATAATGGATAATAAAATAAAATCAATAATAAAGAAATAAATAACTAAAATAAAAAACAAGAAAATTAAGTTATGATTAATCATATACATACACCCTCTCACACTCGCATACATACAAAATAATTAAAGAAGTAAAAAAAAAATGTAATAAAAAACTTAGTTAGAAAAAAGAAAATAATAGTCGTAATAATAATTAATACTAATAACTATAAGCGTCCCATCTGAACATGCATGGTTTTTTCTTTTTTCTCTTTCCCTTTTTCTTTAAAGAAAAGTGCCGAAATTATGTAGCAGGACTAAAATAATATATTAAGCACATAATGAATACAAAAATAAGGTATTATCTAGAATAGAGTAAAATAAATAATCAGATTAATTGAAAAAAGTAACTTTAATAAAGGTCTGGGCCTATGAACTAAATAAGAAGTCTTTCCTTTTGTCTTAGACTGTTCCATCTATTTGAAAGAGTGCATATATGTCACTTAAACTCAATCCAGATCTTACTTGCTCTTTTCCCCTGGTTGATGATTTTCCACGGCCTTTTTTGCTGCTGCGGGATCTTCAAAGCGTTGGCGACTCTCTCCGATGTTAATCCAAAGTGGTCCCCCGTGGTCCCCCTGTGGTCCCTTAGTGCTGTGTGAAAGTCCCTCGTCAAAGGCCTGGGCTCCGCACCGTGCTCCTCTTTGCTGTCATCGTTGCAACATGTTCAGAAGTTCAACTTTTTAGCACTAACCATGTTGTGGGTTTAGTCCATGGTTTTGTCAAGGAGAAAATGAGCATACAGCACTTACAGTCACACTGCAATCAGACATCGATTTACATTTGTCAGGCTGAATGCTGTGATACAGGAAACACGGCACAGGAATTACCCCTTAGCCAATCAGGACGCAGAACACAATACACTGGTTCTAAATTATTATTATAAATATATGGATAAATGACGATAATGATAACGTTAGGATTAGTAAAGACTGATACTGAAAGAAATATAAAGAATTAAGGAAACAATATAAACATATTAGACATACACTGTACAAGTCAAGGTCATGTTATTATAAATGTCACTGTTGCAAAACTGTAAATATACCACAGAATAAACTGAGCTGTGCAACCACATCATTTAAGTTCATTTAGAATGAGAAATAGAGAGTGGGAGTTTAACAGTCTTAACTTCTTCTCACTCCTTTTGAGCTGGATCGTTGTTAATAAAACAAAACTGTATATTTGTACTTTTTCTATTCTGTTGTCCTTTTTTCTTGTTTGCCATGGCTCGAAATAAAGTATTCATTCATTCGTACTGAATGTGTGAAAATGTAGGCCCACTTGCACAGTATTAACACAATAATAGTTATATTTACTTGCTTTTATTAATTACCAGGCTGGTCATTTTTTCTCTTTCAACTTTTACCATTTCTATCTACTTTTGTGTAACAAGGGTAAAATGGATCAGCTGTGAGCACTGACCAGCCAATAAGAAGCTGGTCACATGATTGACATTTAAATATACCACAAACATGATTCCTGCACGACTAAATCTGCAGTGTTTCACTGATTCACTGTAATCCAGAGTATAGAATATTTCTCCTGCCTCTACATCCAGAGTATAGAATATTTCTCCTGCCTCTACATCCAGAGTATAGAATATTTCTCCTGCCTCTACATCCAGAGTATAGAATATTTCTCCTGCCTCTACATCCAGAGTATAGAATATTTCTCCTGCCTCTACATCCAGAGTATAGAATATTTCTCCTGCCTCTACATCCAGAGTATAGAACATTTCTCCTGCCTCTACATCCAGAGTATAGAATATTTCTCCTGCCTCTACCGTCCACCATTTTGTCTCTTAGGGAACTTTGAAGTCTCTAAAAGTCCTCCTCTCAACTCTTCAGAGATCTCACCTTAGGAACTCTCTTAAGAGCTGGGATTCTTTAGGAATAGCTTTTATCTTAACTGGGATCTGCTCCTCACTTTTAGGGGAAATTCTAAGAGTTGGTCAAGATTCTATGAAAATCCTTAGAATTTGGCCACTAGGAGCAACTTTTATCACTAAGAATCTTTAGGAATACGGCCCCTGGTTTTTATTTAGTGAAACTGAATGTTGTGTTGAACTGAAAGGGCAGGACGTACAACATGCATTTATAAAAGTTAGATAGAAATTAGTTAGGATAGTTAGGAGAAATTCTGGTGTTCTGTAGCAGCAAAAATAAAAAATAAAATTGACCATTCTAAAGAGATAATAGAAATAATCGCCAACAGTCCTTCAGGTCACTGCCGCAGAGGTGGAGTAGTCTCAGGGTGAAGCAGGACAGGTCACAAGGTGGAGCAGCCACTTGGTTCGGACCATTTACTCTGCCCTAGTCCAAAGTAAAATGCTAAATGCTTCATTAGCATTTTCCAAAAAGTTAACATTCCTCCAGTGGATTTTGGAGAAAAATCAAGGAATCAAAAAAAGCAAGAGAAATAAAAATAGTAAAGCACAAAACAACTGTTTCAGAGCGACTTAGGACTTCCTGCCGTTTCCCAGAGCATTGTTTAAAAAAAAAAAAAAAGTTCACAGAGAGGACGCTATCTTCTCACAGCATGACTCTGCTCTGTGCTCTGTGCTCTCTGCTCTCTGCTCTGTGCTCTCTGCTCTGTGTTATCTGCTCTGTGCTCTCTGCTCTGTGCTCTCTGCTCTGTGCTCTCTGCCCTGGCTCCAGGAAAACGTTTGTGGTCTGTCCTGACACACTCCCTCCTCTCTCCTCCTCTCTCCTCCTCTCTCTCCTCCTCTATCTGTCCTTCCTCTCTGAGTCTCCACCTCTTTCCCTCCTCTCCCTCTCACCCCTCCCTCTATCACTTCCTTTCTCTGTCCCATCCTCTGAGTCCGGCCTGAAGCAGGGTTGTTCTCCTGACTCTGTGGGCTCACTTGTTCTTATTCTTTTATCTTCTTATTTTGTGAAAGTGGGGGGCGGCAGCTCTGAATCCCCTTGACCCAGAAATAGATGATTAAAGGGATGAAAATGTAATGTAATATAATGTAATTTTGTGAAAGTAAACCTATACATTTTTTTTTTTTTATCATATTAATGTTTACACAACTTTAATTTAGGTTTTTTGTAATTCTTTTTCAAAATTGGGAATGTAATTGAAAGCTGCATTTTTTTTTTTTTGTCCAAATACACGTCACTGTAGCAAAAATACACGTGGGTTGTATTTTCAGCTTAAGATACGTTTGTATTCATATATATATTCATAACATGTCTTTGTTGTGTTTGTGGCAGATCTACAAAGTCCATCTACAGAATGAGGTTCACCTGTGATCAGTGTGGAAAGACCTGCAGCTATGCTTCTAATCTAAAGACCCACTACAGAATTCACACTGGAGAAAAACCATACGAGTGTGATCTGTGTGGAACAAGTTTTACTACAAAAGGACAGCTCAAGGTCCACAGCAGAATCCACACTGGAGAAAAACCATTTGCATGTGACCTCTGCAGTAAAACATTTAGAACTGCATCAGATCGCACAGTTCACCATCGGAGCCACACTGGAGAGAAGCTGCATAAGTGTGATCAGTGTGGAACATGTTTTTCCACAAGCGGAGGTCTCAAGGACCACAGCAGAATCCACACTGGAGAAAAACCATACGAGTGTGATCAGTGTGGAACAGGTTTTAATAGAAAAGGACAGCTCAAGGTCCACAGCAGAATCCACACTGGAGAAAAACCCTTCAGCTGCGACGTTTGTGATCAGAGTTTTACTCAGAGTGGTTCTCTCAAAGATCATCAGAGGATCCACACAGGAGAGAAACCATTTCACTGTGACCAGTGTGGAAAAACATTTAGGACCAAACAGCTGCTCTCAGTACATAAGCGTGTCCACACAGGAGAGAGACCTCACCAATGTGACCAGTGTGAAAAGGCTTTTACACATTTATCTCACCTCACTCGTCACTACAGAATCCACACTGGAGAAAAACCATTCGTCTGTGGAGACTGCGGGAAGGAGTTTACTCAGTTTTCACACTACAAAAGTCATGAGAGAATTCACACTGGAGAAAAACCATTTGCATGTGACCTCTGCAGTAAAACATTTAGAACTGCATCAGAGCGCACAGTTCACCATAGGAGCCACACTGGAGAGAAGCCGTACAAGTGTGATCAGTGTGGAACATGTTTTTCTAGAAAACAAGATCTCAAGGACCACAGCAGAATCCACACTGGAGAAAAACCGTTCAGCTGTGACGTTTGTGATCAGAGTTTTGGACGAGAGAGTACTCTCAAAGATCATCAGAGGATCCACACTGGAGAGAAACAATTTGTCTGTGAAAAGTGTGGAAAGTCTTTTACACAAAAGTCATCTCTTCATAATCACATGAAAATCTGTAAGAAGCAGGTGTGAAGACGCAGCATTTGAACAAAGTGAAGGAGACAGAGCTGAGGCTGCATCAAGTGAACCCAGAGTCAGACTCTACAGGATCACACTTCAGTCTTAACCCTGTGCTGCAGCTGCTGAGCTTTACAGACCAAACACTTATTGTGGATTTGAACCTCTTTACTTTGTGTCTGGAGACTCGGATACATCATGTTTTTGTCTGAAAGGAAAATCTTATGGTTCCTTTTAAAGCTGCATCAAGTCTAGATGTGATGAAGGAGACAGAGTGGCACATTTTTATTCTGAACTAAACTGCAGATAAAAACTATTGAAGAAGCAGCTGAAACAATAGTGATTCCAAAAGGCAGTAATGATGCTTCTGTTTTCTTCCAGTGCGACTCAACACTCGCTCCATCAACAAGAAAAGTGTCCTTAACCTCCCACATGTGGACTCTCCACACATTCCCCTGGACATATCCACAACCTAACATTATCTGACCACTGTCATCGTGGACATGTCACCCCCAATGCAACACCCAGTCACACTCCAGGACCTTTCTTTGACTTGAACCAATCACCATCCAGACACTGGGGGTGAGGAGGGTCAAGTGTATTGCTCAAGGACAACTCTGCTTTTATGGACACAAAAGACTCTGACCTCTTATTAAATACAAGATTGACTTTTTATTATTAATTTGAGCTGAAATTATACCTTCATAAGTATTTACAATATTTACGTTCCTTAGTTTATGAAGATTATTTTATACATTGTAGTAGTTTCATGTGTTTTAGTATATTTACAATTTCAATGTGTTTGTACAAATGTATTTGTGTTTCCAAGTGGTGGGCTCTAAATGGAGAAAGTAAAAAGGTGCAGCCTCCCCATGAACATACAGAGCATATATATTAAACATGTGTTTCTTCTGCCGCTTTAGGACAAAGGATGCATTTTAGCTTTTGTGCTAATTCCAGCATCTTGATGTTGAAGCTGTTTCTGACACATTCATATGTACTGCTGACAGGGATGAAGCAGACAGACGGATCGTGGTGCGCCAAACTCTGGAAGTTTCTCTCAAGTTCCAGTGGTTTCCATTGTTTCTTTCTCTCAGACAGAATAAAGGCAGTACACAGTTTATATAGTCATTGTCACATCACACATGGAAAGACGTGTCACACAGAGACAGTCACATCATAGTCAAAATAATCAGAGTCCTTGTAGAGTCCTGCACGTAGGCCATATTGCTATCTAATACTAACACTCACCCCTTTGATCACATAATCACATGTGATCACTCAATTTGATCAATCAATAAAGTGGGAAAAAAAATATTCAAAAAAAAAACCTTTTAAAAATTATTAAAACTCATAATCATCAATCAATATCAGTGGATTTTATCCTCTATCCTAGATAAGTAAATAAATAAACAATTTTTAAACAAAAATAAACTATTGTTTTTATTTACTGTGTTCACAGTTAACGAAAGTCTCAAATTGGAAGCTAATTTCACTTTTATTACTCTATGCTAATTGTTTACACTACACTTCACTTAATTGTTTTCAGTATTTAATCTTAGACTGTGTACTTTCTAATCTATTTACAAATGTTTGCATATTTGCTTTTATTGAGCCATATTCTTAAACATATATTTTAATCTAAAATCTCTCTGTGGTTTACTTTCATTATCAGTGGGATTTTTGCTCTATGTCTATTCTATATTCTCAGGAATAAAACTGAACACAGTAAGACAAATGGTTAATATGAACATTATTATGAAGGTCAGTTTTCCAAATACATTTGTTGAACCAGGAAGTGATGTCACTTCCTCCTCTCAGGCAGTTTGGGATGATTGTACATCAATAATCAAATTAGTATTATCCTTACAAGAGCTAATCTATTTTAGCAGGTTTGGGGTCAGTTATTCTACAATGGTATTTGATTCTCTAATCTGTGCTGATGAATCAACAACTTTTAAACTTCTCAAAGATATCTAAATATCTACTTTTTGTTTTTGTGCTACACTCAAATACATCAAAATGCTTTTAAATGCTTTTGAATCTCTGTTGGTTCTAATCTATCTCATTAATCTCGGCTACACTCATGAACTTTTGTATTGTCAACATTCACAGATGTTTGAACACAAGTGAATTTGGCAAGTATCTAATAAAACTGTAATTAACTTTATTTACTTTTGAAGTAAATGTTTGTGGAATGGTCCCTTTACCGTTTGGGGGGGGGGGCATATTTTATATGCCCCAGAAAATAAAAATCACACGTTTATTGCAGTAATTTTTGTTAATACTTTTCACGAGGAGTTAGTGGACATGTGTGCCTTTAATATGAGCGGCCTTTGTGGTAATGGTTATATTCAAAGTATTAGAGTAAAATGAGTTTGTAAAACACCTGCGACGCGAAGCTCTGAGCGGAGCCAGAGGTCTCCAGAGATCAGAGAAGTATTTGGTACTGGCTCCCTCAGATTCAGAGGAGGAAGACACGCAGGTGTCCAGTGAAGCAGATACAGACATTATTAGTGACAGGAGTCCGCGCCACAATAATCCACACAGTCACCCACAGTTTACGTCCTCCGTGTGGCCCCGTGGTAAAGAGGTCCGGCTTTTCGGAGTCAGCGGTTATGCAGCGGTTATGCTGTTAATTACAGCAACATTGGAAAGAGAAGACGCGGGGATGAGCCGCCACAATGCACTTTTTAACATAAAGCGGCCACCTGCTTTTAACGTGCGGACCTCTTTACCGCTGACTCCTAAAAGCCGGACGTCTTTACCGCTGACTCCAAAAACCCGGACCTCTTTACCGCGGTGTGTGGCCGCAGTGGAAGCATTCTGCGAACACCAGACAGGGGACGTGGTGAAGGGGACAGGGGGGTCATAACACCGGGCATGTGGGTGAATGCAGCGGGGTTAAACAACCGCGGGGAACGCAGGAGACGTGGCAGAAGCCGCGGAAGAAAACACACCACTAATCTGCCTTTATGGACGGAGATGATGATGATGAAGGCAGTTCTTTAGAGAAGATAATCCATAAAAGTGGATCAGAAATGTTGAAGAGCCTGTTGTTTATTGTTGAGACAATCTGACAAGTTCTGAGCCCATTCATTTAATCGCTCTGTTTCTAAACGATTAATTCTGGAGCCTCATTTCCACTGAGAGAAACTTTATGCCACCAGGTCTTTTGAAAGGGTAATATTGAAACCAAAGTTCAGATTTCATGACTGGTAAACTATAAGCAGTGCCATCTTGATCATTGAAGGTCTAATACATAATACAGTTCCATATGGCTGCTGACCAGTGCTAAAATATTCTATATAAATTGGATCCGTGAATTTATTTCTATCCCACATTGTGTTTTCATACTAAAGATATTTCACGTAGACTGTTGGTGGTATTCCCTGATCTCAAAATACATCGATTTACATTTATCAGGCTGAAGGCTGTGATACAGGAAACACGGCACAGGGATTACCCCTTAGCCAATCAGGACGCAGAACACAATACACTGGTTCTTCCTTAGCCAATCAGGACGCAGAACACAATACACTGGTTCTTCCTTAGCCAATCAGGACGCAGAACACAATACACTGGTTCTTCCTTAGCCAATCAGGATGAACACACCAAGTTCATATACAGTGAAAATCACAATAAAAATAAATCTGCAAGACCGCGAAAAGAGAACCGCTATTCATCTGAGGAGACTGATTCAGAACACATTTTTCCTGTACGGAAGTTTCTGATTTGGTGTTTTTATGTAATTTTTTTACTATCATCATGTTTTAGATTATAGATTAGACAGTGAGCCAGATCAGATGTATCCCAATGAAAATAATGTTATTGCACTTTTTGATGTGATAATTGTATACATGCATGTCTAAGAAAATTAAGGGGGGGATATCCCCCCCCTAGGGCCATGGCTAGGGGGGGACTGATCCCCCCCATCCCCCCCCTCTGGAGGAAACCCTGTCTGTGCAGACAAGAGTAGGTCAGTGAGGTGAGCACTTTGAGCTAGATTTTTGCAATCTGAAATTATCCTTGGTTTAAAGAATGTTGGCCACCTGGCAATGAATTTCCCAGACAATTCCTCCCCAAAGAGCAGTGTAAAATCTTGATCAATCTGAAAATATTCAAATGTTATTGTATTATATTGCATCATTAATTCATGCAAAACAATCTTTGCTTTACCAAGCCAGGGGTGTCCAAGAATCTGGGGAACATGTCCAGGACATTGGAGGCAGTAGATGGATCTTGAACCAACTTTTGTCTATGCTGAAAAGTTGCCATCATTTTATCTTTGTGTGACCAAGTGTCTAATATAATAAAACCATAAGAGACTTTATCAAGTACATTTGACAGTATTTATTCAATAAGGCTCCATAAACGAGTCGCACATTAAAATAGCAGACAGCTAGTAGGTAAATTCAGAAAATAAGTTAAAACCTGGGTATCGTCAAGATATGGTCCAAATTAATATAAATCAAATCAAAATCAAATATATTTACAACTCAAAATCACAGCAAACCAAAACAAAATGGCCGTTGAAAGCAGCCCAAAGAAAGCAAACCCTGGACCACATATTAACATAACCCACTGTACATCGGCCCTGAAGCAATAACTAGGTCCAACTTACGGGAAAACAAAACAGTGGCTGACTAAAAACTGCAGCAGCATGGGCACTATAAAACAATAGAACAGTGTATACAAGAATACAAGAAAAGTTTATAAAACACAACATTCACATATCTAAGAATAAATACCTTTGCACAAATGTTCACCATTATTAAATGCTACTACAATCAGTTGAGGCCTGCAGGTAGCTGGGATCTAAATGGACATTGAGAGTATTACTTTAATGTTGAATGTAATAAAGTCTCTACTTTAGTTCATTCAACTGGGATTTACCTTTTAGTTTAGAGTCAGTAACCAGTGCATCAGTCCATACATGCAGAGATCTGCTGGTGGCTGGAAACTTTATAATTCAGTCTGCACATCCAGGTCAGTGCTCTCAGTAGTAGGCCAGAGTGAAAAGACAGTGATTTCCCACTCTGCCCTCTTTAAAACCTTAGCCCCTCCCACCAACTTCCTGTTTCCTCCTCTACCCTTTCACATTTGACAATCTTCTTGTCAGCTGAATGCCTCATCATAGACATGGCCTCTTTAGATTCGTCACCAGACAACTGCCTCACAGTTGTGTTTATTGGACGAGGAGTCTTTGGGCCCTCTTGAAAAGAAGACTTTGATTTCTTAGTGTCATCAGGGGAGTTGTGCTGGACAGTTTTCAGTCTATACGCCGGGTAGCCGAGACCACTTTGGTGGTCATAGAAGTGTTCCTATTAAAAAAAAAAGAAAACAATGTAAACTGAGGCCAGATTCTGTGATAAATTACGCGACTTATGATTGTGCAAGTTTAAAACGTCTGGAGCTCTTGTAGTCAAAATGTTACTGTCACATTTGTGACCACAGGAGCTAAGAAGTGTAGTGTACAGTAATATACATGCCATCTGAAACCTCTTATTAGTACATATTATCATATTATTTGCAGCAAGTGGATTAATTATATATATTTATTATACGGCTCCTCACAGCAGCAGTAGAACGCTCCATTGATATGAATGTAATTTCAAAACGTTCTACCGGTCATTATTTTTTATAACGGACCTCTCAAAACAATAATGACCGCTGCCCTTTGGCAACGCTCTCTCTGCTTGTCTTTCAGATGCGTGGATAACTCCGCAAGTAGTTCCGGCCACTCCGGAGCTAGCCACGCTCAATAAACACACTTAAATGTTAATCGGAGAATACTTATACATATACATTCTTCACACACGTGCACGGAAATTTTCAGAATTTTCTGGTCTTGTCTTCATGACAAAAATACTATTTCTCTGCGTCAAAAAGCGATCGTGAAAAACCCGGAAGTAGTTCCGGCCGCTCAATAAACGCAAATGCCAATCAATCAACGCAATGAAATGTTAATCGGAGAGTAATTTATACATATCCAGTCTTAATACAAGTGCACGGAAGTTTTCAGAATTTCCCGTTTACGTTTTCATGACAAAAACACTGATGTAATGCGAGAAAAGGCGATCCCAAAAAACCCGGAAGTAGATACCGGCACATTTTAAGATACCGGCAAATTTTCGGACACATTTGCAGAGGATCGAAGTATGTATTTAGGTTAGGTTTATGTATGGGTCACTCACCGCTGATGTTCAGAATTCTTTGTTCAGTTTTCATGCAGTTCCAGGGAGTTCTAGTTTGGAAGTTGCCAGCCTAACTGTTGCACTAGCATAGCCACGGGAAAGCCATTGGGAACTATTTTATTTTCTGTCATTAAATAAACCTTTCGGCATTCCTAAAAGTGGACTGAAGTTTATGTTGTGTGTTCTGTAGGTATAGGCTGCGCGTCGGGGTCCGCTTCGCCCTGTTGGTACTTATTTTCCGATAATGACCTGCCTAATATACGTTATCCCTTACATATAATAAAACGTATTCCATTTGTACATACATATCCACTCTTTGAATCTGGATCCTTTAAGTTTGGAAACAACATTATTATACCAAGAGCATACAAAATGCAGGCCTTCACAGGGGGGATCATCCTGAGAAGACATGGTAAATTCAGTTAAATTTAACAAACTAAGAAAAATGTACAAGGCTTGACTCAAAACTACAAAGAATAATGAAAAACATGTAAATAGCTACCTTAAGTGAACAAACAAACAAGCTTTGAAAGTGCATGTTAGCTTACCCATGAGTGTCCACCATGTCTGCCACAAGTATGTTCACCATTATTTTCCTTGTGCCATCAGAAAGGCATTTTTTCTGGTCATATTCTTTGAATATTTTCTCGCCACCTGGTTTTGAGTGTAGAGCTGCCATGACGATCTGAAACAATAATTGAAAATATCCCTGTTACACATACAGTGAAATATGTTTCTGAAAAACACACTTACATCTCTGGCTACAGTGCTGTCAGGCGGACCTTCCTGCAGTTGTCTTTTCTGTGATTTGGCCATTTCCAGAGTTATTGTCGAGCCAGAACCGGAGCCTGACCCAGAACCTGAATCCGATGATGCAATAGAGGCGCGTGATGGAGACCACTCAAAGAATGAAGCTTCTGAGAATGAAGCCTCCGAGAGTGAAGTGTCTGAAGGCTAATCCTCAGTTTGGTTGCCTAAGAAAACAAAACAAAACTGATGTGCAGCAGAAAAAACACTTACGGTAACAGTACAGTAGAAAATGATGTGCATATCTCACTGATGGACTCTTTGGTGAAGGCTTTTAAAGACACCTGTGCAGACTTTAGAAGTTCATCAAATATGTCAGGATCCACTTCGACTCCTGCAGAGTCTTAAGATCAAGGTTGTGGACGCCGGCAAATGGAATTTTTCTCGTACTAGCACACATATAAATAATTAAACAGGAAATACAGAAACAATTATACATAAGTTAAGCCATTAAAGATGTGTGTTGTGCTAAGTTAGCAACATATAAAATGGTCAATTTAACAATGCTAAAATTAAGCGATTGTATAACTATTACAGTCACATTACCTTCTTGAATTAAGCCTGAGTAGCTGTAGACATCTTCTGTCTTCGGAACCTTGACCCACTTGCTCACTGACTGGAATTCTACAGGAACCAGCATATCACAGCCTACAATAAAAAGAAATACAATAAAAGGTGTGTTTATATTCAGTTGATTAAAAATCAAAAACACCAACTTTGCACCTAACAACAGGAACACACTTGCTAATACATTTACTAAACTATTTCCCAATAATACACCAAAAGCATTTTTATTGGTGCTGTCCAACATTTTTTATTTTTTTAATTGCACATATACCTTGAAATATTTGCATACTCTTTATCAACATAGAAAAGTTTTCAATGAAAAAAAAAATCACTTAAGTGTTATATTTCAAACCTTTGTCAACTGTTGATTCTCTGACCTGTGTTGGTGATTTCAATGGTTTTGTTAAATCCTCTGAGATTACTTCTGTTGTGACATAGGGCTATACAACAATAAATTGTATGTAAAATGTCATACAATTCAATGCTGTCAATGAACAGATGTATAACATGTATAATGGTAACAAAAAAGCCCCTTCAACTATCCTTTCTAAGGGATCAAAACGGTGTGAACAAAATCCATCCATGTATCCACAAGGAGAGTTGGCATCAGAGTATTTAGCAAGCATCCTGTAGTATTTAAAAGTGGATGTGTTACGGTGATAACACGTTAGTTCACAGCTAAGATAAGACAAGATAAGCTTTATTTATCTCACAGAGGAGAAATGTACATGTCACATTTGGCATGGATAGAACACTCAGATTGTGCAAAAGGAGGAAATGTGCAAACATGTTACATGCAGGATAATTATGTACAATAAAGTGACAATAATTATGTACAACAAAAGTGACAAGTGTCAATTGGAAACAGTGTCAATAGTGCAGGTTTTCACACAGTGATCATTTAAAGTGACTTATTGTACAGTCTGACAGCAGTGGGGATAAAGGCCCTGCGGTAGCGCTCCTTCCTACACTGAGGGTGCCTCAGTCTTCCACTGAAGGAGCTCCTCAGCTCCTCTACAGTTCTGTGCAGTGGGAGGTGTTGTTCATGATGGAGGTGGCTTTGACTAGCACCCTCCTGTCCCTCACCTCCTCCACAGAGTCCAGGGAGCAGCCCAGTGTGGGGCTGACCACGGAGCGGAGATGGGTGAGGATGAGCCGCTTCATGGTCTTCATCAGGTGGGAGGTCAGTGCGATGTGATGTGAAAGATCATTTCATCATAGGTGTTGTAGCCACAGGGAAGGTGGTTTTGGAATGTTGTCCTACTGATAAAATCATAGCTGATCTTTTGACAAAAGCTAAAAGGTTTTACAAAGAAAATGTTTGTTCTAACAATCCCACAGCGAGTGGGGTTGTTAGATAATATTATATTATATCGCTCTTACTCCCTGTCTAAACAGAAGCTCTTATTTTGAAGGCGCTACAGGATGTAGTCATGTTGTTCTATCGCTAACTTCCTCTATGGCTCATGCTCCCTGTGCTGCCAAGCTGTTCAACAATAAATATGCCCAGACAAGAGGCTAAAGATACCAACGTGAGAGCATCGTTTATTCTCCACTAACATCTGTCCTTAACAACGATCTTTGATCTTTGTGCTTCATAAAGTCAGCAGCTGATTGGAGCAGAGGGAACATCTGCATGATCCCCGTGTAGAGCTCCTTCTACCACCGCAGCTGCTCCTGCTCCGTGCGATCGGTGAGTGTGTGTTATGCTAGTGCTGTTAGCGTTAGCATTAGCCACAGGCCGCTAGCGTCTTTTACTGTCTGTTCAATGGACATTCATTCATCTGTTTACTTTAACCCTAATATTAACAGAGTTCTTCAAACACGTTCACCTCCTGTTTATATTGTTACCTTTTATTCTTGAATATTTGTCTTTTTATTGTATAAATAACTGTGTAGCACCGAGTCCAAGACGAAGTGTCTCTCGAGGACAAGAAATATTGATAATTAAAACAAATGTGTAAATATGAAGTGTGTGTCATAGAAGAGCAGACAGAAGCTCAGTGCCTTCAGAACATCCAGGCCGTCAGCGCAGTGGTCATTACACCTCAGACTTTAAAAACACACACAATCTGTTTGAGTGAATTTGGCACAAGCTGTAGTTTATATAAATGAAAAATGTTGTTTTGTCTCATTGAAACATGGGGAATTATGTATAAATCCATGTAATAAAAAGTGTAGTTTTATTCCAATGAAGTGAGTAAGTAATCTTTATTTATATACCGCCTTTCACAGACCAGAGTCACAAAGCGGTTTACAATTGTTACTTTTGGGCATTATTCTCTCACTCCACACAGAGATGTGAGCGGGGCCAGTACAGGAGGCACATGCCAGACCTATTGTACAGGTTTTTAGTGGTAGGGGAAACCGGAGTACCCGGAGGAAACCTACGCAGACACGGGGAGAACATGCAAACTCCACTCAGAAAGGCCCTGGTCCGGCCGGGATTTGAACCCAGGACCTTCTTGCTGAGAGGCGAGAGTGCTATCCACTCAGCCACCGTGCCGCCGGAGTGACAAACACAGGGAGCACATGCAAACTCTACTCAGAAAGGCCCTGGTCCGACCGGGATTCGAACCCAGGCTGAGAAAACCTGTTCCTGCTCTTGTGTTTTAACACATGTTCGTCCTGTAACAGTTTCATGCTCATTATTAGTCTAATTATTGCTCTTTCATACAACCCGAACGTCCATTTCCTGGTTTGTGATAGAGATCATATACAGGATTAATTCCACATGTGATATACTTTTCTAAATAAACATTTCTTATGGCTGTAGTCTATGAGAATAGTGTGTGCTTATACAAATTTCCCACAAGGCACCTGCGCTATCTTTGTCCTTCACATTCCACCACCCACACATGGGCTACTCAAGGCCGACACTGGACTCTATCTAACTCAGACTCATAACCCAGAACACCAGTTACAGTCCCCCCCCTTCTACATGTCTGCCTCCCTCTCTTTTCAGTCTATGGTGGTCTTCCCCTCCACCTCCCCCACCCACACTCCCCTCTGACGCGCTACAGTGCCTTGCGAAAGTAACCTTTCAACATTTCGACACATTTCAGGCTTCAAAGAAAAAGATTAAAATTTTAATTTTTTGTAATGACTCAAAAACAAGTGGGACACAATCGTGAAGTGGAACGAAATGTATTGGATAATTTAAACTTTTTTTAACAAATAAAAAACTGAAAAGTGGGGCGTGCAATATTATTCGGCCCCTTTACTTTCAGTGCAGCAAACTCACTCCAGAAGTTCAGTGAGGATCTTTGAATAATCCAATGTTGTCCTAAATGGCTGATGATGATAAATAGAATGTACCTGTGTGTAATCAAGTCTCCGTATAAATGCACCTGCTCTTTGATAGTCTCAGGGTTCTGTTTAAAGCGCAGAGAGAAGCATGAAGACAAAGGAACACACCAGGCAGGTCCGAGATACTGTTGTGGAGAAGTTTAAAGCCGGATTTGGATACAAAAAGATTTCCCAAGCTTTAAACATCTCAAGGAGCACTGTGCAAGCAATTATATTGAAATGGAAGCAGTATCAGACCACTGCAAATCTTCCAAGACCCGGCCATCCCTCCAAACTTTCATCTCAAACAAGGAGAAGACTGATCAGAGATGCAGACAAGAGGCCCATGATCACTCTGGATGAACTGCAGAATAACTACAGCTGAGGTGGGAGAGTCTGTCCATAGGACAACAATCAGTCGTGCACTGCACAAATCTGGCCTTTATGGAAGAGTGGCAAGAAGAAAGCCATTTCTCAAAGATATCCATAAAAAGTCTCGTTTAAAGTTTGCCACAAGCCACCTGGGAGACACACCAAACATGTGGAAGAAGGTGCTCTGGTCAGATGAAACCAAAATCAAACTTTTTGGCCACAACGCAAAACGATATGTTTGGCGTAAAAGCAACACAGCTCATCACCCTGAACACACCATCCCCACTGTCAAACATGGTGGTGGCAGCATCATGGTTTGGGCCTGCTTTTCTTCAGCAGGGACAGGGAAGATGGATGGAGCCAAATACAGGACCATTCTGGAAGAAAAACTGTTGGAGTCTGCAAAAGACCTGAGACTGGGACGGAGATTTATCTTCCAACAGGACAATGATCCAAAACATAAAGCCAAATCTACAATGGAATGGTTCACAAATAGACGTATCCAGGTGTTAGAATGGCCAAGTCAAAGTCCAGACCTGAATCCAATCGAGAATCTGTGGAAAGAGCTGAAGACTGCTGTTCACAAACGCTCTCCATCCAACCTCACTGAGCTTGAGCTGTTTTGCAAGGAAGAATGGGAAAGAATTCCAGTCTCTCGATGTGCAAAACTGATAGAGACATACCCCAAGCGACTTGCAGCTGTAATTGCAGCAAAAGGTGGCGCTACAAAGTATTAGCGCAAGGGGGCCGAATAATATTGCACGCCCCACTTTTCAGTTCTTTATTTGTTAAAGTTTAAATTATCCAATACATTTCGTTCCACTTCACGATTGTGTCCCACTTGTTGATTATTGACAAAAAATTAAAATGTTATCTTTATGTTTGAAGCCTGAAATGTGGCAAAATGTTGAAAGGTTCAAGGGGGCCGAATACTTTCGCAAGGCACTGTATATTGGACGAGGCTGGATCTGATCTGATCTGATCTGATCTGAGAGCAGGCGCTGAGCATGTGTTTGTACATCGCTGTAGTTGGTACAGCATGACACACACACAATACGTCAATGACATTTTATTTATAAAGCGCTTTTCATACAGAAGGTGCAACACAAAGTGCTAAAAAGTTTGGTTAAAAACAATGGGCCTCATTCACGAACGGTTCTTACGAACAAATTTGTGCGTAAATCCTACTTACGAGGATTTTACGAAGATTGTGGCATTCATGAAATTTTCTCGTAACCAGAATTTCTCTTGGGTAAGTACAAATCCTACGAGTCCTCAGGAGCACTCTTACGCACATTCAGTGCCGACATGTTCACACGCTGATGTTATGAAGTTCAATAAAACACAACATTACAGTGATATGTTTGTCATATTGATGTATTTATTTATTTATTTCATTGTTAATGGTAATTTAGTCATTTAAATTCATTTGTAAACTTAATGTGCCAACACTTTATCAAATACATTGGAAATCATGCCGTTAGTGACCCCATCCTATTTCTAGGAGACATTTCTCCATCCACGGGCCACAAAACAATGGCATATGTACTGCTGCTGCAGGAGGACCGCACTGGTCTCTCCATATGGTCTCGGTCTCTCCTCGGTCCGCGCTGGTCTCAGTCTATGCGGTCTCTCCTTGGTCCGCGCTGGTCTCAGTCTATGCGGTCTCTCCTCGGTCCGCGCTGGTCTCAGTCTATGCGGTCTCTCCTCGGTCCGCGCTGGTCTCAGTCTATGCGGTCTCTCCTCGGTCCGCGCTGGTCTCAGTCTATGCGGTCTCTCCTCGGTCCGCGCTGGTCTCAGTCTATGCGGTCTCTCCTCGGTCCGCGCTGGTCTCGGTCTATGCGGTCTCTCCTCGGTCCGCGCTGGTCTCAGTCTATGCGGTCTCTCCTTGGTCCGCGCTGGTCTCTCCTCCAGTCTCTCCTCGGGTCTACATTGGTCTCAGCGCTTGATCTCCTCCCAGGGTCCAAAATATTTTGAGATTCATTTTTAAATTAAAACATAATATATTTTTAAATTAATCTTTATAACATTTTGACATTAATCTCATAATTCTTATTGATTGATTTAATAATTTGGCTAGTTCGACTTTATTCTCATAATATTTCGACTTTAAAGTCAACATTTTATGACTTTATTCTCGGTCTGACAAAAGAAGGAAAAAGGGTGACTCTTTTGCTCCGTGTATACTCTGCTTTACTTGCTGTTTCCTCTGGCGTCTGCAGGGCCGTGTGCCAGGGCCTTTTATGGTCATTAGTGGGCGGTTACCTATGCTAAGTACCTATGCTAATGAAGCACCGGACACGCGCGCTCTACTTACGAGGAAATGGCATTCATCAAGCTAAGAGAACAACTGGGAACAATTCAGCGGCTTACGAGCGCGTTGATGAATCCCACGTAGGGTCTTCTTCAAAATCTACTTAAGAACAACTTGAGAAGAAATGTAAGAAGTTTCTTTCAAAGTTATTGGTGAATGAGGCCCAATGCTCCCAGTGCAGAGGGCTCCTGTAGAGGAAACACTGGGGATACTGAAAACAATACTATAACAAGTAAAACATGTAAACTTGAGACTAAAAGGTCACGATACATATTAATAATAGTCATAACAACAATAAAACTTAACTAAAATGTATCCAAAAAAATAGAATATGGAAAATGCAATAATTAATAAATAAAAAGGCGTGTCTTGAGCCTGATTTTAACTTTCTTCACTGACAGCATTTAGAACGTGGCAGAATGTGCAACAAGAGCATTCCGGATGTTCTGACCCGGTTCTGAGCTTTAAAGGGCCCATATTACACTTTCTGACTTTTCTTTTGTTTAAACATGATTACAGCTGTTTGGCCTTCATGCCCAGAGTAGTTTTTTTCATTGATTCCCTCGAGAGAAACAGAAATGAGTGAATTCAAATCGTGACTGCACCAATCTGTAATAGGTCTTTGACTTTTGTACAAAAATCATATTCGAAATGTGTTTGTTTAGTATTTTAAATATTCAAATATATTTGAATATTATAATTATGCTCCTAACATTATTCAGCAAGTACAACAGGCTTTCAGCAGGAGCCTGTCTGTGTTATAGATCCATGGTCTGTGCAGAGAGGCTAACCTGCGGCTACTTCCTCTAGCGCAAAATCATTAACATGAAACAAACATTTTAGGACACATTTGAAGAGGATCTGATTATGGATTTAGGTTCGGTATAAATGGGTCACTCACCGCTGATGCTCAGAATTCTTTGTTGTTCAGTTTTCATGTAGTTCGAGAGAGTTTTTGCTGTTATCCGCCTAGCCACGTCACAGCGACCCCTTTGGGAGCTAACCATTTTATTTACAGTCATTAAATACATTTAGAATATTAAGGGCTGCCTAATATTTGTTCGAAAAAATTTTTATATATATATATATAAATATATATATATATATATATATATTTTTTTTTTATTTGATATTCGAATTATATTTGAATATCTAATTTTGAAGTCAAAGCCCTAATCTGTAACGTCAAAAGCCCGCCTCCAAGAGGTGATTGACAGCAGGGAGAGACTGAACCAGCAAATCAGCGCTGTTGCGCACGTTGTTCAGTTCACCACACAGCGTGGTCATTGCGAAGCGGAGGACCGGAGATGCTGAACGCCCTGGCGTCATTTAAATCCCCAGTATGAGAGCATTTTGGCTTCACATGTAACTACACTGATAATTAATATTTGACAAAACTGTCACGCTGTGTAAGCACTGTGGACCAAGATGACATGAGTGAAAATGCGTCTCACCGAACACTATTGTCGCGGGCTTTTAAGCAGTCCTTTACGCACGTCAGAGGGGCTAAAGTCAACTCTCCGAGCATCCTCAGTGCGCTCACGACTGACGCTTGGACGTCACGCGGAACCTTAAAATGAGATCCATGAACAGAACCTATAATAGATCCTGTGCGGAACCTATAATAGATCCATTTGAGCGGAACCGCTCACTTCATCACGCAGACTGGGAGATGAAAGTCTGGCGCTGAGGACACGCCCCCTCTACGACAGTCAACGGTCACACAGCGCATGTACTGACACAACAGCAAAGGTACTGAACACAGCGCAGGTACTGGACAAGAGCGGAGGAATGGAAGGACAATGCCAGTACTTAATATCCAGTCACAAATGATAATGCAACTATTAAATAAATGCAGTGAATGGCTGGGCCCAGAATGGACCCCCCCTTGGAGAATCAGGGAAGGTGGTGTAATATATGAGGGTAAATTTTCCTCATAAAGTGCCTTCTTATGTTGAACTTTGTGATGTTTTTCATTAATATGTTAAATAGACATAATTTGGATGGATGGAATATGCCTTCCATCATCATCCATTTTCCCTTCCTTAATTCATTTCTAGGTAGGGGGGTGGCAGTCAGAGCAGGTTGCCGTGTCACATGAGCTGTGTTTATTAAAAAGACAAAACTTTTTTTAGAAAAATGAACGAACGTGGCTCTGAACGAGGTACGAACCGAACCGTGATTTTTTCAAACCGTTGCACCCTACGGTCTATGGTCACTGCAGCCTCTCAGAGTCCAGGTGTGGTCCATAGACTGTGAATAAGCCCTGTGCTTGTTGGTGTTCAGCTTATGTGACTTGGATAAAGGTGTTGTGGGTGTAAATATGTGTCGAGAGTATTTGTTTCTGAAGACTTAGTTCACAAGGATCCTGCCTCGTATCCGCGAGTCCGAAAATCCGCTACAAAACTCGCAGATGTCTCATGTGAGTGATCGTGTCACCACCAAAAGACTGTTCAGAAATACAGTTTCCTTGACAGGGACCTACTCAAAGTGATCTGGAAATTGTTATTAACATAAAAGATGCTAAAAACAGTAGCCATGTGTGTACAATGAAGCTAACTCTGTCCGTCATGTGGAACTAAAATAATCAGGGTCTGTATTCTGGATCGAGGAATGATATAAGGAGTCGGGCTCAAGGCTGTGGAGCACAGATCCAATGCGTTTCACAGAGGTGATGACTTTTGAATGTTGCAAACTATTACAGCTAGATGAAAGGCTCTGGAGGTAAAAGACGGAAAGAGACGGCATTTTGACGCATATTATTAGTTAAAGAAGTAAGTAAGCTTTATTTATATACCGCCCTTCACAGACCAGAGTCACAAAGCGGTTTACAATTGTTATTTTTGGGCACTTGTCCTCTCACTCCAGTGGATTTTGGAGAAAAATCAAGGAATCAAAAAAAGCAAGAGAAATAAAAATAGTAAAGCACAAAACAACTGTTTCAGAGCGACTTAGGACTTCCTGCCGTTTCCCAGAGCATTGTTTAAAAAAAAAAAGTTCACAGAGAGGACGCTATCTTCTCACAGCATGACTCTGCTCTCTGCTCTGTGCTCTGTGCTCTGTGCTCTAAGAATCTTTAGGAATACGGCCCCAGGTCTTTATTTAGTGAAACTGAATGTTGTGTTGAACTGAAAGGGCAGGACGTACAACATGCATTTATAAAAGTTAGATAGAAATTAGTTAGGATAGTTAGGAGAAATTCAGGTGTTCTGTAGCAGCAAAAATAAAAAATAAAATTGACCATTCTAAAGAGATAATAGAAATAATCGCCAACAGTCCTTCAGGTCACTGCCGCAGAGGTGGAGTAGCCTCAGGGTGGAGCAGGACAGGTCACAAGGTGGAGCAGCCACTTGGTTCGGACCATTTACTCTGCCCTAGTCCAAAGTAAAATGCTAAATGCCCCTTTTAGCATTTTACAAAAAGTTACCATTCCTCCAGGGGATTTTGGCCTTATCCGCTTGGTTTGGACCATGAATCCTCTCTGCTCTGGTCTGGACCAGTGTAAAACCATGAACAGTGTTCTGCCTGTAACATCTCAGGCAGAAAAAAGCAAGAGAAATAAAAATAGTAAAGCCCAAAACAACAACTGTTTCAGAGCGACTTAGGACTTCCTGTCGTTTCCCAGAGCATTGTTCAAAAAAAAAAAAAGTACTGTTCACCGAGAGGACGTTATCTTCTCACAGCATGACTCTGTGCTCTCTGCTCTGTGTTCTCTGCACTGTGTTCTCTGCTCTGTGTTCTCTGCTGTGTGCTCCAGGAAAACGTGTGTGGTCTGTCCTGACACACTCCCTCCTCTCTCCCCCTTTCTCCCCTCTTCTATCTTTCCTTCCTCTCTGATCCTCCACTCTCCACCTCTTTCCCTTGTGTCCCTCTCTCCCCTGAAGCAGGGTTGTTCTTATTCTTTATTATCTTCTTATTTTGTGAAAGTGGGGGGCAGCTCTGAATCCCCTTGACCCAGAAATGGATGATTAAAGGGATGAAAATGTAATGTAGTATAATGTAATTTTGTGAAAGTAAAAAAAAAAAAAATGTATAGGTTTATCATATTAATGTTTACACAACTTTAATTTAGGTTTTTTTCGTAATTCTTTTTCAAAATTAGGAATGTAATTGAAAGGTGCGGTTTTTTTGTCCAAATACACGTCACTGTAGTAAAAATACACGTGGGTCGTATTTTCAGCTGAAGAAACGTTTGTAGTCATATATATTCATGACATGTCTTTGTTGTGTTTGTTGCAGATCTACAAAGTCCATCTACAGAATGGGGGTCACCTGTGATCAGTGTGGAAAGACCTGCAGCTCTGCTTCCAAACTAAAGAGACACTACACAACTCACACTGGAGAAAAACCATACGTGTGTGATCTGTGTGGAACAGGTTTTACTCAAGCAGTAAATCTCAAGCACCACAGCAGAATCCACACCGGAGAAAAGCCCTTCAGCTGTGACTTCTGTGGGCGGAGTTTTACTCACAGTGGTTCTTTCAAAGTTCATCAGAGGATCCACACTGGAGAGAAACCATTTGTCTGTGAAAAGTGTGGAAAAACATTTAGGATCAAACAGCTGCTCTCACGACATCAGCATGTCCACACAGGAGAGAGACCTCACCAATGTGACCAGTGTGAGAAGACTTTTACACGTTTATATGACCTCACTGAGCACTACAGAATCCACACTGGAGATAAACCATTCGTCTGTGGAGACTGTGGGAAGACGTTCAGTCGCTTTCCGCACTACAAACGTCATGAGAGAATCCACACGGGAAAAAACCCGCTTGCATGTGACTTCTGCAGTAAAACTTTTAGAACTGCAGCAGAATGCACAGTTCACCATCGGAGCCACACTGGCGAGAAGCCGTATGAGTGTGATCAGTGTGGAACATGTTTTACTAGAAAAGGAAGTCTCAACCTCCACAGCAGAATCCACACGGGAGAAAAACCCTTCAGCTGTGACTTCTGTGGGCAGAGTTTTACTCAGAGTGGTTCTCTCAAAGTTCACCAGAGAATCCACACTGGAGAAAAACCCTTCAGCTGTGACGTTTGTGATCAGAGTTTTTCTATGAGCGGTACTCTCAAAGATCATCAGAGGATCCACACTGGAGAGAAACCATTTGTCTGTGAAAAGTGTGGAAAGTCTTTTACACAAAGGTCATCTCTTCGCGGACACATGAATAAAACCTGTGAGAAGCAGGTGTGAAGACGCAGCATCTGGAACAAAGTGAAGGAGACAGAGCTGAGGCTGCATCATGTGAACCCAGAGTCAGACTCTACAGGATCACACTTCAGTCTTAACCCTGTGCTGCAGCTGCTGAGCTTTACAGACCAAACACTTATTGTGGATTTGAACATCTTTACTTTGTGTCTGGAGACTCGGATACATCATGTTTTTGTCTGAAAGGAAAATCTTATGGTTCCTTTAAAGCTGCATCAAGTCTAAGATTCAAACTGACATGTGATGAAGAAGGAGACAGAGTGGGAAATTATTATTCTGAACTAAACTGCAGATAAAAACTATTGAAGAAGCAGCTGAAACAATAGTAAGTCCAAAAGGCAGTAATGATGCTTCTGTTTTCTTCCAGTGCGACTCAACACTCGCTCCATCAACAAGAAAAGTGTCCTTAACCTCCCACATGTGGACTCTCCACACATTCCCCTGGACATATCCACAACCTATTATCTGACCACTGTCATCGTGGACATGTCACCCCCAATGCAACACCCAATCACACTCCAGGACCTTCCTTTAACCCTCCCTCATTCCTGCTGGATTTGATTTGACTTGAACCAATCACCATCCAGACACTGGGGGTGAGGAGGGTCAAGTGTATTGCTCAAGGACACACAGCAACAATCACCAATGGGAGCTTGTTTCACAGCTGCGAGGGAGGGGGGAGAGTCTGGGTTGGAGTCCCGCTCGGACAAAGTCATCTGTGACAGTTTCATGTTTAGTGTAGTTTAAAGTTTGCCTGTTGCATTATTCCAACATAAAGGTCAAAAACATAAAGACACAAAGTTTAATCCCACTGAGGAGGAAGTGCACCTGGGGTCGTTCTCTCAGAACTCTGCACCAGCTCCAACTACTCTGCTTTTATGGACACACAACACTCTCACCTCTGTTATTATATAGACAGTTTTTTATTAATTTGAACTAAAATTATACCGTCATAAGTATTTACAATATTTACGTTCCTTAGTTTATGAAGATACTTTTATACATTGTAGTAGTTTAATGTGTTTATTTCCAATTTCAGTGTGTTTGTACAAATGTATTTGTGTTTCCAAGTGGTGGGCTCTAAATGGAGAAAGAAGTAAAAAGGTGCAGCCTCCCCATGAACATACAGAGCATATATATTAAACATGTGTTTCTTCTGCCGCTTTAGGACAAAGGATGTATTTTAACTTTTGTGCTAATTCCAGCATCTTGATGTTGAAGCTGTTTCTGACACATTCATATGTACTGCTGTCAGGGATGAAGCAGACGGAGACGGATCGTGGTGCGCCAAACTCTGGAAGTTTATATAAGTTTCTCTCAAGTTCCAGTGGTTTCCATTGTTTCTTTCTCTCAGACAGAATAAAGGCAGTACACAGTTTATATAGTCATTGTCACGTCACACATGGAAAGACGTGTCACACAGAGACAGTCACATCATAGTCAAAATAATCAGAGTCCTTGTAGAGTCCTGCACGTAGGCCATATTGCTATCTAATACTAACACTCACCCCTTTGATCACATAATCACATGTGATCACTCAATTTGATCAATCAATAAAGTGGGGAAGAAAAAAATTAAAACAAAAAAAATTATTAAAACTCATAATCATCAAAATCAATATCAGTGGATTTTATCCTCTATCCTAGATAGATAAGTAAATAAATAAACAAAAAAAATAAAACAAAAATAAAAACTATTGGACACAGTAGAACTCCGCAGATTCAGTCAAAACACAGACAAAAACAAATTGAGTCTCAAATTGGAAGCTAATTTCACTTTTATTACTCTATGCTAATTGTTTACACTATACTTCACTTAATTGTTTTCAGTATTTAATCTTAGACTGTACTTTTTTATCTATTTACAAACATGTTTGCATATTTGCTTTTATTGAGCCATATTCTTAAACATATATTTTAATCTAATAAATCTCTCTGTGGTTTACTTTCATTATCAGTGGATTATTGTTAGTGGGATTTTGCTCTATGTCTATTCTACATTCTCAGGAATAAAACTGTGAACACAGAAAGACAAATGGTTAATATGAACATTATTATGAAGGTCAGTTTTCAAAATACATTTGTTGAACCAGGAAGTGATGTCACTTCCTCCTCTCAGGCAGTTTGGGATGATTGTACATCAATAATCAAATTAGTATTATTCTTACAAGAGCTAATCTATTTTAGCAGGTTTGGGGTCAGTTATTCTACAATGGTGTTTGTGCTGGAAACTTCTCAATATCTAAATATCTACTCTTTTGTTTTTGTGCTATACTCAAATACATCAATGCTTTTAAATGTTTTTGAATCTCTCTTGGTTCTAATCTATCATTAATCTCGGCTACACTCAAACTTTTGTATTAACATTCACAGATGTTTGAACAGAAGTGAATTTGGCAAGTATCTAATAAAACTGTAATTAACTATCTACTTTTGAAGTAAATGTTTGTGGAATGGTCCCTCTACCGTTTGATATTAGCATTGACTGGAAACATTCTCTATTTTTGAAAGCATCTATGGTTGATTTATCTATCTCTATTGTGACTCTAAAGCTCGGTTGCAGCTTGAGCAAAGGCATATTTCTAGTTTGTGACTTCTGTCACTTTTAATGGCTGTAACATTATTCTAATTCTAATATTTTATCTGCTCTATCAAAAGGATAACATTGTATGGTACTATTTTAACTCGTATGTGGAAATGTGTTTATGAAAAACAAAGGAAGTCAAATTCTACTTTTTTACTACTATTTAACATCTACTAAAACGCTACAATACTCATACTTTATCATTTTAAAACATTTTAACAGTTGCTCAGTCTCCCAGACTAAAAAGTCAAAGTTTTTGTCTGTCAGATGTCTGAATACTTTCTTCTCAAGTATGATGTAATGCAAACCTGCGCATGCGCGTCTCACAGCAGCCGAAGCATTCCAAGATGGCGGACCGTGAATTGCTTTAAAAGTTAAAATAGGAACGAATTAAGACACAAAGTTTAAGAGTCAACGTTTTGTGTAAAGTTTAGTTTAAGCAGTCAACTGCGCCTGTGAAACCACAATGCTAATGTTTTTATTTTTATTTTTATTTTTTTTACACAATGCTAATGTTTTGATAGCAGCCTCCGCGGCTGCTGACGTAGGCTGCTGACGTAGGCTGCTGACGTAGGCTGCTGACGTAGGCTGCTGACGTAGGCTGCTGACGTAGGCTGCTGACGTAGGCTGCTGACATAGGCCGATGACGCGTCCTGTGGCAACTCTACAGCTTTGGTCTGTCGGGTTGATAATGTTAAATGGAAAAAAATAATAAATAATCGATCTAATTAAATATTTTATTTGAACACACTATTGTTAATCATATTAAATACAGTACAATACATGAATTAAATAAAAATTATTTCTATTATCAACAGACCAGTTGTAAGCTGTAGAGTTGCCACAGGATGCACCATCAGCCACGGAGGCTGCTATCAAAACATTAGCATTGTGGTTTCACAGCAGTTGACTGCTTAAAATAAACGTTACACAAAACTTTGACTCTTAAAACCCACATGTGACGAAATGGAACCGCCAACATCTCGCCTCAAGTTTCATTAAAAGTGACATTTGTGTCTTAATTCGTTCCTATTTTAACTTTTAAAGCAATTCACGGTCCACCATCTTGGTATGCTTCGGTTGCCGTGAGACGCGCATGCGCAGGTTTGCATTACATCATAAACAGCTGAGGCTGTGCATCTCGTCAAGGCATTGTATCTCAGCGTTACACCGGCATGTTCCAAGGCAAAGACGTGTACCTTAAAGTTCAGTATTGAGAAGTCTGGCACGGATTTCCTTGACTCGAGGGCTCTCCTTCATGCTGCCAATGTCAATGCCGTACGCAGTGGTCTGAATGAATGTGTAGAAGTTGAGCAGCGCCTCATCGTAGGACACAGCAAAAGCAAAGTGGACCTTGAAAAGCTCATCAAAGGCGGCGACTCCGGTCTGCACTGAGCAAGGGATGACTTTTTGATCCAGGACAATGTAGAAATTTTGCAGGCTGTTCTTTCCACTCGGCACGGTGGCTGAGTGGATAGCACTCTCGCCTCTCAGCAAGAAGGTCCTGGGTTCGAATCCCGGCCGGACCAGGGCCTTTCTGAGTGGAGTTTGCATGTTCTCCCCGTGTCTGCGTAGGTTTCCTCCGGGTACTCCGGTTTCCCCTACCACTAAAAATATGTCCAATAGTTCTGGCATGCTCCTCCTGTTCGGCGACCCCGCTCCCATCTCTGTGTGGAGTGAGAGGACAAGTGCCCAAAAAATAATAACAATTGTAAACCGCTTTGTGACCCTTGTCTGTGAAAGGCGGTATATAAATAAACATTACTTACTTCTTTCTCCGATGCACAGAAGAAACGGCTGAACCGAACCAGCATCTTTGATGAAGGTTTCCATGCTTTGCCCCAAAATGAGAAAATATATATTTCAAATATGCTGCAACTCCAGATTTGAGGTGGACAAGCTTTCTTCAAACTTGCTTTTTACCAAGGAGGGGGGGAAATAAAAAAAATCACACACGTTTTGTTAATACTTTTCACGAGGAGTTAGTGGACATGTGTGCCTTTAATATGAGCGGCCTTTGTGGTAATGATTATGTAACGAGGGGGGGGGCTATGAAGGTGTTTGGAAGCGGAATGAAATTTGACCGGAAAAATAACTATTGCAAAAAAAGAGATTGAGTGACCGGGTGAGAGCACACTTGTCTACCAAGGAGGACAAAAAGGTCGTGGCAAGTTATTAAAATGTAATGCAAGGGATAATTAAAACAGTAAAAAAATGCCCACAAATAAAAACACTGTGTTAAAAGTCCATTAAAAACAAGGTGGGCTAAAAAAAGGTTAAAACTACTAAAAGGCACGGTCCACGGTCAGGTGCAGGCAGGTCCCACTCCCTCCTGGTCCAGGGCAGCACTCCAACCTGGGTCACACGCACCGGGCCACCTAGAATGCAAAACATACGCCAGTACGGGGGTCCGAAACTATAAGGCCTTAGGCTACGATGGTGGAGTGTCGCTACAATACTTACACACAAGGCAGAGTTATCCTCTGCCCCTGCGTGTGTTCAGCGTCACAACACTCCTTCACTTAGTCTCGACTCCTCCCGTCTGGCTCTCGTCCTCCGCACGCTGAGACACCTACGCGGAAATCACTAGCGGCAGTCAAACGTTCTAAACAGTGATGTGCTCGATCTAACTTTATCCGACAAGTGTTACTATGTCCCCAAAGGTACTTACACGGAAGGCAGAGTTCTCCTCTGCCTCTGCGTGTATATCGCCTCGCAACACTTGCGGTCTCAGCGTGCTGTAGTCCCGATGCGTGTGCCGTCCTGCTCGTCCTGCTTGTGGTGGGGTGCCGCGGCTTTCCTGCTCCTGCGTGCTTGTTGTCTCTCTGCCTCTCTCTGTGTCTCGAACGCTGCGCCGCCTCACTCCCCTCCTACGGGGCGCCCGGGTCCAGCGGCGAGCTCCAGCCCTGTCGCACAGCACACACACGGGCCAGCCACGCACAGCACCCAGGATCCCCCCTTCAGCCCAAGGCTTCCATACACCACGTCTACACAAGAGCAAAACTCACCGGCAAGGCAGGGTCCAAATGCCCTGCCTCTGTGTAGTTCTCGTCGTGGTGCGGGGGTCCAGAGCGTGGGTGCCATGGTGCTGGCCCGGTGCGTGCTGGTCTCTCCTTCCGGGCTCGCCTCTCCTCGCTGCGCGTCCGCTCCCCGGTGTCGCGTCTCTCTCTGATCTCCTGCATGGCCTCTTTATACAGTCACCCCAGACACAGGTGTCTTGATTTGCACTCAGGTGCAGGCAGGTGTGCCGGGTAACCATGGCTACTGGGAGGCATGAAAGAAAACACACAGCAAACCAAAAAAAACATGCAAACAAAACACATGCCATCCCAGTCCACCGGATTACAGTTATATTCAAAGTATTAGAGTAAAATGAGTTTGTAAAACACCTGCGGCGCAGCGATGCGAAGCAGGAGCCGTAGTTCTGAGCGGAGCTAGAGCATGAGGTCTTCAGAGATCAGAGAAGTGTTTGGTACTGGCTCCCTCAGATTCAGAGGAGGAAGACACGCAGGTGTCCAGTGAAGCAGATACAGACATTATTAGTGACAGGAGTCCGCGCCACAATAGTCCACACAGTCACCCACAGTTTACGTCCTCAGTGTGGCCCCGTGGTAAAGAGGTCCGGCTTTTCGGAGTCAGCGGTAAAGCGGTCCGCACATTAAAAGCGGATACCGCTGACTCCGAAAACCCGGACCTGGCAATGAATTTCCCAGACAATTCCTCCCCAAAGAGCAGTGTAAAATCTTGATCAATCTGAAAATATTCAAATGTTATTGTATTATATTGCATCATTAATTCATGCAAAACAGTCTTTGCTTTACCAAGCCAGGGGTGTCCAAGAATCTGGGGAACATGTCCAGGACATTGGAGGCAGTAGATGGATCTTGAACCAACTTTTGTCTATGCTGAAAAGTTGCCATCATTTTATCTTTGACAATCTTCTTGTCAGCTGAATGCCTCATCATAGACATGGCCTCTTTAGATTCGTCACCAGACAGCTGCCTCACAGTTGTGTTTATTGGACGAGGAGTCTTTGGGCCCTCTTGAAAAGAAGACTTTGATTTCTTAGTGTCATCAGGGGAGTTGTGATGGACAGTTTTCAGTCTATACGCCGGGTAGCCGAGACCACTTTGGTGGTTCCTATTAAAAAAAAAAGAAACAAATGTAAACTGAGGCCAGATTCTGTGATAAATTACGCGACTTATGATTGTGCAAGTTTAAAACGTCTGGAGCTCTTGTAGTCAAAATGTTACTGTCACATTTGTGACCACAGGAGCTAAGAAGTGTAATATACATGCCATCTGAAACCTCTTATTAGTACATATTATCATATTATTTGCAAAGCAAGTGGATTAATTATATATACATATAATAAAACGTATTCCATTTGTACATACATATCCATTCTTTGAATCTGGATCCTTTAAGTTTGGAAACAACATTATTATACCAAGAGCATACAAAATGCAGGCCTTCACAGGGGGGATCCTCCTGAGAAGACATGGTAAATTCAGGTAAATTTAACAAACTAAGAAAAATTTACAAGGCTTGACTCAAAACTACAAAGAATAATGAAAAACATGTAAATAGCTACCTTAAGTGAACAAACAAACAAGCTTTGAAAGTGCATGTTAGCTTACCCATGAGTGTCCACCATGTCTGCCACAAGTATGTTCACCATTATTTTCCTTGTGCCATCAGAAAGGCATTTTTTCTGGTCATATTCTTTGAATATTTTCTCGCCACCTGGTTTTGAGTGTAGAGCTGCCATGACGATCTGAAACAATAATTGAAAATATCCCTGTTACACATACAGTGAAATATGTTTCTGAAAAACACACTTACATCTCTGGCTACAGTGCTGTCAGGCGGACCTTCCTGCAGTTGTCTTTTCTGTGATTTGGCCATTTCCAGAGTTATTGTCGAGCCAGAACCGGAGCCTGACCCAGAACCTGAATACGATGATGCAATAGAGGAGCGTGATGGAGACCACTCAAAGAATGAAGCTTCTGAGAGTGAAGCCTCCGAGAGTGAAGTGTCTGAAGGCTAATCCTCAGTTTGGTTGCCTAAGAAAACAAAACAAAACTGATGTGCAGCAGAAAAAACACTTATGGTAACAGTACAGTAGAAAATGATGTGCATATCTCACCGATGGACTCTTTGGTGAAGGCTTTTAAAGACACCTGTGCAGACTTTAGAAGTTCATCAAATATGTCAGGATCCACTTCGACTCCTGCAGAGTCCTTTAAGATCAAGGTTGTGGACGCCGGCAAATGGAATTGTTCTCGTACTAGCACACATAGAAATAATTAAACAGGAAATACAGAAACAATTATACATAAGTTAAGCCATTAAAGATGTGTGTTGTGCTAAGTTAGCAACATATAAAATGGTCAATTTAACAATGCTAAAATTAAAGACCTTATGACGGGTTTGATTTATTTAGAAATACAGTTTTAATACCATTTTATATTAGAAGAGAACCACTAAATGTAATGACCGGAGGGGCAGATTTACTAATTTGACTCAAAAGGTTACTTCCAACAACGCCACCCTGGAATAGAGTAGTGCCAGGGACACTTAAACACATAAGGCTCGCGCAAATAAGGGATAGAGTGGACCAGTAGACCAAAAATATAGAAAATGTACAAAGTTTATTTATAAATATAGAAAAGTAAAAGCAAAAGGTGCATCAATACATTTAACAAAGCTCAGTAAGCAGCTCACTGAAACTGATTAAAAATACCCATTTGACACAATAATTGTTACAAGCATATCCTCAACACGGCAGCCCCACAATGTTCATGTGCCCGAAGGCCCTACCCGATGGTGCGCGCGGATCCGCCGCGCAATTGCGCTACAGTCTTTAGCCACTGGATGAACCAGTGGTTGCTGCTGTTCTTTAAGACAAATGGGAAACGTGGAGGGACAACGCAAATGGGGTTCGAAGGGGGAGGAGGAGAGACCCGCGAGGTTTCCAGTCCTAAACATGAAATTTGGGAAATTAATATCCTGTAGGAATGTTCAGAGCCATACGCAGTGTGGTGTTACGTGTTAGTAACATGGGAACTCCAGTTCCCATGATTCCTTGCGAGTTACGCATGTGTTGGGGTTAAAGTTTTACTTCCTGTTTGGACAGCCCGCACGAGTGTGATGTACGAGCCTGCCATAGCTACTTGTTCTTAATAAAAATACAAGTTTGTTAAACACGCCTCTACTGTTCATCTGCACTAGAACAGACATAACATGGTGTCAGAAGATGGTCGTTGGCAAGAGAAGACAGAAGAAAAGTAAATCTGCGTCTTGCAGCGAGAGCCACGTGTAAAAAGAAGTGAACTGCGTGTGACGGCGAAGATGGCATGGCTGATAATGAAGACGATCGCGTTGTGAAGGAGGGAGAGGAACGTTCACCACAAGTAGATGCTGATATAGTTCCTGAAAATAACGAACCAGAAGAGATTCAAGTAAGAGAAATCCCTGTACACAGACCTGTCGTCATGGATAAATTAAACCCACCGTCTTGCATGCAACTGACTGGTAACCTTGCAGACAATTGGAAACGTTTTAAGCAAAGATTTAATATCTACTTAGCAGCTAGTGGAGCGGGTGGTGATGATGAAAAATTGAAAGCGTCAATTTTTTTTGCATGTGATTGGAGAAGATGCTCTGGACATATACAATAATTTTCAATTGGATGAAGCTAACCTGACGTTGACTGCACTTATGAATACGTTTGAAGAGTATTTTGTACCAAGAACTAAAAGAGACGATACAGAAAGGATGGCCTAAAAGCAAAAGTAACTGTCCAAAGAAAATATGGGACTATTGGAATCACAGAGCGGAGCTTACAGTGGTGGATGATATAATACTCAAGGGAAGCAAGTTTGTCATTCCATCCTCACTACGAAAAGTAATGCTCCAAAAGATACACGAAGGCCATCTCGGAGAAGTCAAGTGCAAGCGCAGGGCCAGAGAAGTTATGTATTGGCCGAGAATCAACCAAGACATACACCAAGCTACTGCGTCTTGTGAACTTTGTCAAATATATAGACCAAAACAACAAGCAGAGCCGCTGATGCCTCATCCTGTGCCTTACCGACCGTACTACAAAGTGGGAGCTGACTTGTTTGACTGTAATGGAAAGACTTTCATCGTGGTCACAGACTACTTTTCCAACTATCCTGAAGTCGGACAATTGCAATCTACATCAAGCAAAACAGTCATCAGCTACCTAAAGACAGTGTTTGCAAGACACGGCATTCCGTGCGAACTGTTTACAGACAATGGCCCACAGTTTTCTAGCTGTGAGTTTGCTTCTTTTGCCAGTGAGTGGGGATTCGGACATACGACCTCGAGTCCTACGTACCCGAAATCCAATGGTCTGGCGGAGAGCTCTGTAAAGATAGTGAAAGGTCTCATGAAGAAGGCAGTAGACAGAGATGATTTTCAGAAGAGCCTGCTCATTTACAGGAGCACGCCTCTCCAGAACGGCCTATCACCTGCACACATGCTGATGGGTCGCCGCATTCGTTCCAACCTGCCAGTCAGTGAGGACTTGCTGACACCCAAAGGTGCATCTAAGGTGAGGAAGGAAAAGGAAAGACAGAAAGAGAAACAGAAACAGCTACACGACAGGACGGCAAAACCTCTATCTACATTGAAACATGGCGACCCGGTGCGTGTCAGAGACATTAACACAGGTACATGGAGACAACAGGGTCATGTTGAGGAAGAACTTTCTCCACGTTCCTACAAGGTCCGAACCGAGGGTGGACTATCTTTGAGGAGGAATCGCACAGATCTTCGACTGCAACCTACTGTGGAGGACACAGCAGCTCAGGAGGTCGAGCTTCAACAAGACCCACTTGAACTTCCTGAACTGTCCAACAGCGATCACGCTGACAATGGTCAAACAGCAGCGTCAAAGTCACCCACTGCTGAGAGACTCGTGAGACCTCAGAGACACATCAAGCCACCGCAGAGATTGATTGAGAGTTGCTGAATGTAGCAGGGACTATTAAAAAAAAAAAAAAAAAAAAGTAGTCATAGAAGTTTGGTGTGTTGCCTGAGCATATTGTTTTCTTTCTTAGGGGGGAAGATATGGTGTTACGTGTTAGTAACATGGGAACTCCAGTTCCCATGATTCCTTGCGAGTTACGCATGTGTTGGGGTTAAAGTTTTACTTCCTGTTTGGACAGCCCGCACGAGTGTGATGTACGAGCCTGCCATAGCTACTTGTTCTTAATAAAAATACAAGTTTGTTAAACACGCCTCTACTGTTCATCTGCACTAGAACAGACATAACACGCAGCACAAGAGGGCAAAGCACAAAAATACCTACCAACGCGTAAACAGTGCGCCACGCTCACAGATGGCAATCAAAAAGGTAGCTATATCCCGAGTGCCACGCTATGAAAAATATAAAAAATGAGCTAATATATATACATTTGATTTCGTTTTAAGAGTTAGAATGCTTACCAGAAGTTTCTTTTAAACAAGGCACCGCACAAGAGGGGAATTACCCTACTTTAGCTCGTGCGTAAAAGTCACTTGACGCCCCGTACTAGAGACAGCGGAAAATTAGAGGACGTTTATACAAAATCATAATTAATTTAGAGACGAGGTGGCTTACCGAAGCTTTTGCGTATGCAGAGCATGTAGCATGGGCCGCAGATGTAAACAAATGGAGCGGAGCCTTGTGCGCGTGCCATGCGCCACAGCACGCAACGATAGTCAAGACGCGCTCTGGATCAAAGTATCAAAACAATGTTGTTATCTTAAAACCGTGCCACTAATGATCGTGGGACAAGGCTCCACTCCTCGTGCTCCGTGCTCAGCTCCAAAACGGCGGGTGACGTCAGAGGCGACCAAGAGGGGGGCGGCACGTGGGAATCCCTCCTCTTAAAGGTTTCAGGTGGCACTTAATAGGCTGCCGGTGGATACGAGGGCCTACCGCCACATAAAGGTTTCAAAATCAGTTGTTGTTTTTTTTGTCTGATCCCCCCAAATCGAAATAACCCCATAGCAACGCCCTTAGAGACGAAAAAACTTCACAGCCCTTGGTGACGTCAGAGTGGGTACGTTTCAACGCTGTAAGTTGTTTACAATTTGGTATTCGTTCTTTTTTCGCGGATATTCAAGATGACAAGGCCGTGTACAGCGAGTGTGAGATAACTAGTAGAATGTAACATTTCGTTGTCACTGAGATAGTCCAGTGGTTGTGTCGATGCCCTGCCAATCCAGAACCTGGGGTTCAAATCCCACCTGAGACACATTTTCACTCTCAAAACGGCAATTTATGTGTAGTGAGCAATTGTCACCTGTAGAGGGCAGTATTGTGTTGGGCATCAGTGGAGAGAAGAGAGAAAAGGCAGTCCTGTGGCATAGATCCATGGTTTTCAATGCATGGGCGTTACCCGCTATGACGTCACACACAGGTTAGAGCATAGACAACTTAAATTCATGAAAAACACGTTCTTTTTATAAAATATAGGATTTTTTTTGCCGGAATCTCTTTCAGATTGACATTGTCATGCAATTTTGATATCCACAATTTAAAAAAACAAAACCCGGCATAAGGTCTTTAAAACACCACCAACCATACAGACAGTTTTGCACATATTCAGCTGCCTGGACATGTCAAACATATAGAAATGAAAGAGCACAGGGAAAAGGTCTGAAATGGTTCTGACACACATTTGTCCCATTTGACCTGCATCGTCTGATGAGCATACCAATAAGAGAGACATCGGATGAGATATTTAGGCACAGCTGCTTGAGTATGGAGCTATTATTGTTTCAATAATAAAGTCAATTTCTTAAACAATTTCCTGTGATTCACAAGCTCAAAAGCCTTAGAAGCATTGGAAAAACATGTAAAACAGTGGAATTTTTACTTACATATATAATGATTCTTTCAGTGAAAAAAATTCACATATCAGTTCCATGATTTGTTTAAAAAAAAAAAAATTGATTGTGTGTATCAGTGATAAATGTAACAAGTCTGTTCAGAAAATATATTCTACAACTTTAGACAGAATGTTGGCCAGGGCATCATTCTGTCTAAACACAATAATAAATGATAAAAACACACAGAGCCATTGGTCCATAAGGGGTGGACGACCGACGTGACTGTCCTGGACCTTCAGCACTACCCTAAATATATTTTTTTAAAGCTAGATTTTTATGTTTTTTACAACTGCACCCATCTGATTTAGATCCTGTTAGACCCTAATTTGGGCTATTTTTATTCTACTTTTAATCTGAATGACCCAGGGCTGGTCAAGTCAGAAAAAAACATCAACAATCAGCTTGAAAAAACCCTTGAAAAAAAAAAAATCATTTTGGCGGGTCATTTTGACCCGAGTTTGGCACATGAGTTAAAACCTAGAACCTTTTAGCTGAGAATATTTTGTCTTTATTTACAGACGATCACAGACACTTTTTTACATCTCACTGGATTGGGATCATATTAGCACACTCTTTTCCTTGACATAAAAAACTAAATATCCAACCATGAAATATAGAATGGATGAATCTATCGACCGACAACTATTTTCAATAATGGACAACTGAGTATATTGAAAGTGAAAGCTCAGTAAAACTGCTCCTGAAAGCAGAACTAGCTTGTGTCTACTGTGTGTGTCCATGTGTGACAGCATGAGTGGGTATTTCACATTTACTACATACTGAGTTCACTTCTGCATTCAGCCTGTCCTATCGCTCTGCTGCTTCATGTGACGTTAGCACAACCACCAGAGTCACTTTAGACTAGCTTCAACGCTACTTCCTGGTTGGACATGGGCTGCAGATGTGACAGAGGTTACACCGCAGCAGGAGATGACTTTATCTTGTTGGATTTAGGTTTAAATGTTGACTGGTGTAAAAGAACTAAGAAGGTTCTGTCCCACCGAGGAGAGTCACTGCTCAGTGATTGGTTTGTTGGTTTCATCTTGTGAGATTTCATAACACTGTGAAGCATTGTTCCAAATCATGTCCAAATTGTGTAATCCAATTGTTCCAAATGATGTCCATGCAAAAGAGGACGATGGTATTGTCCATGTCTCAGCAGCTCACAGCCTGAGTGGAATCAGGGGCAGTGCAGATTGTCCAAGTGCTGATCCAGATGCATGGTTTCTCTTGAGGTTTCTCAGTTTTGGCTTGGAAAACACTGAGATGTTACAGAGAATGCCCACATCCTTCCACCACCTGAAGAAGATGACAAAGTCTGGGATCGTGTCTTTCATTCAGACAGAAGACATGTTTTATTGTCAATGGTCGAGACAGCACGAACAAAGCACACAAACAAAGGATGTTACGACAGCAAGTTGTAATATACTCAGGAGAAACAGAGACCTCCAATCAGCAGCTGCCACAGTGCCAGCAGAGATAGTCAAAACAAGTAGTGGAAAAGTACAGGCTTCTGCACATGTAAGAATGATGAGTTTAACCTTAACAAAAGTTGCTTAAAAGTGTTATGAAATCTCACAATCTGCAACAGCACAAGGATTCTGAGGCTTTGAGTAAGAAGAAGGAGTAAGGTGGCGCCCCCTACAGGTGTGAGCCAGATCTGTCACACCCCTGATGCTAAGCAGGGCAGGGCCTGGTTAGTGCTGTGTATACAGGTTTAATAGTGCAATACAGGTGTAATACAGGTGTAATACAGGTGTAATACAGGTGTAATACAGGTGTAATACAGGTGTAATAGTAGTGTAATACTCACAATCGCTTCTGTCATTGTATCATTTCTACTTCCATCTGTCGTCTTCTTCTTCTGCCAGATTCTGACACATTTTCATTCATCGTGTTGTACCTCGTTACTTTTATAAAAATAGTAAAAAAAGATAGAAGTTAAAACATTTTAGAAAACACATGCTTCAAATGAGTCACATGCATCACTAAATAAGACAGTTTTCAGTCTGGACTTAAACATTTCCAGGGACGAGGCCTGTCTCACAGCCTCAGGCAGACTGTTCCAGATTCTGGCTGCATGAATGGCTTTCTATGTTCCTGTTCCTTTGGTTTTGGTTGAGTTCATTTATTTTTATGAATAACTTTGTTGCACACTTGAATGATGAGACTCGCGGTGGTGCTGTAGTTTTATTTTATTTATGCAAAACAATAAACATTGTCTTAATGTGCGAGTCTGCTGCCTTTTCTGCCGTACTCATGCAGAACTGCGTTTGTGGCACAGACACGAGAGAAACAGGTGGAGTGGCGCCGCCTTGTGGACGGGAGCAGGAAATACACTAATGAAATCTAATACATTTTTACCATATTCATGACTTTTTAACTTAAAATAATGAAACAATAATGAAAACATTATGTATACAACAAACAATTTAAAATTAAACATTATCGGGGGTGTCTAATATCCTCAATGCCCACAACTTGAAATTGCATTGACGTTTCTGTGAGACTATTAGATCTGTATTTTATGTATAAAATATGTATGTTTATTTCTTACTAAGCACTGAGCATGTTGTACATGTGTTGTGTACCACGTGGTCACAGCCAACTGCTTCCTGCGGGAGGAAAGACCCGGAAGTAAGAACAAGAGCGTGTTTTTGTTGTTTCCCACAGCCGCATTTTCCTTCAGTCCCTCCTTGGATCTACAACAGACTCCCACAGAGACAGATGTAAGTACAAGACTTTAAACTCTTTATTGTCCACTAACAGACTGTGGCTTTGAGTCACGTGGGCCTCGGGGATTCCAGCTTTAACTTTGTTTGTGCCAAGATCTGAGTGATCCTGTGTCGGGGCTAATGCTAATGCTAATGCTAATGCTAATGCTAGTCGTTAGCCTGTCCTTTGTCCTCTCCACTTACTGTTTTCTCTCAGCTGTAGACTTAGTTCAACATTCATTCATGTGATACAGAGTTTGTAAAGGACGTGTCTGAGGTTTATCTGTGACAATGTCCCTGGTTGGACTGGGCGATATGGCGGAAAGCTAACGCTAAGTAAATGAAATGAGTGTTTGGTGGAGACTGTTCAAAGTACTTTCTGGGATGTTAAGTGGAAGAATACTAAACAGGTAATTTAGTTTGGGCAGTACAACCATCTTTACAGCTTGAACCCTTCCCCATAAGGACAGTTGCAGTTTATCCCATTCTTTAATAAGTTGATGGATCCTATTCAAGACGGGATCCAAATTGTATGGCATTATTTTGTCCAGCCCCATGCTCAAATAGATACCATAGCGAACTATCTGAATGACGTCACTAAGACACGCCCCCGCCGCCTGTCAACTCCCGCCCACATGTTTCGGACAAACACTGCCGAAATGAATCAAATACCACTTGTCACTTTAGACGAAAATGAAATACCAGGGGCAAAATTCCACCATCAAACCATCAGGGATCATAGTGTAGACCAGGGACGTGCGGTGAGGTTTGTGATTGGGGAGGCACTGACTTTAAAAGTCAGATTTACAATCATTATTCAAATAAAATAGCATTTAATCACCAATGCAATGACATCCACAAACTTTATATACTGTAAAGATAAGAGAACCAGCTTCTTTTAATAATCTCACAACAAATCTAGCTGCTGACTCTGCTCCGCATCAAACAACATCTTTAAGAAGCGCAGGTGCGAGAGACGCGAGGAGAGAGAGACGCGAGGAGAGAGGAGCAGAGAGAGACAGAGAGGAGCAGAGAGACGGAGACGCGAGGAGCAGAGAGAGACGGAGACGCGAGGAGCAGAGAGAGACGGAGACGCGAGGAGAGAGAGACGCGAGGAGAGAGGAGCAGAGAGAGACGCGAGGAGAGAGAGACGCGAGGAACATAAACAATAATTTAAACAAGTTGCAGAACTCTTGAGCAGTGTTTGAATCAGTGTTTTTCGGAAAAGCACTACTTTGCCGGTATCTGTCAATGTTCAACATAAAACACAGATTAACAAACTCCTCCCCCGCAGCCGGACTAACCTCGTAAGTCCAGTGGTGGTCTCCCAGTCTATATTAATTCTTTCTTTGTTTGAAAGTCCAATTGAGAAAAAAAATCTTCATTCAAATCATCCATTTTCCAGCAAAAGAAATAGCATTTTGGGCTGATTGTTTGTTAGCAACTCTGGTATGAACTTTATGCTCACTATCACCCCTAGCGGTGAGGCACAGATACCGCCTGCCTCACGCCAAGCTTTTTCCTTGTGTGTTCATCTACGATCAAAAGACTTAAACTAAATATAAATTGTACACACATACGTGCAATACACTACTAAACACTAAGAGGAGTTTAAAAAATGTTTTTAAAGCAGGATATTTGAAACAAACGGTGATATATCAACTGCACGAGCTGAGTGCACTCAGACACACACACACACACTGTGAGGGAGCGGTCTGGGGTGAGGCACGCAGGAGCGCTGCCTCACCTCGTCTCTTTGAATAGGAATAACGGGATTTCGGCGATTTTGACTTCAGAAATGATCAAAACTGATGGGAACCGTGCCGAATATACATTAAAAGCATAGGACAGTGGATATAAATTATATATTTAAACTAAAATAATTATTAGTTTCCAATAATGGCAGGGGAGGCTCTGCCTCCCCTGCCTCCCCTGACTGCACGTCCCTGGTGTAGACCAATTATAACGTTGGCTTGAATGTCGTGGTCTTCCAGTAGAAAGTTTGAGTTGATAAAAAGGTAATGGTGAGGATTATGCTAACATTATCTAGTCATTTAAATTGCAATGCTAGCGCCTTCTTTGTTTGTTTTGCTGTGATTAACTTCCATTTATCAAGTTGTTTTTGCACTATCCACTTTGTAATTAGTTTGATCATTAGTTAGCTACAGTCAGCTGATATTATAATAAATCCATGATCACAACGGGTTACGCCACTGTCTCTGAGAGAAACTATCAGAGCTAGCTACACTCAGTAAACGCAAATGACAATCAATCAACACATTTAAATGTTAATGGGAGAATACATTATACACATTCATAACACAAGTGCACGGAGGTTTTCAGAATTAACTGTTCAGGTTTTCATGACAAAAATACTTTTTTAATGCGACTAAAGCAATCGCTTTTAGGTTAACTATCCTCACTGTTACTCGCCTGCCACGGGAAAACCTTTGGGAACTATTTTCTTTGCACTCATTAAATAAACCTTTCGGCATGAGTAGTGAATGACGTTTATTTTGTGTGTTCAATTGGTACAAAGCCGTATAATAAGCAGACACAAAGTTGAAAAAAATCCCTCTCATCTTTCTTCAGGTGTGAGAATTGTATACTTTCTGGATTAGGACAAACAATACTAATATGGATTGATGGGGGTAAATGGTGTAAAGAGAAAGTTTGTGCTAACTACATTCAGAAGAGCTCAGACGGACCTGATACAGCGGTCCAGACGGTCCAGATCCAGTCCCAGCTAAACGTAGCTAGGACTGGATCTGGATGCTCCACAGTTGGTCCAGCGAAGTGTTTTGAAAAAACATGTGCCCTTTTTAACCTTTTCATGAGAGAAATTCTGCCGACCACAAGCACCCACCTGGTCTGATCTGGTCCTGGTCTGGTCCTGGTCTGGTCCGATGGTGTGGTTTAACGAACGGGTTGAATGTTACTTTCATATAGTCCTTTTCAGAGTATCTGAAATCGCTCCGACAAGCACCATAACTGCAGTGTTTTGTTGTCACCATGATTCAATGATTTAGCCCAAATAAATACACACGCGTATGAGGAGAACACAGTAGAACTCAACGAGTCGTACACAATGTTTGTCCGAAAGCTAACAGCCTTCAAACGCGGATTACTCTATGAAATCTTAATATAAACAGACAAAACTTACCACGGAGGAAGATACACATGTGTAGAAAGTACCCACCAAACGTTAGCAGCAGCGCTAACGCTAACAGCGGCAGTAAGGACGAGTTCCACAAAAAGGTGAAAGTGTCCGACTCAGGATAATAGGCACCAGAAAGTATCCGACTCAGGGTGCACTCCCGTTAGCTACTAGTACTAGCATTAGCCTCCGAACGACACAGTTTAATGTGTATCGCCCTAAATCACAGCAGCAGTCGTTTCGGAGGACTTTACAAAGTTGTGGATTCATCAGCAGATCAGAGAATCAAACTGTTTGAACTCATCAAGTGCTATAATAACAAACTCTTAGGACCCGTTGGTCCATAAGGAGCAGAGACCACTGTCTGAAGTCTCTAAGCCACAACCTTTTATATCAAAACCCTCCGTGATGTTTTGCCTAGTAGTTCCCAAAGTGCAAAATATAAATGTTTGTCCAAACAGAAAGTCTTGAAGAAGCAAAATGCATTGAACAAACCAGAACACAACATGTTGTCCTCATCTAATTCTATTCTATTCTAGCATGTATTCTGATTCAAGTATAAATAATAGTTTTTTACTGATATAGCTACACTTTTTTGAATAAAAAAGTAATATCATTTTGAATACGTAAAGGTACATTACTATAAAGTCATAGTAATGTACAAACTTTAGTATGTAAAGTTATAGTAATGTACCTTAAAGTATTCGACATTATATTACTTTTTTGGGAAGATTTTAACTCTGAAAAAGCTGTTTGAATTTTTAGTGACTGAAATGCAAAGACAAAAATATTCGCTTTACAAATTTCATTGTAAGAAAAATTTCAAAATTACATTATCGCTTTTAAATATCCAATATGTCTATTTTTGAGCCACAAATTCAAAGCACTGTCAAATTTTAAGAAAAAAGAGCAGATTTGTTACATCTGATTTTGAATTTTTAATGGACCTCATTATCAATTTCATATTTTTTAATTTCAAAATAAAACAGATTTGATGCATATAGTTTCAAGAGCTTAGATTAAACGGTCTAAATTAGCTGCTAAAAAATAACCAAATTCACATGACACATCCAGTGTTCTGACGAGTTGTGTGCTCTGTCAGTTTGCACATGCGCAAATGGACTTTTCTCTCTTCACTGAAGTTGAATACTCTCGTTGCTGTCTCTCCGTTACTATGGATACATTAGTTTAACATTGCTGTCTCTCCGTTACTATGGATACATTAGTTTAACATTGCTGTCTCTCCGTTACTATGGATACATTAGTTTAACATTGCTGTCTCTCCGTTACTATGGATATTTAGCCCATCTAAAATGTATCCAATTTTGTGTTTTTAATCATTTAAAATGTATGAATTTATGCAAATGCAATATGTAATGTAATCAGGTTATTCACTGCTAACTTATTTCAATGTGTAGTACTTGTAGCGTCCAGTTGAGTTTAAAGTTGAAGCCAGAACTGATGGTTAAAATGAAGTTTATTTTGTCCTTCCATATATTCATATAACCGACGTAAGAGCTAGAACAGAACTGAAAATCAACTTACAATCATGTCCAAATACTATCTAGCATCAAATACATTGTTAACCGTTACATTACTTTTGCTATTTAATTTTACACATTTAAAGAAACTTTACAATTGTTACACAAATAAAATCAATCCATACCTTGTTCCCTCTATCTCAACTGTAGCTAAACTTTGTCTTTGTCTTTTATGCCATATTAGTGCAGTTTCTTATGACCGTTTGTCTAGACCAGCTGTGTGAAACGTCCATACACTTTGTAACGTTTTTCTGTCTGATGTTGCGCGAGCCACTCGACTTCCGGTTGAGACAGGAAGTGTCAAAATAAAATGTTCCTACTGATGTTAATACAACAACCGTTACAGTACTTATTTTCACTAGTGACCATATTAATAAATGCACGTATTTATCAATTGAGGGGCTAGACTGCAAATGTAGGTCAACCACGCCCACCTGCGAACTAGTGAGTGTTGACGGGTGCGATCATGATGTTGTCACCCTGCGTGCCTTTACCGTGACTCTGAACCGTGGACAATAAACGTT
The DNA here is from genome assembly GCA_964034765.1 of Knipowitschia caucasica. Classification (NCBI taxonomy): domain Eukaryota; kingdom Metazoa; phylum Chordata; class Actinopteri; order Gobiiformes; family Gobiidae; genus Knipowitschia; species Knipowitschia caucasica. The sequence goes on from OZ035825.1 coordinate 3,705,457, forward strand.
GCAAACGGACTATTTTGTATTGTTCTGGTCATTTAAGAGTGCAACACGAATCTTGGTGTTTCTGCTCGGTTGGAGATCGCATGGGAACGACGCTGTTGTGGAAAAGAGCAGAGTTGGGAGTTTACGCTACAAGCCACCAGCTGCAGGCCAGAGCGCATCAGCGCACTCACTGAGACTGAAGCTGTTTACCTGTACGCTACGGTAAAAACATTTACAAATTATGTCTACTACAAGTCGGAAAATGTCAGAGAGTTGGGAGAATGCAATGGGACGGATTGAGGAAAATCTAATGACTTTGTCTGCTGCGGATTTATATGATCTTTGTACAATCTTGGGAGCATCTGTGAGTGAAGAGGACAAGACCTTACCTTGTGCAATGAGAAGGACTATCATACAGCATCTGGAAGGAGAAGATGTTGTCTCGCTCGAGGATGAAGGATTATCGTTGTTGCTCATAGTTACTGACCGCATTGATGAATTAAAGAGTGCACCCTCAGCTACTCCCGCTGCGCCAGCTCTCCCTCTGCTGGATACAGCAGGTACTGCATCACATACCCAAAGTGCACTGCTGCACCCACTAATCCAGGTGCCGTTTCCAATGTGACTATGCCTCCATTTAATGCCAACCCACCATTTGTGCACCAATTGTACAGAAAAGAACTAAAGATAATGGGACAGATTGGTGAACCACATCAAAAAGACAAACTTGGATATTCCAGTTTGGAGAGTCAAATCCAAAAAGCACTAAATAAAGGCTACAGTGAGTCGGACATTGTGGATGCTGTGATTCATGCCATTACACCAGGAATAAAATAAAAAAGTTATCTGGAAAGCAGAGTGGACTTACCTCTTAGTGCTTTAAGACAAATTCTAAGGACTCACTTTATCGAAAGGGACTCTACAGAACTGTATTACAATCTCACAACAGCAGCACAGGACTCCAGGGAGACACCACTTCAGTTTGTGCTCAGAGCAATGGACTTAAGACGGCAAATTTTATTTGCATCCGAAAGGGCGGAAAGTGGACTCAAATACAGCCCGGATTTAATCAAAGATCGATTCTTGCAAACTGTACTTACGGGGCTGATTGACGTCACCATAAGAACTGATTTAAAGCCATATCTACAAGATTCAAATGTGTCTGATGAAGTGCTGTTGGAGAAAGTTACAGATGCATACACACTGGAAATGGAATGAAAAAACCAATTAGCAACAAAGTCAAGAGCAGTGATAATTTCTGCAATGGGGGAGGACTTTACAATTAACAGGGAGAGCACAGCCCCAACATCCAACAATAACAAGCCCAGTGAACCCCCCAAACGTGAGACTTGACTGGAAAAAGTGGATCAAGGCAATAAAGCAATCTGTGAAGCTATACAACAACTGTCTACACAGCTCTCCAGCCTCCAGCAAGCCCAAAGACCCCCACCACCACACAGATCTAACCACCTGCCGGGCAGGAACTTCAGGCAACGCCAGAGACCCCCGGGAAGGTGTCATCATTGCCAGATCACCAATCCTCAAGGCGAGTGTAACCACTGTTATAAATGTGGCAGTTCTGATCACTGGGCTATTGGCTGTCGTAAAGTCACTCATGTTTCAGCCTTGTCTAATAAAATTGACACTTTGGTACATCTTGGTAAGACTGATGCCCAGTTCAGCCCCTCTCAGATTCATTTTATTAGCCATGTGCAGTATAAAAACTACATTGGAATGCATTTGCAAAAAAGGTACTCTGTGTGCACCGACAGACTAAAGAGCACGATACAATGTAATATAAAATACACATACACTGAATATAAAATAATAAAAAAAACAGCTGTCACTGTGGCACCGATCAACAAAAACGATACAAGGGGTAAAAGCAGGAATTAAAGTGCTCTGTTTAGCGAGATGTCTTGAATCTCAGCGACCGATATCTTCTGCCAGAGGGAAGAAGCTGGAACATGGCTTTCCCAGGGTGGCCAGAAGAGTCATTGATGATTTTAAGAGCTCTGTTTAAAAGTCTGGATTCATAAAGAACCTCCCAGAACAGGAAGCTTACAGCCCACAGTCCTCTTTGCAGAGCGAAGCACCTTGTTTAACGCTCTTTTCTTTATTTGTGATGTTACCGAACCACACAGTCACAGAACCAACAAGTAAACTCTCAATGGTGCAGCAATAAAAGTTAAGCAGAATCTTAGAGTTAGTGGTAAATTATCTAAGTTTCCGCAAAAAGAAGAGCCGCTGACGAGCTTAAATCACGGTGCACAACGGAGCTCTTGCAGAGCAAGAAGATGGGGAACTGGATCTATCAGCTGCAAATGGAACAGAGATTCCCTATGAAGGTTGGATTGAAGTAGAGTTTAAGTTGGCCAACCAAGCTGTCCCGGGAATGAGTGAGCAGTCTGTTCTCGTTCCTGTCCTTGTGACGTTGAGCACCCTATCATTGGTTTCAATACAATACAATTTATTCTTGTATAGCCCTAGGTCACAACAGAAGTCATCTCAGAGGACTTAACAAAACCATTGAAATCACCAACACAGGTCAGAGAATCAACAGTTAAAACACATGAAAAATATAAAGCACAGACAGAAGAAAATGTCCATACATGTTGTAGTAGTGTTAAAGAGGAGTTGGCTCTCACTAGTGTCACTGTAGGGAACAGTAATCCAGTGGGGCAAATGGTCCAAAGACTCTGTTCAGCATTTGAAGTTGGTTGTCTCACTGCTCATGCTGTTCTATCAGTGTTAAAGCGGGACACGCCCGAAAATAACCCCCACATTGCTCGCCTTAGCCGACGCCCTGTCACTATCCCCAAAAAGAGTATTATGAACATTTGTTGTGGACCAGTAAACTTGGGCGGTGCTCATTCTCTGCTGGAGCCCAACCCAGAATCTCCATGGCCAAGTGGGCTTAAGGTGAGAGAGCAGCTTGTCATGTTCCCTCAAGACAAGACACAAGTTACTGTGGCTGTGGAAAATACAACAAATGGAGACATTACAATGTGTGGCTGTACAACACTAGGCTGGCTGCATAGTGTTGAAAGTGTGTGCCCGTTGGAACCCAAGGAGGAAGAGGGCAGCACGGCATCAACAGCTCAGGGTACATGGGGCCACAAGGGGAGCTATGGGATCCACCTGTGGACCTGAGACATCTCTCTCCAGAACAGCAGCAAAAAGTCAAGCAGATGCTGAGAGAGGAGAGCCACGTGTTTGCCAAGGACGATTGGGACACTGGATGTATCAAAGAACTTCAAATGAACATTCAGTTAAAACACAACGTCCCAGTCCAAAGGTCTTATAACTCTATCGCACGTCATCTCTACCAGAAAGTAAAGTCTCACATTCAAGATCTGCTGAGTAAAGGATGGATTCAAAAGTCATGTTCACACTATTCGTCACCTATTGTATGTGTCCAAAAAAAAGATGGAACCCTCCGTCTATGTGTGGATTACAGACTGTTGAACCAAAAGACTTTGCCTGATCGCCACCCCATCCCCCGGATCCAGGAAATTTTGGAAAATATCGGGGGCAACTCATGGTTCACTGTACTGGATCAAGGCAAGGCATACCATCAGGGATTTGTGTGTGAGCAGAGCCGCCCATCTAGGAAATCCGCAAGACCGGACGGGATCAGTCCCAGGCTGCTGAGGACCTGTGCAGACCAGCTCTCTGAGGTCCTCAGCTACATCTACAACCTGAGCCTCAGCCTGGAGAAGGTCCCTGTCCTGTGGAAGACCTCTTGTGTGATCCCGGTTCCTAAAACCGCGCACGCCAAGGAACCGGCTCACTACAGACCAGTCGCACTGACCTCCCACCTGATGAAGACCATGAAGCGGCTCATCCTCAACCATCTCCGCTCTGTGGTCAGCCCCACACTGGACCCGCTGCAGTTCGCCTACATGCCCAATATCGGAGTAGAGGCCGCTGTCATCTACTTCCTGCAGTGGACGCTCTCCCACCTGGAGCCCGCCGGGAGCGCTGTGAGGGTCATGTTCTTCGACTTCTCCAGTGCTTTCAACACCATCAGGCCGGTACTGCTGCGGGGGAAGATGGAGGTCGCAGGAGTGGACAGTAGCCTCACTGCATGGACCATCGACTACCTCTCAGACCGACCACAGTACGTGCGGCTGTGGGTCTGAGGTGGTAGTCTGCAGCACTGGGGCCCCTCAGGGCACTGTCCTCTCAACGTTTCTCTTCACCATCTACACTTCAGACTTCACATACGACACACACAGCTGTCACCTGCAGAAGTTCTCCGCCATCGTGGGCTGTGTGTTTGAGGGGAACCAACTGGAATATCGGTCAGTTATCACAGACTTTGTCGACTGGTGTGAGCGCAACCACTTGTGCTTGAACACCAGTAAGACCAAGGAGATGATCATCGATTTCAGGAGAAAACCACTTTCCCACACGCTGCTGAACATCCAGGGGAAGACATAGCGAACTATCTGAATGACGTCACTAAGACACGCCCCCGCCGCCTGTCAACTCCCGCCCACATGTTTCGGACAAACACTGCCGAAATGAATCAAATACCTCTTGTCACTTTAGACGAAAATGAAATACCAGGGGCAAAATTCCACCATCAAACCATCAGGGATCATAGTGTAGACCAATTATAACGTTGGCTTGAATGTCGTGGTCTTCCAGTAGAAAGTTTGAGTTGATAAAAAGATAATGGTGAGGATTATGCTAACATTATCTAGTCATTTAAATTGCAATGCTAGCGCCTTCTTTGTTTGTTTTGCTGTGGTTAACTTCCATTTATCAAGTTTTTTTTTTTGCACTATCCACTTTGTAATTAGTTTGATCATTAGTTAGCTACAGTCAGCTGATATTATAATAGATCCATGGGGTCACAACGGGTTACGCCACTACTGTCTCTGCAGAGAGAAACTATCGGAGCTAGCCACACTCAGTAAACGCAAATGACAATCAATCGACACATTTAAATGTTAATGGGAGAATACATTATACATACATTCATAACACAAGTGCACGGAGGTTTTCAGAATTATCTGTTCAGGTTTTCATGACAAAAATACTTTTTTAATGCAACTAAAGCGATCGCTTTTTAAAAGTAGGTTAACTATCCTCACTGTTACTCGCCTGCCACGGGAAAACCTTTGGGAACTATTTTCTTTGCACTCATTAAATAAACCTTTCGGCATTAATAGTGAATGACGTTTATTTTGCGTGTTGAGTTGGTACAAAGCCGTATAATAAGCGGACCCCGACGCGCTTCGTCTGAACTTATTTTCAGATAGTCACAAAGTTGAAAAAAATCCCTCTCATCTTTCTTCAGGTGTGAGAATTGTATACTTTCTGGATTAGGACAAACAATACTAATATGGATTGATGGGGGTAAATGGTGTAAAGAGAAAGTTTGTGCTAACTACATTCAGAAGAGCTCAGACGGACCAGATACAGCGGTCCAGATCCAGTCCCAGCTAAACGTAGCTAGGACTGGATCTGGATACTCCACAGTTGGTCCAGCTTCACAGACGAAGTGTTTTGAAAAAACATGTGTCCTTTTTAACCTTTTCATGAAAGAAATTCTGCCGACCACAAGCACCCACCTCTTGCACTTGTCCTGGTCTGATCTGGTCCTGGTCTGGTCCTGGTCTGGTCCGATGTTGTGGTTTAACGAACGGGTTTGAATGTTACTTTGATAGTCCTTTTCAGAATATCTGAAATCGCTCCGACAAGCACCATAACTGCAGTGTTTTGTTGTCACCATGATTTTAATGATTTAGCCCAAGTAAATACACACGCGTATGTGGAGAACACAGTACTCAACGCGTCGTACACAATGTTTGTCCGAAACATGCGCGCATGCGCAGTCATCTGAGCTATTTTTAGCACATTTCGGAAACCGGACAGTGCCCTATTGAGCTGGTGGACAGCTTAAATTACCTGGGTGTTCACCAGTGGAGGCGGGTCCTGGCTCAAAAGTGGCTAAAATGATGTGCGCCGACATGCTGCAATACCATCCCGGGCCGGTGGGGGTGGGCCCGGAATAAGAATTAGCCAATGCTAACATAGCACTTGTGGCCATGTTGGATAGCTCCAGTAGAGCAATATTTTTGGCCCATTAGATTGAAAGGCGGAGATAGCCATGACTACGTCCATTATTTTTTACAGTCTATGGTGTTCACGTTAACAATAAACTGGACTGGTCCCATAACACCAACGCCCTGCACAAGAAGGGCCAAAGTCGCCTCTTCCTCCCAAGGAGGCTGAGGTCCTTCGGAGTGAGCAGGCCTCTGCTCAGGACTTTTTTTTTTGACTCTGTGGTAGCCTCTGCCATATACTACGCTGCTGTGTGCTGTGCCCTGGGCAGCACAGAGCAGGACAGGAGCAGACTGAACAAGTGGGTCAGGAGGGCCAGCTCCACTCTGGGCTGCTCCCTGGACTCTGTGGAGGAGGTGATGGACAGGAGGTGCTCGTCAAAGCCACCTCCATCATGAACAACACCTCCCACCCACTGCACAGAACTGTAGAGGAGCTGAGCTCCTTCAGTGGAAGACTGAGGCACCCTCAGTGTAAGAAGGAGCGCTACCGCAGGGCCTTTATCCCCACTGCTGTCAGACTGTACAACAAGTCACTTTAAGTCACTTGCACTAGGACTGAAAAACCTGCACTACTATTGACACTGTTTCATGATTCCCACTTTTTAATTGTACATAATATATTCTGCATTTAACATGTTTGCATATTTCTTTCTTTTTGCACAAATATTGAGTGTTTCTATCCATGCCAGATGTGACATGTACATTTCTCCTTTGTGAGATCAATAAAGTATATCTCATCTTATTTTAGGCTGAGGCAACATCAAATGATCAGATGCCTATAGCAGACAGTCAGTGTGATCCCTGGCGCTGCTTAGCTTGAGCTCTGTGATCTGGGGCTTGTAGTTAGTTACTTTGAGTTACAAACATGCCTCAGAGTGCTCCGTTGTGAACTGCGGGTGGGGCTTCTCGTCCTCAAAGTATGGATATTGTTTTTGCCCTTTTCATTCAGAAAGGCCTTGATAGCATCAAAGCAGCTGACAAATCGCTCCAGAACTTTTCCACAATTCGGCCATCTCACCTCTGACTGGAGTTCATTTCAAATTCTAAATCTGATAGAAGTAACTGTCAATCTTTTTTTTAAATTGACTTTCACAATGTCTTGAATTTTAGTTTTTATTGTAAAGGCAAATGTCATTTTAAAATTTTAATCACATCAAAATCTGCAAACTGATTGTCTTTTTTGTCTTAAAAAATAAATAAATCAAATCTGCCATATACTGTATAACCTTTATATAAAATGAGAAATAAGGTATTTGAGAGTTTCTGTATTTTGTTCAATCCCAATATGGTTGTGACTTAAATTTGTTGTATGGCTCTGTAGATGCAGTCTAAATGTGCTTGTAGTGTTATTGTGAAGACGATCTGAAATTATTTTCATGGACTCCCAGCTCAACACAACCATGAGAATTAAAACTGGTACAATTGACTCATCACCTCTCCCCTGGCTCCCTGTTCTATCAAACACTGCACCTCCACACATCCGGCAAACAGCAGCGACTCAAAGGATGCTCCAAAAGGTTGTAGACTCCCCCCACGACCAATCCACAAAGAAATCTCCAACCCTGCTCGGCTCCCATCCAGACGCCCCATCTGGAAGAACCCCCCCATCAGCTGACTTCACCGTCCAATCAGAGTGGAAAAGGGAGTGGGCGTCCAAGGAGGTCCCCAACAAACACCTGGTGCCAGACCCTTCCCAACAGGTCCCTGGCACCGACCTAACAAAGAGACAATAGTCCTCCATCAACAGGTTCAGGACATTGAGGCAACTGACTGCAGGACTTTGTATTCGCTAAATGAGTTTGACTCTCCTGATCTACTTTAATCAGGTTTACTTCAGTTCAAGTTTGGGTTGAAAACTTGTCTGGTTGTGTTTCGTCCTGGTGACTAATCATATAATATCTGTCTGCTTTTTTCTGTGTTTGCTGCAGATCTACAAAGTCCATCTACAGAATGGGGTTCACCTGTGATCAGTGTGGAAAGATCTGCGTCTCTGCTTCTGCTCTGAAGTCCCACTACCGAACTCACACTGGAGAAAAACCATACGAGTGTGATCTGTGTGGAACAGGTTTTACTGCAAAAGAACGTCTCAAGGTCCACAGCAGAATCCACACTGGAGAAAAGCCCTTCAGCTGTGACGTTTGTGATCAGAGTTTTTCTCACAGTGGTAATCTCAAAAAACATAAGAGGATCCACACTGGAGAAAAGCCCTTCAGCTGTGACGTTTGTGATCAGAGTTTTAGACAAAAGGTTACTCTCAAAATTCATCGGAGAATCCACACAGGAGAGGGACCTCACCAATGTGACCAGTGTGAGAAGACTTTTACACATTTATGTCACCTCACTGAGCACTACAGAATTCACACTGGAGAAAAGCCATTCGTCTGTGGAGACTGTGGGAAGGAGTTCACTAAGTTTTCAAACTACAAAAGACATGAGAAAATTCACACTGGAGAAAAACCATTTGCATGTGACCTCTGCAGTAAAACGTTTAGAACTGCAGCACGTCGCACAGTTCACCATAGGAGCCACACTGGAGAGAAGCTGTATGAGTGTGATCAGTGTGGAACATGTTTTTCCACAAGAGGACATCTCAAGACCCACTGCAGAATCCACACTGGAGAAAAGCCCTTCAGCTGTGACATTTGTGATCAGTGTTTTTCTCAGAGTAGTTCTCTCAAAGATCATCAGAGGATCCACACTGGAGAGAAACCATTTGTCTGTGAAAAGTGTGGAAAGTCTTTTAATCATAGGTCAAATCTTCGTCAACACAATAAAACCTGTAGAGAAGCAGGTGTGAAGACTCAGCATCTGGAACAAAGTGAAGGAGACAGAGCTGAGGCTGCATCATGTGAACCCAGAGTCAGACTCTACAGGATCACACTTCAGTCTTAACCCTGTGCTGCAGCTGCTGAGCTTTACAGACCAAACACTTATTGTGGATTTGAACATCTTTACTTTGTGTCTGGAGACTCGGATACATCATGTTTTGTCTGAAAGGAAAATCTTATGGTTCCACAGGCCTTTCCTCTACTTCCTTGTTTCCTCCAAGAGCCAACAGTCGTGTTGTTTATGACACGTCCCAATCATGTTGTTCATGTATGTTTATATTTGTGTTTGCTGTTTCAGATTCCTCACTTCTTCTTTTCTTTTTGAATGCTGGATAAAGTGTGTTTTCTTCTTGCAGCGTGTCTAAAGATTGAAAAGTGAAAATAATACAGTAAAATAAGTGAAGTGTAAACAATTATCATTAGAATAAAAGTATAGAGTAATAAAAGTGAAATTAGCTTCTAATTGAGACTCAGCTCGTTTTTGTCTGTGTTTTGACTGAATCTGCGGAGTTCTACTGTGTCCAATAGGGTTTGTTTTTGTTTACATTTTTTTGTTCATTTATTTACTTTTATTTATTTTTTTCCCCAGGATAGAGGATAAAATCCACTGATATTGATTTGATGATTATGAGTTTAATGCATACATTTTTTTTTTTTTATTTTTTTTACCACTTTATTGATTGATCAAATTGAGTGATCACATGTGATTATGTGATCAAAGGGGTGAGTGTTAGTATTAGATAGCAATATGGCCTACGTGCAGGACTGTACAAGGATTATTTTGACTATGATGTGACTGTCTCTGTTTGACACGTACGTCTTTCCATGTGTGACGTGACAATGACTATATAAACTGTGTACTGCCTTTATTCTGTCTGAGAGAAGGAAACAATGGAACCCACTGGAACTTGAGAGAAACTTAAATAAACTTCCAGAGTTTGGCGCACCACGATCCGTCTCTGTCTGCTTCATCCCTGACAGATTCACAGGTGAATAAAAGAGGTTTAAAGTCTGTTCTTCATCTGTGTCTCTGCTGCGTCTCTTTACAGCTGCACTCTCTCAGGGGGCGGGGCCTCACACATACACTGTATGTGTGAGGCCCATGCAAGGGGTCATTAGGGCCTGTCAGCGGCCGTAACACATATGTCACACTTTTTTAATCATACACTCCCAGGAAGCCAGGGAAAGCTTGGGCTCCAACCATGGATCTATTATAATAACTGGATAGGGTGTTACTAGCTTGTAGCTGAATAACTCATGTGCTCGGGGGATTCTCGCAGTACTGCAGACTGAACCAGACTGAACCAGACTAAATTCACGTGGGCTACCCAGAAATTTTCCCCATAGAACTCAATGCATATTAAAACAGCTCGACCTCAGCTGACAGAGAACCTACAGCTTTCATAAAGATTTTGACACTGAATTTTAAAACAATGAATTTTTTGACACTGAATTTTAAAATATTGAATTTATTTACACTGTATACTTTTTTGTTACAGTTTATAGAATTCAAAAGCAAAAAAAGTGTTGATAATAAAAACACAAAATAACCATCATAATAAAATATGAAAATTCAATCCTTGGGTCTCAAATATTCTTTTCATCTCTTCACATCGACATACAAATCATGTTTCACCCTTAGAGCCCGAAAACGATTTGTTTCTGCCACTTTTTTACCCTTAAAGAAGCTATACCCGATTTTTTTTCTAAGTAGTTGATACAAATGCTTATTACTACATACAAGTTGTATTATAATCCATAATTTAATTGAAAACTTGAGGTAATTGATTCAGTTGTGTAAGAATACAAGCAGTGAAAAGTGCTGAGTAGAGTCTTAGCGGGACGTTCTCCTCCACTCACAGAACGAGCAGCGACCAGTCTGTGTCCTCTAGCCTCTACAGCGTGTATTCAATAACTGCAAATAAAATAGTTAGCTCCCAAATGTTCCACCGGGACGTGCTAGGCAGGTAACAGCTAAGCTAGCTAGCTCCCTGGAACTACATGTTAATGGTAACTTCCGGGTTTTTCGCAATCGCTTTTTGTCAAATTAAAATAGTAATTTGGTCAAACAATGACAAGAGCGGCCGTGTCACAGGGTATGAACAGGCCCGGTCTTATGACGTCGGGCCTGCGGAACACGTGACCGCCCCCGACGCACACGACGTGACGCAGGAGGCCTCTCTGCCCTTTCGTTCACCCCCCCTCCCTGCTAGGAACACCAGGAGAGGGCGGGGCTGTGACGTCTTGTGTTCCAGTTCCCGTTCCGCCCCTCGTAGATTTCTACAACATCTGGAGGGAGCAGGGATTACTGTCAGACCCGTGGTTGGAGAAAACCATTCGCAGAGGCTACGCACTGCAATTCTCCCGGAAACCACCACCATTCCGGGCAGCACGCTCTCAGGTACGGGGGTCATTAGTGGCACTACAAGCGGAGGTCTCCTCTCTGCTGAGTCGAGGCGCAGCAGTGGAGGTAGACCCACAGGACGCCGCCAGGGGGTTGTACTCCCCTTACTTCTTGGTGCCAAAGAAGTCAGGCGGGGTGCGTCCCATTTTGGATCTGCGCGTTCTGAACGAGTGCATTTCCAAGCGTCAGTTTCGGATGCTGTCCACAAAGCAGCTCCTACAGTGTGTCAGGCAGGGAGACTGGATGTGCTCCATAGACCTGACGGACGCTTATTTTCACGTGGCGATAGTTCCGGAACACAGGAAGTTTCTACGATTCGCAGTGGGAGAAAGGAGCTACGAATACTGCCGTCTCCCATTCGGCTACGCGCTCGCGCCTCGGACGTTCTCCAAGTGCGTGGAGGATTCTCGCGGTACTGCAGACTGAACCAGACTAAATTCACGTGGGCTACCCAGAAATTTTCCCCATAGGACTCAATGCATATTAAAACAGCTCAACCTCAGCTGACAGAACCTACAGGTTTCATAAAGATCGGATTTTGTGGGGATTTTAGTGTCCCTTGTCATCCTGAACTTTTTTTCTTCTTAAATCCTTCGGTTTTGTTTAAATCCACACTTTAGTGCCACAAACTCTACTCGTCTGGCTCTCGCTCTAACTCCCGCTCTGATGAACTGCTCTGATTGGTCAGAGCGCAGCCGAGCCCCTCTGTGCACGTGCGTGAGACCCGGTGGGAGACCCACACACGCGTGTTTGACGCAACGCATTATGGGAGATAATCCACTGCGCAGAACCGGGAGGACCAGACGATGCCCAAATACAGGCGAGTTTCCCATAGATCTTTGCGAGTTCCAGGCGACTTCCGCTAATCTTTCAGCCCCCATGACGTCACAAAGCGCCACTGAGCACAACCATTCATTTGAATAGGGCGCCATCTTGGATCGCCGGGGCTTGGTCAGCACTAGTGTCACTCCTGTATTCGTCCCGGAAACCGGATTCGTCTGGAAGTTCAGTTTGATCCAATGAGCATACGTAGCAGTAGATTACGTCACGGAATCTGGACGGAAGCGGAAGTAAATATAAAAAACTACCTATTCATGCCTAAACTTAACCAGCCATTCCCATAAAATAACCCCAACCCAGCCTTAACCCTAACCTTAACCATCTTAATTAGACGCCTAAAACTTAACCAGTCAGCACTTAAGGACTTTTTAGTCTAAAACTAATTCGAAAGTAGGATCGTTACTTCCGGTTTCGTCCTGATTCCGTATATGATCTAGTGCCGACCCTGGTCTATGGGCCTGTGTCTGCGAACAGGTAGTGGGTTTCTGGTAAGGTGTTTTTAACAGTTTAACACTGCGGTTATTATTATTGTTTGTTAATTATTAATTCAATGTAACGTTACGCCACTAACCACCTAATAATAAATGCCCACTGTGGCCATCCATCCATCCTCTACCCTTTAATCCATTTCTGGGTCAGGGGGGTGGCAGTCAGAGATGCCACCCAAGTCTCATAGCACCAGCCCCTCACTGATCCTCTGCAGGTGGTGAGTCCACAGGAGGACGGCTGCTCTCTGAGTGTGAGCATAGCCTTGATCTTTCAGTGGGGCTTTGGGCAAAGTGGGGTTAAGTGTCTTGCCCAAGGACACAACGACGGCAGTCATCAGTGGGAGTCGGTGGAGAAGGTGTAGAGGTGGGAATTGAACCCACGACCTTCAGGCCTGAAGGCCAATGCTCTACCAACTGAGCTACTGTTCAGTGAGCCAAAATCGTTTTGCCCGCGCTGCTTTTGAAGTTTAGCAAATGCAGCAAATTATTTTGTATATTGTATAGTTTCATATGAATATAACTTCAGTAATGTAGTTTAAGAGTAACATGCATGTGTAATAATTTAGATTCTACCATGTAATGTTATTTTTACAATCACTTTCCCATTTTAAAATGCTTTAAAAGGCGATGTATTAATCAAATATTACAAAATGTATTTCAAGCAAACATAAAAAATAAAATAAAAAGATTTGCACATACACAAAGTGTATTTTAGTTTAACATAAAAAAAAATTAAACTATATAAATAAATTGCAATTCTTTTGTTGGTCGACTGGCGATTAAGTTACTTTCTTTCTCCATTTGCGAGAAAACAAAGAAAAACACTTATATATACTAAGGCTATAATGAACTTGACAAAAGGTTTGTGTCAGGTCTCACCACAATAGTTGTACTCTGCAGCTTCCACTTGTTGCCGATGGCTTACTCGCGTTACTTTAAAAAAAAGAGAAACTCCCACGGGACTCCATGTAAAAATTAACAAACGTTTATTCCACACTCTTGTACACGAAATTACTTTGCTGAGTTGTCTTTTAATAAAATAAATGCGGTAAGAAAACCGTTTGGCTCCTTATCTCCTGAGCTGCCAAAGTTACGTGCCTCTCTCGAATTACGCTCGCTCTCTTCTCGCTCGCTCCTCTGTAAACAAACCAAAACCTATCTCTCTTAAAGCGACGGTAACGTAAATGTTATATGTAAAACAAAAATAACCTACTTCAACAAGGGTATTTACAAACATGAAATGTAGTTCCTAAATTAACATAAAATACTAATTAAGCAAATAAATACGTTATTACTAATTTATAACAAAATAAACAATCAAATTAGTCACAATCTAATATACACTATGCAACATGCAAATATCTAACTAACAAAGCTTAACTTGGCTCCCACATACCGGCCCCTAATTGTGACTCTACTACACAATTACCAAACACAATGTAAACGTGTGGAGCCAACATCTTCTTAAAGTCTTTATTGTCTTTTATGATTGTCTCAGTTCGCTTCTTGTAAGAGACAAATCTTCGTAATGGGTCTGTCCAATGTACTTGTCTTAGTTTTGACTCTCACTTGTCGTACCATCCCAGCTTTGTCCGGGGTTGTCTGGACCACTTTTCCCGTAATCCAAGAGTTGCGTGGCGAAGAGTCGTCGATGATAAGTACGATGTCTCCTGTTGTGAAGTTGCGAGATGGACGAATCCACTTGCGGCGCTCCTGTAATAGGGGTAGATATTCTCGTGTCCACCGCTTCCAGAAAATGTCGGACATATACTGGATTTACTTCCATCTCCTCCTGGCGTAGAGATCATGTTTATCGAATAGACCAGGGGGCAGTGAAGGTTTGTTCTTCAGAAGTAAAAGGTGGTTTGGTGTAAGGACCTCCAGGTCATTTGGGTCACTGGATGCCTTTGTTATTGGTCGACTGTTGATGATGGCCTCTGCCTCGCATAGAAAGGTGTGCAGGCCTTCTTCATCCAATGTTTGAAGCTTCACAGTGGCATTTAGAATTTGCCTTATGGACTTGATTAAACGCTCCCAACCGCCGCCATGGTGGGATCCGGTGGGAGGGTTGAACATCCATTGAATGCCGTGTTGTTGTAACGATTCTTCGATCTTCGAAATGTTCCATTCCTCCAAAGCTTTTTTGAGTTCCCGCTCAGCACCAATGAAATTAGTTCCGTTGTCCGAGCGGAGAATCTTTACTTGGCCTCTTCTGGCTATGAAGCGACGAAGAGCATGAATAAACGAATCTGTATCTAATGAAGATGCCATTTCTAAGTGTACTGCACGAACTGTGAGACAGGTGAATATCACGCCGTATCTTTTCACCATACTTCGGCCACGCTTTACCTCAAATGGACCGAAGTAGTCCACCCCTGTGTTGGTAAACGGGGGGTCATCTGGCAGGACTCTGTCTCAAGGAAGGTCAGCCATTTGTTGTTGTCCTGCAACTCCATGAATGCGTCGGCAAATAATGCACTTAGAAATAATCTTCCTTATTACAGCGTTGGCACCTGGAATCCAATACTTTGTTCTCAACTTGGAGAGTACATGGTTACGACCGCAGTGAGCCATGTTCTCGTGTATTTCTCTGATGATGAGCTTTGTGATGTGAAGATCTTTGTTCAAGATTGCTGGACGCTTTGCCTCTTCAGGTAATGCTGCTCTACTGAGCCGTCCTCCAACTCTTAGAATGCCACGTTCGAGTAACGGATTCAACTTGAATATACTGCTGCTTCTTTTCACGCATTGGTCATTTTTAACTGCCTTAAGTTCTGTCGAAAATGTTTTAGCTTGGCAGTAGCGAACAATCTCTTCTTCGGCTATTGTGAGGTCGTCCATGGTTAGCTTGGTCATGTCTTTGGCTTGAAGTATGTTTTTCTTGTAATTGTCCATTTCCTTTTCGACTTCAACTTGAGCTTTTGTTGCATTCGACTCCTTTCTTTTGCGACTTAGCGTCAGCAGAATACTCTTGATTTTTAGCATCCATGCAACTGCTTTCTTCAGACGAAACCACGATGAGAAGTATTGAAGCAACTCCAATATTGCGTCCTTTTGTTCTTCCACCTTATTTGCACATACCAGGGTACTCTTTACCTCTGGGTCTTCTGTGGTTAAGTCTTCAAAGTATTGCATGTTCTCTGGCCATTCTTCCATGGGCGTACAGAGGAAATCCGGCCCCTGTAACCAGACATGGCTCTGAACAAAGTTCTCAGTCTTTAGTCCCCTGGATGCAAAGTCTGCAGGGTTCTGTGAGGTATTGACGTATCTCCACTGGTTTGGTTGGGAAGAATTCAAGATGGCATCCACGCGGTTAGCAACAAAAGTGCGGAACCTACTTGATGTGTTGCGAATGTATTTTAACACGGTAGTACTGTCGGACCAAAACACTGATGGTTGAAGTGGGAGATGCATCTCAGATCTTAAAACTTCGTCCATCCGAGCCGCCATTGTAGCTGCCGTTAGTTCCATGCGCGGGATCGTCATGGGTTTCAGTGGGGCCACTCTTGCTTTCCCCAGAACGAATGAACAATGTACTTGATTGTTGCCGTTTCTTTGTAGCAGATAGCTTACAGTCCCGTATCCTTCTTCACTTGCGTCGGCGAAGTGGTGCAATTGATTGAATGTTGACTCGCCAAAGCCCACAGGTTTGAAACATCTTGGGACACTGATGTTCTCTAGTTGTTGAAGCTGGTTCTTCCACACAAACCAGTTACGTGCAAGATCTTCTGGTATAACAACGTCCCAGCCAATCTTCCGCCTGCATAGCTCTTGCAGGATCTTTTTAGCTTGAAGGGTAATCGGCGCCAGGATACCCAACGGATCGTAAACGGAACTTACAAGGGACAAGATGTTTCGTCTTGTGGGAGTTTTGTCTGACAGTATGGTTTTGAACTTAAATCTGTCAGATTGAATACACCAATGGACTCCCAAAGCCCTTTCCATGGGTAGTACATCCTGATCCAGGTTGAGGTCTTTAACTTCTGTTGCCCTTTCTTCTTCCGGAATAGCGGACAGAACCTCTCTGCTGTTACTTATCCATTTTGTCAATCTGAACCCGCCGGTTTGACAAATTGCTCTCAAGTTGTGATACAAGCGCAGGGCTTCCTCCTCTGAACTCACAGACTTTAAAAGATCATCGACGTAATAGTTATGGAGCACTGTGTCCACTGCTTGGATGTCAAACTTGTCTCTGTTGTCTTCAGCACATTTGCGCAGGGCAAAGCTGGCGCAACTTGGTGACGAAGTAGCTCCAAACAGATGAACCACCATTTTGTACTCGACCATTTTCTGCGTTATGTCACCAGATGGCCACCAGAGAAAACGTAAAAGATCGGAATCTTCATCAGGCACCTTCACCTGGTGGAACATTGCTTCGACGTCTGCCATGAGTGCCACGTCTTCATGTCTGAATCTGGTGATGACACCAAGAAGCGAACTTGTAAGATTGGGTCCTTGTAACAGTTGATCATTTAATGACGTGCCTTGGTAAGACGCTCCACAGTCGAACACCACTCTAAGCTTGAGCTTTTTGGGATGATAAACCCCATGATGCGGTAGATACCACACCTTTCCGTCATTTCGACTGAGGTCTTTGTCGGGTACTTTCACGGCATGTCCTTTTTCGATAACGTTTTTCATGAAGGATGAGTATTCAGCATGGAACGTAGGATTTTTCACAAACTTCTGCTCTAAGTTCCTGGCTCGTTGCTCTGCCACTTTGCGATTATTGGGCATTTTTATTAGTTTGTTCCGTAATGGCAGCGCAATGCGGTAATGTCCTTCCACTAGCGTAGCTGACTGTGTAGCGATGTCAAGAAACTGCAAATCCTCTCTTGACATTTCAAGCTTCTCGTCCTTCTCACACTCTGGGAAGTCACTCTTGAACTGTTGACTCCAGAGTTCATCCAATCGACTTACTGATATGCGATTTGCTGCAACTGTTATCAACCCACTTTGCGCACTTGTGGAAGTGCATCCCTTGAGTGGTTCACTAATGGTCCAACCGAGACTCGTCTTCACAGCGTATGGACCTCCATCTTCACTGGCGATCACCTGCCAGGGTTCAATGGCTTTAGGTGCATTAGTCCCGATGAGTAGACCAATTTTGGCATCAATCTTGGGGATATACACTTGCTGAAGGTAGGACCACTTGTTAATGAAATCTTGAGAAGGAATATTATAACAGATGCCGGAATGTGACTGTGACTGTACATATCTGGCAGTTCCATAAAGTCATTGCTGTCTAAGCTGCTCACTTCCAAGCCAGACACAATGCAACTACTGACAATCTTCTCTTCTCCCATCGTTTTTAACAAAATGTCTGTGTTTCTGCCTGTGAGACTGAGCTCTTGCATTAACTCTTCGGTACAGAAGCACGCGGTACTGCCGGGGTCTAGGAATGCGTGGGTTTTTGTCACCTTTTGTCCTCTTTTCGATTTGACCTGAACTGGAACAATCGCCAAGATGTGTCCTGTGTTCCCTGAATTATGGGCTGGTGAATCCATTCCCACGAATCCATTCACAACCGACTGTGATGGTTCTTCACTTCCAATTGTTTCCACTTCTGGCTCTGAATCTTTGTTAACATTGTTAGACCTTGTCTTAAAGTGTAGAACTGTAGGGTGTGGCTGTGAGCAAACCTGGCAACTCATTCTCTCCTTGCATGAGTTACTCATGTGTCCTTGTTTTAAGCAACCAAAGCATAGACCTTTAGTTCTCAAAAAGTCAATCTTTTCTTTGTGAAGCGATTTCTTCATCTTGTTGCACTTTTCCATTGTGTGCTCGGCACCATGACAAAACAGGCACGGTTTTGAAAATGCGCTGGCCTGATTGCTGGCTTTATTCTGTGCTGTGGGTGTAACATCTTGAGGGCTGGTAATAGTTGCTGCTGTAGTAAAGCCTTTCCTATAACTACTTCCTCTGTGCAACCTTTCATCCGCTTGTACTTTCGATTGACCCTTAGCCACTCCGTCCTTTATGTCACCAAACAGTGGGTGCAATATTTCCTTAGCTTGCTTGTTAATAAATTGCACAAGATCTGCAAACTTGGCTCGGCGTCGGTCCCACTCGTGTATTCCATATGCAAATGTTCTCCATCTTTCTCTCAGTTTGTATGGAAGCTTTGTAACAATAGCGCGCATGTTATCTGTATTGTCCAACTCCTCCATAAAAACGCGAACTTGCAACCAGGACTTGCAGCTGTAATTGCAGTATATGATGGCGCTACTAAAGTGATGTATAAGCGCAAGGGCGGCCGAATAATATTGCGATGGCCCACTTTTCAGTTTTTTATTTGGTAAAAAAGTTTAATTTATCCCAATACATTGTTCCACTTACGTTTGTGCTCACACTTGTTGATTCTGACATCAAATGTAATTTGTTTTTATCTTTAAGCCTTAAAGCCAGTGAAATGTGGGCAAAATGTTGGGGGGGGGGGGGGGGGGGGAAAGGTTCCAAGGGGGCCGGAATTTCTTCGCAAGACACAGTATTACTACTATCTGTGCATCCTCTATGTTCCAAAATACTGAGAAAACCGCTATTTGTTGAAATAGCAAGGGAGTAATTTCAATTGTAATAACATCAACCCCCCCTCTCCCCCCCCCCCTCCTCAACATTCTATTTTGGGATTTAGAAAGGAAAATCATCTGAACTTGCATTTTTGTCTGGACTAGTATCCTCCTTTGATCCTTCTTCTGGTCCCAAAAAGACGACATATTTGTAATTCATCAGTCTTTTCCTTGTTGACCATGAGAGGCCAGTAGACATATGAAGTGTGTCAGAAAAAGCTTCATCATCAAATGCTGGAATTAGCACAAAACTAAAAAAATGCATCCTTTGTCCCTAAAGCGGGCAGAAGAACACATGTATATTATATATGCTCTGTATGTTCATGGGGTGGCTGCCACCTTTTTACTTCTTTCTCCATTTAGAGACCACCAAATTGGAAACACATAGACATTTGTTACAAAACATTGAATGGAATTATAAAATTTTTTAAATATTGCTTCAATAGTTTTTATCTGCAGTTTAGTCAGAATTATAATGTCCCACTATGTCTCCTTCATTCTTCACATGGTCAGTTTGAATATTAGACTTGATTGCTGTGTTAAATATCTTAGATTTTCCTTTCAGACAAAAACATGATGTATCCGAGTCTCCAGACCCAAATAAAGAGTTCAAAATCCCACAATAAGGAAAAAATGTTTTGGTCTGTATAGCTCAGCAGCTGCAGCACAGGGTTACGACTGCAAGTCGTGATCCTGTGGAGTCTGACTATGGGTTCACTTGATGCAGCATCAGCTCTGTCTCATTCACTTTGCTTCCAGATGCTGAGTCTTCACACTGCTTCTCACAGGTTTTTTGTGCTTTATGAAAGAGATGTGCTCATGAGTAAAGGTAGTTTAGGTCCTGGATCTATAGCCTTGTCCGTCCGTGGGAGCGGATCCCTTTCTCAATATGGGTCTTCCTGAGGTTTCTTACTTTTTCCCACTGTTTTTGTTTTTTTGAGTTTTCCTTGCCGATGCAGGGGGGTCTGTTGGGCAGTTAGTGTCCAACTAGAAGGACTGTGGTGATGATCCAGGACACTCTAACATTTTACAACATGTATGACATTTATCAACATATGTTCTATATTCTCTGATCTGTGTTGGTGATTTCAATGGTTTTGTTAAAGGCGCTATACCCGTTTCTGCAAGGTTTGAATGTTTAGCACCGCCCCCAACTCGCTCAATGGCTTCTCATTTCCCCTACGCTCTCATAACAGAGCCATCTAGCTCAATTTGCATTCTGATATGTATGCTAACATTAGCATTAGCACAACTTCTTGTTCATCACTGATGAAATGGCACTAAAGCAACGCACTGCTAACACAATATATACAGTGCCTTGCGAAAGTATTCGGCCCCCTTGAACCTTTCAAAGATATAACATTTTAATTTTGTCATGAATCAACAACAAGTGGGACACAATCGTGAAGTGGAACGAAATGTATTGGATAATTTAAACTTTTTTAACAAGTAAAAAACTGAAAAGTGGGGCGTGCAATATTATTCGGCCCCTTTACTTTCAGTGCAGCAAACTCAGTCCAGAAGTTCAGTGAGGATCTTTGAATGATCCAATGTTGTCCTAAATGACTGATGATGATAAATAGAATGCACCTGTGTGTAATCAAGTCTCCGTATAAATGCACCTGCTCTTTGATAGTCTCAGGGTTCTGTTTAAAGCGCAGAGAGAACCATGAAGACAAAGGAACACACCAGGCAGGTCCGAGATACTGTTGTGGAGAAGTTTAAAGCCGGATTTGGATACAAAAAGATTTCCCAAGCTTTAAACATCTCAAGGAGCACTGTGCAAGCAATTATATTGAAATGGAAGGAGTATCAGACCACTGCAAATCTACCAAGACCCGGCCGTCCCTCCAAACTTTTATCTCAAACAAGGAGAAGACTGATCAGAGATGCAGCCAAGAGGCCCATGATCACTCTGGATGAACTGCAGATAACTACAGCTGAGGTGGGAGAGTCTGTCCATAGGACAACAATCAGTCGTGCACTGCACAAATCTGGCCTTTATGGAAGAGTGGCAAGAAGAAAGCCATTTCTCAAAGATATCCATAAAAAGTCTTGTTTAAAGTTTGCCACAAGCCACCTGGGAGACACACCAAACATGTGGAAGAAGGTGCTCTGGTCAGATGAAACCAAAATCGAACTTTTTGGCCACAAAGCAAAACGATATGTTTGGCGTAAAAGCAACACAGCTCATCACCCTGAACACACCATCCCCACTGTCAAACATGGTGGTGGCAGCATCATGGTTTGGGCCTGCTTTTCTTCAGCAGGGACAGGGAAGATGGCTAAAATTGATGGGAAGATGGATGGAGCCAAATACAGGACCATTCTGGAAGAAAACCTGTTGGAGTCTGCAAAAGACCTGAGACTGGGACGGAGATTTATCTTCCAACAGGACAATGATCCAAAACATAAAGCCAAATCTACAATGGAATGGTTCACAAATAGACGTATCCAGGTGTTAGAATGGCCAAGTCAAAGTCCAGACCTGAATCCAATCGAGAATCTGTGGAAAGAGCTGAAGACTGCTGTTCACAAACGCTCTCCATCCAACCTCACTGAGCTCAAGCTGTTTTGCAAAGAAGAATGGGAAAGAATTCCAGTCTCTCGATGTGCAAAACTGATAGAGACATACCCCAAGCGACTTGCAGCTGTAATTGCAGCAAAAGGTGGCGCTACAAAGTATTAGCGCAAGGGGGCCGAATAATATTGCACGCCCCACTTTTCAGTTTTTTATTTGTTAAAGTTTAAATTATCCAATAAATTTCGTTCCACTTCACGATTGTGTCCCACTTGTTGCTGATTCTTGACAAAAAAATTCATTTTTATATCTTTGTTTGAAGCCTGAAATGTGGCAAAATGTTGAAAGGTTCAAGGGGGCCGAATACTTGGGTAAAAGAATACCGCTAGTTTCGCGTCCAAATGTATTAATTTAAACATTAGAATATATTCTAATATTTAATTATAATTTATTATACAGCTCCTCACAGCAGCAGTAGAACACTCCATTGACTTGAATGCAATTCTACCGATCATTTTTCTTGATAACAGAACTCTCAAATCAATAATGACCGCTGCCCATTGACAATGCAATCTCTGTTTGTAATTCAGGTGTGTAAAATACTGCAATTACTCCGCAAGTACAACGGGAGAAGCTAGCGGAGCTAGCCGAGCTAGCCACGCTCAATAAACAAATACATATCAATCAATACCATTAAATGTTAATCGGACAATACAGTATACTTATACATCCTTAACACACATGCACGGACTTTTTCAGAATTTCTTGTTATCGTTTTCATGACCAAATTACTATTTTAATGTGACAAAAAGTGATCGTGAAAAACCCGGAAGTTACCATTAACATGTAGTTCCAGGGAGCTAGCTAGCTTAGCTGTTACCTGCCTAGCACGTCCCTGTGGAACCTTTGGGAGCTAACTATTTTATTTGCAGTTATTGAATACATTGCTGTCTAATATGTGTTCGGAGATTTATATATATATATATATATATATGTCACAGGGGAGACGCACAGCGCACTTTGTTTTTATGCATGCTTTTATTTTGAAATGTGTTTTGTGTGCCGCACTGTGTGTTTTTACTTCCTGTTTTTTTATCCTCACACCTGTGGCAGCTTCCACTGATTTTAACAAATGGACATAGACACTGGGGGCTGGAGCCAATGAGAAAAGGGTTTTTAAACAGACTATGGGGGAGGAAGAAGGGGGGAGAACACCGGACTGGGCGAAAGGAGAGGCACCGCCAGCCAGAGACCACGGGGGACTGAGGCCAGCGGGGAGAGCGGCACCGGTGATGGGCGCGCATTGAAAGCGCAGAGAGGCGTGTGTGCACCGGGCTAGGCCCAACATCACAAATGGAATGTGCCCGCTCTCCCCTGCGTGTGCCCAGTGGCAACCCGTGGGCGGCAAGTGGCTGGCGAGACTGCGGCCCCGTCCCGGGAGAAACACAGGTTGACGACAGAGCGTCTTGGGCGACCGAGGAGAGGAGGCAACGGAGAACGGCAGCAGCAGTCAGCAGTACCTGCACAGGACCCACGGAAAGCCAGAGCGCGACGCGGACTACACGCAGCGGGCAGAGTTTCTCTGCCCGTGCCTGTAAGTAACATTGTAGTGCTCTGCTCGGGCATACGGCTGCTGCTGGCCGATAGAAATCTGTTTTTAAGGCGTTTTACTGTGGGAGACCCGTTTTTGTTTCAGGGAGGGGCCTGGCCAGCCATTCCCTCGTGTGGAGCCAGAGCACGACGTGACATCACCGCAGCGGGCAGAGTTTCTCTGCCCGTGCACGTAAGTGACCTTTAGTGCTCTGGCCGGGATTCATCCCACTTTTAACCTACAGATTTCTATTTTTAAAAAGAATGTTTTACTGCCTCCTGCTCCTCTGGTTTTAGGTCTGCTGCCTTGGGAACGCGGAGTTGCCCCTGTCCTTACTGGACTTTTAACTGGACTTTGCTTTTATATTTTTAGTATTTTATTCTGTAATTTTATTTGTAATAAATTGTTTTATCCCTTTTAAAACTCTGGTTTTTACACTGCTCACCTTGTTTTTAAGAACCTTCCTTTATTGAGTCCTAGTCTCATTTTTAAAACTAGGTGGCGTTGCTTTCCCTTTTTATAGGCTACTCGGCCACATATATATATATATATATATATATATATATATATTTTTTTTTTAAGAATTATATTCGAATTGTTAAGTCGAAGCCCTAGTTTTTAGCAGCGCTGTAGAGGCTAGAGGACGCAGGCTGTTCGTTCTGTGAGTGGAGGAGAACGTCCCGCTCAAACTCTACTCAGCACTTTTCACTGCTTGTAATTCTTACACAGCGGAATCAATGACATCAAGTTTTCAATTATATTACGGATTATAATACAACTTGTATGTAGTAATAAGCATTTTTATCCACTACTTAGAAAACAAATCGGGTATAGCTTCTTTAAGTCTCTGAGATGACTTCTGTTGTGATTTACGGCTATACAAGAATAAATTGTATTGCATCTTCATCGCGACTGACGTTTGTGGTCTGTCCTGACACACTCCCTCCTCTCTCCCCCTTTCTCCCCTCCTCTATCTGTCCTTCCTCTCTCTGAACCTCCACTCTCCACCTCTGTCTCCCTGTCTCTCCCTCTATTACCTCCTTTCTCTGTCTCTCACCCCTCCTCCCTCTCTCCTCTCTGTCCTTTCTCCTGAGTCCGGCCTGAAGCAGGGTTGTTCTCCTGACTCTGTGTGGGCTCACTTGTTCCTATTCTTTTTATATCTTATTATTTTGTGAAAGTAAACCTATACTTTATTATTTGTATTGTATTAATGTTACACAACATTAATTTTAGCAATGTAATTGAAAGCTGCGTTTTTTTTGTCCAAATACATGTCACTGTAGCAAAAATACATGTGGGTCATTTGTATTTATATATTCATGACATGTGTTTGTTGTGTTTGTTGCAGATCTACAAAGTCCATCTACAGAATGGGGGTCACCTGTGATCAGTGTGGAAAGACCTGCAGCTCTGCTTCTGATCTAAAGACCCACTACAGAACTCACACTGGAGAAAAACCATACGTGTGTGATCTGTGTGGAACAGGTTTTACTACAAAAAGAGGTCTCAAGATCCACAGCAGAATCCACACTGGAGAAAAACCCTTCACCTGTGACTTCTGTGGTCAGAGTTTTAGAGAAGAGCGTACTCTGAAAAATCATCGGAGGATCCACACAGGAGAGAAACCATTTGAGTGTGACGAGTGTGGAAAAACATTTAGGACCAAACAGCAGCTCTCACTACATCAGCGTGTCCACACAGGGGAGAAACTTAATCGGTGTGACCAGTGTGAAAAGACCTTTACTTATATATCTAACCTCACTCGGCACTACAGAATCCACACTGGAGAAAAACCATTCGTCTGTGGAGACTGTGGGCAGGAGTTTACTCAGTTTTCCTCCTACAAAAGACATGAGAGAATTCACACTGGAGAAAAACCATTTGCATGTGACTTCTGCAGTAAAACTTTTAGAACAGTACCAGAGCGCACAGTTCACCATCGGAGTCACACTGGAGAGAAGCCGTACGAGTGTGACCAGTGTGGAAAAAGTTTTTCTACAAAAGGAAGTCTTAATGATCACAGCAGAATCCACACTGGAGAAAAACCCTTCAGCTGTGATGTTTGTGATCAGAGTTTTTCTCACAGTAGTGATCTCAAAAAACATAAGAGGATCCACACTGGAGAGAAACCATTTGTCTGTGAAAAGTGTGGAAAGTCTTTTACTCGTGGGTCATCTCTTTGTCGTCACATGAAAACGTGTGAGAAGCAGCATCTGGAACAAAGTGAAGGAGACAGAGCTGAGGCTGCATCATGTGAACCCAGAGTCAGACTCTACAGGATCACACTTCAGTCTTAACCCTGTGCTGCAGCTGCTGAGCTTTACAGACCAAACACTTATTGTGGATTTGAACATCTTTACTTTGTGTCTGGAGACTGGAGATTTTTTTGTCTGAAAGGAAAATCTCATGGTTCCTTTAAAGCTGCATCAAGTCTAAGCTTCAAACTGACATGTGATGAAGAAGGAGACAGAGTGGGACATTATTATTCTGAACTAAACTGCAGATAAAAACTATTGAGCTTGAGACCCTAATCTGTTATAATACATGTTTGTTATGTTGCCTATTGTGCTTACTGTATACACACATGCAAATATAAATACATAAATATACAATCAAACAGCAGTACTTTCCATAGTTTCATGTGTTTTAGTTTATCTTCAGTTTCAATGTGTTTGTACAAATGTATTTGTGTTTCCAAGTGGTGGGCTCTAAATGGAGAAAGAAGTAAAAAGGTGCAGCCTCCCCATGAACATACAGAGCATATATATTAAACATGTGTTTCTTCTGCCGCTTTAGGACAAAGGATGCATTTTAGCTTTTGTGCTAATTCCAGCATCTTGATGTTGAAGCTGTTTCTGACACATTCATATGTACTGCCCTCATTCAAAGAAATGAACTGATGAATACAAATATGTCGTCTGTTTGGGACCATGAAGGAAGATCAAAGGAGGAAAACTAGTCCAGACAATAATGCAAGTTCAGTTGATTTGTCCTTTCTAAATCCATATTGATTGTTAGGATGTTGTGTTTTTCAAAGGGCTTGACTTCTCGGACACTCAAACAACAAATATCTGAGACAGACATGAACGATTTACGAGTGCAGGAGGTAAAGCATCTTCGTGCTCAAAATGAAGAGAGAATTGCGCACCTTGAGAGTCGGGTGGCGGATCTAGAACAATACATGAACATTCAGATCAGATTCAGAATTTATTTCAGATCGACATTAATTGATTAGCTCAAGGGTACAAACGTCTATCTCAATGAACACTTGACAAAGCAGAACGCCGACATTGCCAAACAAGCTAGATACCTCAAGAAGATGAAGAAAATACAGCACACATGGACTGCGAGCTGCAATGTGTTCATAAAGCTAAATGGGCCAAAGGTCGCAAAGGTACTAGTGGTAAGGAGTGCGGAGGAGTCGGTCAGATACCAATAGATAAACAAGAATGAACATGTGAGGTAAGATGAACTCAGTGATCAAAATGGCAAACACAAGGACAAATAACTCTACATTAGAAGGGAGTTCAATAAACAAAGGTGCTTGACTTCTCGGACACTCGAACATTTACATTGAGCCGGACACTGATCGTGTGTCAAAACCGTAAATTCTGTATTTCCTGGTTTTAAAAAAAGACGCTGTGCTTGTTTGTGTTAGCTTCATGTGTGACTTGGATAAAATGTGTTGTGGGTGTAAATATGTGACGAGAGTATTTGTTTCTGAAGACTTTGTTCACAAGGATCTGCCTCGTATCCGCGAGTCCGAAATCCGCTACAAAACTCGCAGATGTCTCTTTGTGAGTGACGTGTCACCACCAAAGACTGTTCCAGAACTACAGTTTCCTTGAAACGGGACCTACTCAAAGCTGATCTGGAAACATGTTATTCCAACATAAAAGATGCTAACAGTAGCCTATGTGAGTACAATGAAGCTAACTCTGTACGTCACTGTGAACTAAATAATCAGGCTCTGATTCTGGATCGAGGACATAGGGAGTCGGGCTCACAGGCAGAGGAGCACAGATCCAAGCGTTTCACATGAGGTGACATCATCTCTATGCATGAAATTGCAATAATTTGAGTTTTGAGTGTTGTGTATCACCCAAGTTATTATCTCACATGTGCAAAGGATGGACTGTGAAAAATGAAGAAAAGTGAAATATGGCCCCTTTTAAATGTGCTGACGCGTCACTGCACCTGCTAAACAGATGGCACCGAGAGGAGCAGGTGACCGGTCCAAGATGGCGGCCCCACGGCTCGTCAGCGCCGATAGACGGTAGCGGTACATGCGGCGTCTACTCTTTTTATGTCTAATGTATGAGACAGTCAAAGCCTCGTTGTTACGGGGCTTCATCTGCCCTTCACGAGCGAACAGGAGACTTTTGAATGTTGCAAACTATTACAGCTAGATGAAAGGCTCTGGAGGTAAAAGACGGAAAGAGACGGCATTTTGACGCATATTATTAGTAAAGAAGTATAATTTTCTTCAAACGTGATGAGAGCCACAGAGCCGTGTCCTGATTGGCCGAGAGCCGCCGCATGCTGCTCGAGAGCCTTGTGTTAGGCACTCCTGTTTATTTTGACTCTCGCAACATATTGCCGTTGGCAGCACTTTTCCTTCTCAGCAAGAATGTCCTGGGTTCGAATCCCGGTCGGAAAAGGACCTTTCTGAGTGGAGTTTGCTTGTTCTCACCGTGTCTGCCTAGGTTTTCTCCGGGTGCTCCGGTTTCCCCCACCACTAAAAACATGTACAATAGATCTGGCATACGCCTCCTGTACTGGCCCCGCTCCCATCTCTGTGTGGAGTGAGAGACAGATGCCCAAAAATAACAATTGTAAAGCTCTTTGTGACTCTGGTCTGTGAAAGGCGCTATATAAATAAATATTACTTACTTGCATTGTATTGGATTAAATGTGTTCGTTTTATGAAGTCTGCCGAGGCTCAATGCCACCGCTGTGGACGATGAACATATGTTTTAAAGACCAACACTTGTACCGGGGAACACTGCTGATTTGATTTTACGTTTACACAACATGGATTATTTGACCTCACTTTTAAGAAGGATTTTGGGGCCGTATTCCTAAAGATTCTAAGAGTCCTCTCAGAGAGCTCCTAACTTAACCTAAAAACTCCTAACTAGGAGTCTTAGCTTAAAAGTTATTCCAGAACACTATTAGAGAACTCTGAGCAAGGAATGGACGACAACTTTTATCTTAGTGAGGAGGCGTGGCCGACCCCGTCGCTAGGTATGAGTCATCATTTCAGACGCTGTGATTGGTTGATCCTAAAAGTTAGAGAACTTATTTTTTGATAATGGGCAAAGTAAGGGCCCTAAAATGGACAAACTCAATCATGGAATCTAATCTTAGGAAGACTGTGTCATTGTGAATAATAGTCAGAAAGGTAGAAAGTCAGAAATATGTTAAATTAATATTGTGAACAGTAAGTTAGACTTTTACACCACATCATGAGAGTTCGCTCAGCAACAATTTATCACACATAAATATATATATATATGGATAAATGACGATAATGATAACGTTAGGATTAGTAAAGACTGATACTGAAAGAAATATAAGGAATTAAGGAAACAATATAAACATATTAGACATACACTGTACAAGTCAAGGTCATGTTATTATAAATGTCACTGTTGCAAAACTGTAAATATACCACAGAATAAACTGAGCTGTGCAACCACTTCATTTAAGTTCATTTAGAATGAGAAATAGAGAGTGGGAGTTTAACAGTCTTAACTTCTTCTCACTCCTTTTGAGCTGGATCGCTGTTAATAAAACAAAACTGTATATTTGTACTTTTTCTATTCTGTTGTTGTCCTTTTTTCTTGTTTGCCGTGGCTCGAAATAAAGTATTCATTCATTCGTACTGAATGTGTGAAAATGTAGGCCCACTTGCACAGTATTAACACAATAATAGTTATATTTACTTGCTTTTATTAATTACCAGGCTGGTCATTTTTTCTCTTTCAACTTTTACCATTTCTATCTACTTTTGTGTAACAAGGGTAAAATGGATCAGCTGTGAGCACTGACCAGCCAATAAGAAGCTGGTCACATGATTGACATTTAAATATACCACAAACATGATTCCTGCACGACTCAATCTGCAGCGTTTCACTGATTCACTGTAATCCAGAGTATAGAATATTTCTCCTGCCTCTACATCCAGAGTATAGAATATTTCTCCTGCCTCTACATCCAGAGTATAGAAGATTTCTCCTGCCTCTACATCCAGAGTATAGAATATTTCTCCTGCCTCTACATCCAGAGTATAGAATATTTCTCCTGCCTCTACATCCAGAGTATAGAATATTTCTCCTGCCTCTACATCCAGAGTATAGAATATTTCTCCTGCCTCTACCGTCCACCATTTTGTCTCTTAGGGAACTTTGAAGTCTCTAAAAGTCCTCCTCTCAACTCTTCAGAGATCTCACCTTAGGAACTCTCTTAAGAGCTGGGATTCTTTAGGAAAAGCTTTTATCTTAACTGGGATCTGCTCCTCACTTTTAGGGGAAATTCTAAGAGTTGGTAAAGATTCTATGAAAATCCTTAGAATTTGGCCACTAGGAGCAACTTTTATCACTAAGAATCTTTAGGAATACGGCCCCTGGTTTTTATTTAGTGAAACTGAATGTTGTGTTGAACTGAAAGGGCAGGACGTACAACATGCATTTATAAAAGTTAGATAGAAATTAGTTAGGATAGTTAGGAGAAATTCTGGTGTTCTGTAGCAGCAAAAATAAAATTGACCATTCTAAAGAGATAATAGAAATAATCGCCAACAGTCCTTCAGGTCACTGCCGCAGAGGTGGAGTAGTCTCAGGGTGGAGCAGGACAGGTCACAAGGTGGAGCAGCCACTTGGTTCGGACCATTTACTCTGCCCTAGTCCAAAGTAAAATGCTAAATGCCTCATTAGCATTTTCCAAAAAGTTAGCATTCCTCCAGTGGATTTGAGAAAAATCAAGGAATCAAAAAAAGCAAGAGAAATAAAAAATAGTAAAGCACAAAACCACTGTTTCAGAGCGACTTAGGACTTCCTGCCGTTTCCCAGAGCATTGTTTTTAAAAAAAAGTTCACCGAGAGGACGCTATCTTCTCACAGCATGACTCTGTGCTCTGTGCTCTCTGCTCTGTGCTCTCTGCTCTGTGCTCTCTGCTCTGGCTCCAGGAAAACGTTTGTGGTCTGTCCTGACACACTCCCTCCTCTATCTGTCCTTCCTCTCTGAGCCTCCACTCTCCACCTCTTTCCCTCGTCTCCCTCTCACCCCTCCCTCTATCACTTCCTTTCTCTGTCCCATCCTCTGAGTCCGGCCTGAAGCAGGGTTGTTCTCCTGACTCTGTGTGGGCTCACAACTTTAATTTAGGTTTTTTGTAATTCTTTTTCAAAATTGGGAATGTAATTAAAAGCGGCATTTTTTTTTTTGTCCAAATACACGTCACTGTAACAAAAATACACGTGGTTGTATTTTCAGCTTAAGAAACGTTTGTATTCATATATATATTCCTAACATGTCTTTGTTGTGTTTGTGGCAGATCTACAAAGTCCATCTACAGAATGAGGTTCACCTGTGATCAGTGTGGAAAGACCTGCAGCTCTGCTTTTGCTCTAAAGACCCACTACAGAACTCACAGTGGAGAAAAACCATACAAGTGTGATCTGTGTGGAAAAGGTTTTACTACAAAAGGACATCTCGAGCGCCACAGCAGAATCCACACTGGAGAAAAACCATACGAGTGTGATCTGTGTGGAACAGGTTTTACTACAAAAGAAGGTCTCGAGCGCCACAGCAGAATCCACACTGGAGAAAAACCGTTCAGCTGTGACGTTTGTGATCAGAGTTTTAGACGAGAGGCTACTCTCAAAGATCATCAGAGGATCCACACAGGAGAGAAACCATTTCACTGTGACCAGTGTGGAAAAACATTTAGGACCAAACAGCTGCTCTCACGACATCAGCGTGTCCACACAGGAGAGGGACCTCACCAATGTGACCAGTGTGGAAAGACTTTTACACGTTTATCAAACCTCACTGAGCACTACAGAATCCACACTGGAGAAAAACCATTCGTCTGTGGAGACTGCGGGAAGGAGTTTATGCAGTTTTCACACTACAAAAGACATGAGAAAATCCACACTGGAGAAAAACCATTTGCATGTGACCTCTGCAGTAAAACTTTTATAACTGCATCAGAGCGCACAGTTCACCATCGGAGCCACACTGGAGAGAAGCCGCATAAGTGTGATCAGTGTGGAACATGTTTTTCCACAAGCGGAGGTCTCAAGGACCACAGCAGAATCCACACTGGAGAAAAACCATACGAGTGTGATCTGTGTGGAACAGGTTTTACTAGAAAAGAAGGTCTCAAGATCCACTACAGAATCCACACTGGAGAAAAACCATATGAGTGTGATCAGTGTGGAACATGTTTTACTACAAAAGGAGATCTCAAGGTCCACAGCAGAATCCACACTGGAGAAAAACCATACGAGTGTGATCAGTGTGGAACATGTTTTACTACAAAAGGACATCTCGAGCGCCACAGCAGAATCCACACTGGAGAAAGACCGTTCAGCTGTGACGTTTGTGATCAGAGTTTTAGACGAGAGGATAGTCTCAAAGATCATCAGAGGATCCACACAGGAGAGAAACCATTTCACTGTGACCAGTGTGGAAAAACATTTAGGACCAAACCGCTGCTCTCACGACATCAGCATGACCACACAGGAGAGAGACCTCACCAATGTGACCAGTGTGAAAAGGCTTTTACACAATTATCTCTCCTCACCGAGCACTACAGAATCCACACTGGAGAGAAACCATTTGTCTGTGAAAAGTGTGGAAAGTCTTTTACACAAAGTTCACATCTTCATAAACACAATAAAACCTGTGAGAAGCAGGGGTGAAGACGCAGCATCTGGAACAAAGTGAAGGAGACAGAGCTGAGGCTGCATCATGTGAACCCACAGTCAGACTCTACAGCAGGGGTGCTCACACTTTTTCAGCATGCAAGCTATTTATAAAATGATCAAGTCAAAATGATCTACCTACTACAAAAATTCAAAACATATATTTTATTTCTAAATATATTGAGGGTTCTTTATGTCTACAATGTATCTTGATGTACATGCAAAACCGCATGATTTATGAAAGAATTTGCATCCACACATAACCGAACATCTGCGTTTTCATCACATTCAAACATGTGGGTCCTCTGACGTCCTGCGTTGGAGAAAAACCACAGAAGTGGGCGGAGCTTAGATGCAGACGCCAGTGCTTGTGCAGCGGCACTTACAGTCATGTAGAAACTCAGGGTGAAGACCTATGTTTACAAGCACTGACCCCCGTCCTCCGGTTTAGTCCTGGTTTAGTCCTGCCTGTTCACTTTGCTGCTCTCTGATGTGGAGCGAGGATGTCCGTTGCAGTGAACCGCTCTCAGCAGCGGTCATGCAAAACTCCGGTTATCTGTCTACACGCAAATGCATAAATGGAGTACCAATACTACCTTTGCGATCGACCGGTAGATCGTGATCGATGTATTGAGCACCCCTGCTCTACAGGATCACACTTCAGTCTTTACCCTGTGCTGCAGCTGCTGAGCTTTACAGACCAAACACTTATTGTGGATTTGAACATCTTTACTTTGTGTCTGGAGACTCGGATACATAATGTTTTTGTCTGAAAGGAAAATCTTATGGTTCCTTTAAAGTTGCATCGAGTCTAACTGTAAATTTACACAGGAGGCGTTAAAGTACGTACGCGTTATACGCGCGTGACATTTTTCCATGTTAACCAATGGTGACACTACTATTTACACTACTAGTGTTATATGTGCATATGACGCGAGGCTGCGCCTAATTTAGGATGGATTTCTAATTTTGTGCACGCTGCAACGCGTCTCCAAGTCAAAACACATAGGAAATGCACACACGGAGGAGCAGCAGGTTTTACAGTGTTCTGGACATTGTTTTTTTTCATTCATAAAGTCCCGTGTCTGGTCAGACCAGCGCACAGAGACCATGAAGACAAACACATGCATGTGATTTGTGTTGCTCTACATCAGTCCTCTGTACTGTCCTCTACACTGCTCCATAGACTACACAGGGACAGCTTCAAAAGCCGCGGACCTGCGCACGGCCAGTGTAGATACAGCCGAGTATGTGCGCATAAGGCAAGGCAAGTTTATTTATATAGCACAATTCATTCACAAGGCAATTCAAAGTGCTGAACAAAACAAAGCATTAAAATCATAAATAATCACAGAACATAAAAAGAAAGATAAAAATATAAAATCCCTCAGTTGTATGCACAGCTAAACAGAACTGTCTTTAACCTGGTTTTAAACATAGGCCTCCTCAATGACAGTCTCACATCTTCAGGAAGACTGTTCCAGATTTTAGCAGCATGAATCTGAAAAGCAGCCTCCCCATGTTTAGTTCTGACTCTGGGCACTAACAGGAGTCCAGTCCCTGTGCTCCTCAGAGTCCGGGCTGGTTCATATGGGACTAACATGTCACTAATATATTTTGGTGCGAGGCCATGGAGAGACTTGTAACAAGCAGAGCTGTTTTAAAGTCTATTCTCTGAGCCACAGGAAGCCAGTGCAGAGACCTGAGGACTGGACTAATGTGGTCGTACTTCCTGGTTCTAGTCAGGACTCGAGCTGCTGCATTTTGAATGTACTGCAGCTGTTTTACAGCCTGTTTGGACAGACCTGTGAGCAGGCCATTGCAGTAGTCTAACCTACTGGAGACAAATGCATGGATAAGAATCTCCAGGTCTGCTTTAGACACTATGTTTTTGATCCTGGAAATGTTTTTTAGATGGTAAAAAGCTGCTAATGTTACAGATTTGATGTGGCTATTAAAATTCCAGTATTACCCCTAGATTTCTGACCTTGTTTGAAGGTTTTAGGGAGAGAGACTGGAGGTGACAGATGACGCTCTCTCTTTGTTTCTGGGGACCAAAGACAATCATTTCAGTTTTGTCTGCGTTTAGCTGAAGGAAGTTGTTTTGCATCCACTCACTGAACTGTTGGATACAGTGCATATGCGCGCAGTAAACGCTTACGCGCCGTTAACGCCTACTGTGGAAATTAGCTGTAAGATTCAAAGTGACGTGATGTAGAAGGAGACAGAGGTTTGATCTGCAGTTTAGTTCAGAAAAAAAATGTCCCCACTCTGTTATAGTACAGAATATTGACTTATACATGTTATGTTGCCTAAATGGTGTTTTAGTATATTTACAATATCAATGTGTTTGTACAAATGTATTTGTGTTTCCAAGTGGTGGGCTCTAAATGGAGAAAGAAGTAAAAAGGTGCAGCCTCCCCATGAACATACAGAGCATATATATTAAACATGTGTTTCTTCTGCCGCTTTAGGACAAAGGATGCATTTTAGCTTTTGTGCTAATTCCAGCATCTTGATGTTGAAGCTGTTTCTGACACATTCATATGTACTGCCCTCATTCAAAGAAATGAACTGATGAATACAAATATGTCGTCTGTTTGGGACCATGAAGGAAGATCAAAGGAGGAAAACTAGTCCAGACAATAATGCAAGTTCAGTTGATTTGTCCTTTCTAAATCCATATTGATTGTTAGGATGTTGTGTTTTTCAATAAATGACTCCATTCTATTTACAAAGAGCGTTTCCAGTATTTTGGAACATAGAGATAAGATAGAGTTGGGCTCTAGTTAGAGCAGTTTGTCTCCTGGTTTGTGAATGAGTCTGACTTCTGCAGTTGTCATTAGACATGGGAATGATCCAGTAGAGAACGTTAGCTTAAATATAAGAGTTAAGGGCCGGGAAATGTCACTGATGACTTCTTTGGTCGTGCAGACGTCAAACTCATCGTCTCGATCTTGTGACCTTTTTGTTTTCATGCTTTGAACAATGTCTAGGACTTCTTTTTCAGTGTTGGACTCAGAACCTGTGAGAGTTGCTGTTGTTTTGAATGGTTGATGCAGCTCTGGCCCCACATGGATAAAGCAGTAGTTTAGTTCTTTCATGTGTGTTATTTCTGCTCCATGACTTCCACAGTATTGAGGCAGAGTCTGTCTTCTGATGCTTTATTGAGGACAGTGTTCACTTCCTTCCACAGGCCTTTCCTCTACTTCCTTGTTTCCTCCAAGAGCCAACAGTTGTGTTGTTTATGACACGTCCCAATCATGTTGTTCATGTATGTTTATATTTGTGTTTGCTGTTTCAGATTCCTCACTTCTTTTCTTTTTGAATGCTGGATAAAGTGTGTTTTCTTCTTGCAGCTTGTCTTAGTCCTTTTGTCGTCTGTGGCTGGATTCTCCTTCTGTGTTTGTGATAAAACACGTTCAGGGAAGAAGGGCGGCGAGGGTGAGCATGAAGCCTATCCTCAAATCTTCTCCAGCAGAGAATCCACTGAAGCAGAGGAAGCAGCCTGATAAGTGCAGTAGAATCATTGTTTTCTGGATCTAAACATTCAACAACATCAGATATTGGTCGATGAGCAGAATGGATTTAGGAAGAACAGAGCATTGAGCACATCTATGTTCTGTCCTTTGTGGTGCGAGCCAGACTGCAGCAAAACTAAACTACTTTGTTTTGATGATTGAAGCCTTTGATTGGATAAACAGTTTCTGGAATAGAAGTGAATTAAATGTAGCATTACTGGATATTTGTATAAATGTATAAAATCCCTTCACAAGGCTCTGTTCGCCTGTGAGCAGTGAATGATCTGAGGCTGTTTGTCTTCTCTCCAACTTTATCTGCAATTTATGTGAATGATTTAGCTCCAGAAATGAAGAATGCAAACCTGCGTTTAACTATTGATGGTTTTAATCTCAGTATTTTATTGTTCGCTGCAGATATTGTGTTAATTTCAGGTTAATTACTGTGAAATGATGTCACTTATTATGTAACATGTATGTTGCTATGGATACACATGTGTCACCAGTTACATTACTATGAGTAAGACCAAGTACCAGAAAAGGAAGAGTCCAGACTGAAACTGAGGATGTGTGAGTGGGTCAAATGTTTAGAAATGTGTTTATGAAAGTATAAAGGTATAAAGTGTCACATGTGTTTTACATGTGTTGTTTTGGGCCCCGCCTATAAGCTCCTGCAGCTTCCTGGGAGTTCCCTTTTCCAAAGCACTTCCAAACCTTAGACATTAGTGTGTGTGTGGGACTTGTTGAAGTTTTGTAAATAAAGAGAATTGAAGTGAACACATGGTTGTCACGTGGGCATCTTAGTGTCACTAATACAAGTGCATTTATGATGTATGTCATGATTCTCCACAGAACAGTGTTTTATATGAACAGCTCTAACAATAAACAGTGAAAGCTCACAGCAGGAGAGCTCACACTGAAACAGTCACGCGGCGCCATCTGTCGGCTGTCTCCAGAACTGCACCATTAAATACATCTGCACAACTGAAGCTTCGTTTGAGTTCCAGCTCATGTTGGGGTAGATCATAGACTGTATGGGTGGATGCAAATGAGGTTGTGGATAGTGTTGCAAAAAATTACATGCAGAACGAAGATGTAGAGGTGGTGGTTGCCTGGTCGTACCACACCATAGTGCAAATTACGTTACATGCAGTGAAATGAGGCCAGGCTAGGTGGTGGTGGCGTTATGATAACCAGGATGAGACTGGGTCACTGTGGGTCAGGAAGCACAGGGATG
Source organism: Knipowitschia caucasica (assembly GCA_964034765.1). Lineage (NCBI taxonomy): Eukaryota > Metazoa > Chordata > Actinopteri > Gobiiformes > Gobiidae > Knipowitschia > Knipowitschia caucasica. The sequence goes on from OZ035825.1 coordinate 3,742,441, forward strand.
GTCTGTGTGAAGAGTGTAGCACATGTAACGGTGAGCAAGAGACAGTGAAACATGTTCTCATACACTGTAAGAAGTGCGGACCAGAGAAGACTGATTTTCTCTTGTATTCTTCACTTGGGACTAGAACGTGTGACTTTAAGATCCTTGCTTGCTCCCCATGAGTATGGCACTGGGCTTTACCTAAGAATGTGAGTGGTGTCCAAGCCCCGGCGATTCAAGATGGCGCCCTATTAAAATGAATGGATGTGCTCAGTGGCGCTTTGTGACGGCATGGGGGCTGAAAGATTAGCGGAAGTTGCCTGAAACTCGCAAAGATCTATGGGAAACTCGCCTGTATTTGGGCATCGTCTGGTCCTCCCGGTCCTGCGCAGTGGATGATCTCCCATAATGCGTTGCGCCAAACACGCGTGTGTGGGTCTCACACCGGGTCTCACGCACGTGCACAGAGGGGCTCGGCCGCGCTCTGACCAATCAGAGCAGTTCATCAGAGCGGGAGTTAGAGCGAGAGCCAGAGGAGCAGAGTTTGTGGCACTAAAGTGTGGATTTAAACAAAACCGAAGGATTTAAGAAGAAAAAAAATTCAGGATGACAAGGGACACTAAAATCCCCACAAAATACTATATTTATGAAAGCTGTAGGTTCTCTGTCAGCTGAGGTCGAGCTGTTTTAATATGCATTGAGTTCTATGGGGGAAAATTTCTGGGTAGCCCACATGAATTTAGTCTGGTTCAGTCTGCAGTACCGCGAGAATCCCCTGAGCACGTGAGTTATTCAGCTACAAGCTAGTAACACCCTATCCAGTTAATATAATACATCCACGGTGTCACTCCCGTATTCATCCCGGAAACCGGATTCGTCCGGAAGTTCAGTTTGCGCATGTCAAAAAGTTTAATACGTCCTTAAGTGGTGACTGGTTAAGTTTTAGGCGTCTGAGTAAGATGGTTAAAGTTAGGGTTAAGGCTGGGTTGGGGTTATTTTATGGGAATGGTTGGTTAAGTTTAGGCATTAATAGGTAATTTGTAATATTTACTTCCGCTTCCGTTTTTTTTCCCCTTTTTTTTTATTGTCATAAATCATTTACATTACAAGTCAGGGTACATACAATTAAATAATTGTTTCAGAAAAATTGAGAAGTGTATACAGAACAGTTTGTTTTCAAACAGAAATTGCACAAGCGGGAAAGGCATTTTAAAAAAGTAGAGATTTTCGCATTTTTTCATAAATTAGTAAAGCTTTTCTATTATTTTTAGAGACAAGATGCAAGGACTTAAAATATTCAACAAAAAAATTGAGAAAAATAGAAAAAATGGGTTTGGCGTCTTCCCATTTACATGTGTGTATGAAGTATTTCCCCATTACAATAATCAAATTAACAACATCAGATATATTACGGTCCAAGTTGTCCATGAAATAAATGACATCTTCCAGAGTGAATTGAGGCACATTGGGGATATTTAGAACTATCCAGTTGTGACAGTCAGTCCAAAAAATCTTTGAAAACATACAAGAAAAAAATAGATGTTCAATAGTCTCGTTATCATTGGAACAAAAAGAGCATTGTTCAGCATCAAAGTTAAACCGCCGGTGTGTGAAATCCCCACAGGATAAATGCCTGATATAATCTTAAAATGTGTTTCTTTCATTTTTGGTGCTAGTGGGTATGACAAATAAAAGGTGAATGGTTTTTTCCTAAATGAGCTTTCTAAATCATATCTTATATTAGTATTAAAGTTGCAGAAATTTTTCTGATTGAAAGCATGGGCAATGAATTTGTTATTACATTTCCTATCTTGTAGATTAATTTGGTTAATTGTTAGAGAGGGCAAGCACGTAATGACAGAGGTAGACTCTGAATAATTTGGGATCAGTCTGAGAAGAGGGGTGGGAATAGCTTTACAAGGTCAAGTTTTCAAGGTCACGTTTATTTATAAAGCACATTTAAAACAACAATGCTGCCCAAAGTGCTGTACACAAAAATACATGTATATAAAATACACAATTTGAATATAATAAAATTAAAATACAGATGCGGAAAAACAAAATTCAACACCAGCAAAAAAAGTCCTGCTCAGTTTTAATTAAAGGACTTCGCAAACAAATGGGTCTTCAACATAGACTTAAAAATGCCTAAAGACTGGGCTGCCCTAATATTTAAGGGGAGACCATTCCAAAGCGTCGGAGCCGCGACAGCAAAAGCCCGGTCTCCTCTGGTCGACATTCGTGACCTCGGTACGTCTAACAGAAACTCGTTAGCTGACCTCAATGTTCTGCTCGGAGTATGAACAGACAGAAGCTCAGAAAGGTACGCAGGAGCCGTCCCATTCAAACACTTAAACACCAACAACAGCATTTTAAACTGAATTCTGTGTTTTACAGGGAGCCAATGTAAAGAGGCCAACACAGGGGTTATATGTTCAAACCTTTTGGTTCCCGTGAGCAGACGCGCTGCAGCGTTCTGTACCAACTGCAGGCGATGGATCGAGCTTTGGTCTAGCCCACAATACAACGAGTTACAGTAATCCAAGCGGCATGTTATAAAGGCATGAATCACACTCTCCAGATCTCTATGTGGTAAATACGGCTTAATTTTACTCAGAAGACGCAGTTGGTAAAAACTTGACTTTACAACTGAACCTATTTGCTTGTCCAACTTAAAAGATCCATCTAGGACCACACCAAGGCTCCTGGCTGACTGGTGACAGTAGCCTTTTAGTGGGCCAAGAACAGATGGATCAGACAACTTTCCAAAAACGACAATTTCCGTTTTAGATTCATGAAGTTTTAGAAAATTCTGGGCCAACCAGTCCTTTACATCCTGAATACAATGTAACAGAGCTTGGATGCCGTCTGAACCTGGTTTCAATGGCAGATAGACTTGCAGGTCGTCTGCAAAACAATGAAAGGGAATATTATGTTTTTTGAAAATAGATCCAAGGGGCAACAGGTACAGTGAGAACAATAAAGGACCTAAAACTGAGCCCTGTGGCACTCCGCAGCTCAGTGGGGCCGCATCTGAGCTGTAAGGTCCCAGGTGGACAGAGAAGGAGCGATTTTCAAGATATGATCGGAACCATTTTAGGACCGTTCCTCCAATACCAACATGGTTTTCAAGGCGGGAAAGCAGTATTTGATGGTCCACCGTGTCAAACGCTGCAGTTAAATCTAAAAGCACTAAAATAGTGGGGTGACCCGAATCAACATTTAAAAGAAGGTCATTAAAAACTCTTAAGAGTGCAGTTTCAGTGCTATGACACGGTTTAAAACCCGACTGAAATTTTTCAAGGAGGCTATTTGCTTCCAAGTGAGACTGAATTTGGGCGTGAACCAATTTCTCCAGAACTTTTGATAAAAAAGGCAACTTAGAAATTGGCCTGAAGTTAGACAGAACTTCAGGATCTAAGCTGTGTTTTTTAAGTAGAGGCTGGACAGCAGCATGCTTGAAAGCACTTGGGACGCTGCCCGAGATCAATGATGAATTAATAATTCTCATTATAAAGGGCCCAATCACACTGAAGGAGTCTTTAAGAAGTTTAGACGGGACACAGTCAAGTGGACAATCAGAGGGTTTTAACTGGCGCACCACAGTAGACAGCTCATCAAGTGACACAGATTCAAAATGTTCAAGGACCACAGAACAAACAGAATTCACAGAAGGGTCCACAGCAGCACAATGTAATGTAGAATCCCGAATAGCAGATATTTTATCCACAAAGAATCTTTGAAAATTGACACACAAAGTTTCTGATGGTACAATGCCACTGGATTCAGTGGGATTCACAAGGCGATTTAAAACAGTAAAGAGAACTTGTGGTTTGTGACCATTTGTAGATATCAGGTTTGACATGTACTCAGTTTTAGCGCATTTTACTGCTCTTTGATAATTAGACAAACAATCTCTTAAGATGCCCAGGGAAACATGAAGTCTGTCCTTTTTCCAACGCCTTTCTGCACGTCGGCACTCACGCCTGAGCGCACATACATTAGTGTAACTATTAGTGGAAACTTTCAACTTATATTTTTCGTTAAATCTTTCAAGTGATAAAAAAGATCCATCTGTATTCAACAAGTCATATATGAAGCACACCCCACTCTCACACCAGTCAGATTTGAATAAAGATTTCTTGTTGACAGTTATCACTCCATTGTTCCATACCACAGCTTTATGCGGTGAGAAATTGTGAGCAAAAAGCAATTTCCCAAATTGTAGAGCTTGCCTATGAAAAGCTGATAATTTAATTGGTATTTTGGACACTTCAAAGTCACACTTTAATAGAAATGTCAGCCCTCCGACCCGACTGAATAGTTTATTGGGAATATGATACCAAATAGATTGAGATTGAGTCAGACATTCTCTTAACCATTTAACTCTAAATGAAGCAATTAAAGCTTCAAAATCTAGAGCTTTTAATCCTCCATTTTCATGTTCTTTTACTAGTTGAGATTTGCAAATATAGTGGGTGGGTAATGTAAATAAAATTGAGTTAGACGCTTTTATAACCTTTGGGGATGTAAACATGGAGTTACATGGATATATGAGTCTTGATATACCCTCAGACTTAGAAAGTAGTATACGACCTAAAATTGATAAGTCACGAGTCAGTGATTTAAAACTTTCTGTACAGAGTTTAGTTTAGGTGTTATATTAGCATTTTCTCTGTCAGAAAGGTTTTTAGACATTATCAATCCAAGATATTTCACTTCGTGTTTAACTGGGATATTTTCAATACTATTTAAATCACAAGTATGAATAGGCAGAATTTCACATTTTTTATGTTCAGTGTTAAGCCAGATACTTTAGAAAAAAGGCATATTTTCTCAATTGCAGGTTGGACCATGGTTTTGTTTTTAAGAAAAATAGCTGTGTCATCAGCAAATTGACTGATTAAAAAATCTCTCTCTAAAATGTTGATACCTTCAATTTCTGGGGATTTTTTTATTAGGATTGCCATAAGTTCAGCTGCCATAATAAATAAAATTGGACTAATTGGACACACCTGAAGTATACTGCGTTTAACAAAGAACTGGTCAGAGAAGCCATTTTTACGCGATATGACTACTTATGCCATTGTAGAACATTATAACAACCATTTAATCAATTGTAAAACTGTTTTTTTTTTCTATAAACAAAAACAAAACAAAACATTTGTATCAAACAGTCATTTTTCTACCCACTCTGTTGAACTGCAGTGGAAATCTTCATGGAAGGATTCTGTGGATCACTTTCCCGTCACAACACGTCCATCGATGACAGCGTGTCCCTCTCTCAGAAACGTCTTCAGACCTCTCTTCTTGGCTTCCTCCACTTTTGGCCACAAACGAAGGAGAGACTCGCGATCCTCTTTGCAAAAGTCCTCTCTGAAGCGAATGTTCATTTCTTTACAGATCCTCGCATTTTTAGACATTTTCCACACTTGGTCACGGACAGTTCTCATGGCAAATTGTAGTATGATTTGTCTGGGTCTGTCAGACTTTCCCCTTTGACCCAGCCGGTGCACCACATCCACTGTGCTGTGCAGATGCTCGTTGCTGACAGGAACAACATCTTTTAGCACTTTTATCACCTCTTCTCTTGTATTTTCTCCGTCTTTTTCTGGCAACCCGTTCAGCCGAAGGGACCAGCGGCGTTTGTATCTGGAGTGTTCAAGGCTCATTTCCAGGAGAGAAACATTTTCTTTCTGTAGCATATTTATCTGTTTCTCCAGGCGGATTACATCTGCTGCTATGTCTTTCACAGCTTTTGTGTTGGCTTCCACTGACTCTTTAAAGAGCGACTAAACACCTGTGCCCAGCCTTACTCCGCCCACATGAGGATTTTAACATTTTCTCTAAAAAGGGCGTTGCCTGGAGGACCAAGGGACAAGAAGGGGGGCTTAGAGTTGGGCGTGGTCTGGGCTGTGATTGACAGCTCACTTGTCACACAAAAAAAACAGACAGTTGTCATTGCTGCTTAAAGCAATAGTTAACAGACAAGAAAGTCTCATTCCACCCTTGTTTACACACTAAGATAATTGTAAGGCTACACACCTCAACCTAATCTCACTCAATAATCTCAGAATACTCATGTAATTTAATTTGAATCCACTAGATGGCGCCAGAATACTCCAAACTGCAGCTGGGGCGTGTGTGAGAGTTGAATGGGTTTATATCACTGGCTCTGACAGACTGACGTCACACAAAACAACTGATGTCATAGAGAACTTCAGAGTCAAAGGAGAGGCCAGAACCAAATTCAAATGTAGTACCACCAAAAAGGTTAAGAGGGCGCCACACAGCGTTTTTTGGCTCAAAAGTGATATTTTATCTAATTTGAACTAAAATGTCAAAAAAATGACCAGGATATGTAGACAGCACTACAATAAACATATTTATGCAGTTTATGGGTTAAAAAAAGTTGATTTGGTGTGTAGTTGCTCTTTAACTTTTAAAACAGCGTCTGTATTCTCTTGAAAACGACGGTCCATGCCATGTAGTAGCTCGCCTTGAGAGTCGAGCTTGCGTGTCAACTTCATGATGAGCGTGTAAAGAGCCGTGTTTGATACCTCGTCACCTCGAGGTGCTTGTGTAGTCTTCCTCTGCTTCTTTGGGTGAGGGCTTTGTATTGGGGTGTGCTGACGAGTCTCATTTAAGTCGTCAAGTGGCACATTTAAGGGATCGGCGAGAGAATCTTGATTCCGTTGTTCCATCCAGGCAACATCATCCTCATCACAGTCATTTTGGAGTAGCCGTGGTCTGTAACGTGCGTTGACATCGTGTATGTTGAGAAAAAAGAAAAACATACTTTTCAACTCTGGCTTAAAATACAAAAACGTAATATATTCGATGTTGTTTAAGTTCAATTTGCGGCCAGTTAACGTGTGATTGAAGGTTTTAATAGTGATGTGCTGAGCGGGCCGAGTCTTCGAAGCGTGGACCGAGTAATCTGGGGGCGTTTCTTTTGAAGTGTGGGTCGAGGCGTGTATTGGTCACGTGTGTGATGACGTTCGAAGCCTCGCGAACTGCCGTACCACGTGACTGATTCAGGAAATGATTCGTTGGTTTGGAGCGCGATTCGAAATAAAAAGGGACGAGTGAACGCAATGGATTCCCCTTCATCACTTTGTGTGTTTTTGGGTTATTGCGCTTCTCATTTGGCATCCTATTTGGCATCCTATTTGAGCTTCTTTTTTGCGATGGAACCGGCAAGAAAGAGAAGATTTTCTCCAGTTTGGGAGCACTTTGAGCAGATCTCACCTAATAAGGTAAGGCATATCAATAATTCTGTAATAATAGATTACACAAATATGACAACATATAATTTCTCTTGCTCACTTTTCTCTGTTATAAATACGTTTGAATAATAGTTGTGTTGTTTTGGGGCCCAAAACAACACATGTAAAACACATGTGACACTTTATACCTTTATACTTTCATAAACACATTTCTAAACTTTTGACCCACTCACACATCCTCACAGTTTCAGTCTGGACTCTTCCTTTTCTGGTACTTGGCCTTACTCATAGTAATGTCACTGGTGACACATGTGTATCCATAGCAACATACATGTTACATAATAAGTGACATCATTTCACAGTAATTAACCTGAAATTAACACAATATCTGCAGCGAACAATAAAATACTGAGATTAAAATCATCAATAGTTAAACGCAGGTTTGCATTCTTCATTTCTGGAGCTAAATCATTCACATAAATTGCAGATAAAGTTGGAGAGAAGACAAACAGCCTCAGATCATTCACTGCTCACAGGCGAACAGAGCCTTGTGAAGGGATTTTATACATTTATACAAATATCCAGTAATGCTACATTTAATTCACTTCTATTCCAGAAACTGTTTATCCAATCAAAGGCTTCAATCATAAAAACAAAGTAGTTTAGTTTTGCTGCAGTCTGGCTCGCACCACAGAGGACAGAACATAGATGTGCTCAATGCTCTGTTCTTCCTAAATCCATTCTGCTCATCGACCAATATCTGATGTTGTTGAATGTTTAGATCCAGAAAACAATGATTCTACTGCACTTATCAGGCTGCTTCCTCTGCTTCAGTGGATTCTCTGCTGGAGAAGATTTGGGGATAGGCTTCATGCTCACCCTCGCTGCCCTTCTTCCCTGAACGTGTTTTATCACAAACACAGAAGGAAAATCCAGCCACAGACGACAAAAGGACTAAGACAAGCTGCAAGAAGAAAACACACTTTATCCAGCATTCAAAAAGAAAAGAAGAAGTGAGGAATCTGAAACAGCAAACACAAATATAAACATACATAAACAACACGACTGTTGGCTCTTGGAGGAAACAAAGAAGTAGAGGAAAGGCCTGTGGAAGGAAGTGAACACTGTCCTCAATAAAGCATCAGAAGACAGACTCTGCCTCAATACTGTGGAAGTCATGGAGCAGAAATAACACACATGAAAGAACTAAACTACTGCTTTATCCATGTGGGGCCAGAGCTGCATCAACCATTCAAAACAACAACAACTCTCACAGGTTCTGAGTCCAACACTGAAAAAGAAGTCCTAGACATTGTTCAAAGCATGAAAACAAAAAGGTCCCAAGATCGAGACGATGAGTTTGACGTCTGCACGACCAAAGAAGTCATCAGTGACATTTCCCGGCCCTTAACTCATATATTTAAGCTAACGTTCTCTACTGGATCATTCCCATGTCAGAATCAGAATCAGAATCAGAATCAGAATCATTTTTATTGCCACGTAAGTAACAGGAAGTCACAGACTTGGAAATTGCTTTGGCTCAGTGCAACAGTCAGAAAGAGATAATAAAAATAAGAATAAAAAACACTTCTAAAGAATACATTTAAATTTAAAATAGAGTTACAGTTACTATTTACAATATACTAGTGCACACAACAGGTGCACACAATGTAAGGTGACAGCAGTACAGTGAAGTAAAGTGACGTATGATGGGCAGTAAAGTGACTTTATAAAGGGCGGGGGACAGGTTAAGAAGTGTTCAAGAATCCAACAGCAGAGGGGAAGAAACTGTTCTTGTGACGGGAGGTTCTAGTCCTGATGGACCGAAGTCTCCTGCCTGAGGGGAGTGGTTGGAATAGTCCATGTGCAGGGTGAGAGGGGTCGGCTGTGATACGACCAGCCCGGCCTCGAGCTCGGGAGACGTACAGGTCCTGCAGCGATGGAAGGCTGCGGCCGATCACCTTCTCTGCAGAGCGCACAATGCGCTGTAGTCTCTGTTTGTCCCTGACTGTGGCTCCAGCGAACCACACGGTGATGGAGGAGGTGAGGATGGACTCGATGATGGCCGTGTAGAACTGCAGCTTGGCTTTCCTGAGCTGCCGCAGGAAGTACATCCTCTGCTGGGCCTTCTTAATGAGGGAGCTGATGGTCGGCTCCCACTTGAGGTCCTGGGTGATGGTGGTGCCCAGGAAACGGAAGGACTCCACAGAGGTGATGGCGGAGTCCATCACGGAGGGTGGGGGCGGGGGGACAGTGCTCTTCCTGAAGTCCACAATCATCTCCACTGTCTTCTGGGCGTTCAGCTCCAGGTTGTTACCACTACACCAGGACACCAGCCGGTCCACCTCCCTCCTGTAGGCGGACTCATCGTTGTTGGAGATGAGTCCAATGAGGGTGGTGTCGTCCGCGAACTTGATCAGCTTCACAGAGTCGTGGCTGGAGGTGCAGTGGTTGGTGTACAGGGAGAAGAGCAGGGGAGAAAGAACACAGCCCTGTGGGGCTCCTGTATTTATAATCCGAGAGTCTGAGACATTCTTCCCCAGACGCACTCGCTGCTTCCTGTCCGTCAGGAAGTCAGTGATCCACCTGCAGGTGGAATCGGGCACGTTGAGCTGGGAGAGCTTGTCCTGGAGCAGGGATGGCAGGATTGTGTTGAAGGCAGAGCTGAAGTCCACGAACAGGACCCTGGCGTAGGTCCCCGGGGAGTCCAGGTGCTGTAGGATGTGGTGGAGGGCCAGGGTAATGGCGTCGTCTACAGATCTGTTGGCTCTGTAGGCGAACTGCAGGGGGTCCAGGAGGGGGGAGGTGAAGGACTCTGCAGTTGTCTAATGACAACTGCAGAAGTCAGACTCATTCACAAACCAGGAGACAAACTGCTCTAACTAGAGCCCAACTCTATCTTATCTCTATGTTCCAAAATACTGGAAACGCTCTTTGTAAATAGAATGGAGTCATTTATTGAAAAACACAACATCCTAACAATCAATATGGATTTAGAAAGGACAAACAACTGAACTTGCATTATTGTCTGGACTAGTTTTCCTCCTTTGATCTTCCTTCATGGTCCCAAACAGACGACATATTTGTATTCATCAGTTCATTTCTTTGAATGAGGGCAGTACATATGAATGTATCAGAAACAGCTTCAACATCAAGATGCTGGAATTTGCACAAAAGCTAAAATGCATCCTTTGTCCTAAAGCGGCAGAAGAAACACATGTTTAATATATATGCTCTGTATGTTCATGGGGAGGCTGCACCTTTTTACTTCTTTCTCCATTTAGAGCCCACCACTTGGAAACACAAATACATTTGTACAAACACATTGATATTGTAAATATACTAAAACACCATTTAGGCAACATAACATGTATAAGTCAATATTCTGTACTATAACAGAGTGGGGACTTTTTTTTTCGGAACTAAACTGCAGATAAAACCTCTGTCTCCTTCTACATCACGTCACTTTGAATCTTACAGCTAATTTCCACAGTAGGCGTTAACGGCGCGTAAGCGTTTACTGCGCGCATATGCGCACATACTCGGCTGTATCTACACTGGCCGTGCGCAGGTCCGCGGCTTTTGAAGCTGTCCCTGTGTAGTCTATGGAGCAGTGTAGAGGACAGTACAGAGGACTGATGTAGAGCAACACAAATCACATGCATGTGTTTGTCTTCATGGTCTCTGTGCGCTGGTCTGACCAGACACGGGACTTTATGAATGAAAAAAAACAATGTCCAGAACACTGTAAAACCTGCTGCTCCTCCGTGTGTGCATTTCCTATGTGTTTTGACTTGGAGACGCGTTGCAGCGTGCACAAAATTAGAAATCCATCCTAAATTAGGCGCAGCCTCGCGTCATATGCACATATAACACTAGTAGTGTAAATAGTAGTGTCACCATTGGTTAACATGGAAAAATGTTACGCGCGTATAACGCGTACGTACTTTAACGCCTCCTGTGTAAATTAACAGTTAGACTCGATGCAACTTTAAAGGAACCATAAGATTTTCCTTTCATACAAAAACTTGATGTATCCGAGTCCCCAGACACAAGGTAAAGATGTTCAAATCCACAATAAGTGTTTGGTCTGTGAAGCTCAGCAGCTGCAGCACAGGGTTAAGACTGAAGTGTGATCCTGTAGAGTCTGACTCTGGGTTCACATGATGCAGCCTCAGCTCTGTCTCCTTCACTTTGTTCCAGATGCTGCGTCTTCACATCTGCTTCTCTACAGGTTTTATTGTGTTTATGAAGTGATGAGCTTCGTGTAAAAGACTTTCCACACTTTTCACAGACAAATGGTTTCTCTCCAGTGTGGATCCTCTGATGATTTTTGAGAGTACTATTGAGAGAAAAACTGAGATCACAAACGTCGCAGCTGAACGGTTTTTCTCCAGTGTGGATTCTGCTGTGTTTATTAAGATCTCCTCTTGTAGTAAAACATGTTCCACACTGATCACACTCGTATGGTTTTTCTCCAGTGTGGATCCTCTTATGATCTTTGAGAGAACTACTCTGAGTAAAATTCTGATCACAAACGTCGCAGCTGAAGGGTTTTTCTCCAGTGTGTATTCTGCTGTGGACCTTGAGCTGTCCTTTTGTAGTAAAACATGTTCCACACTGATCACACTCGTATGGTTTTTCTCCAGTGTGTATTCTGCTGTGGACCTTGAGCTGTCCTTTTGTAGTAAAACATGTTCCACACTGATCACACTCGTATGGTTTTTCTCCAGTGTGTATTCTGCTGTGGACCTTGAGCTGTCCTTTTGTAGTAAAACATGTTCCACACTGATCACACTCGTATGGTTTTTCTCCAGTGTGGCTCCGATGGTGATCTGTGCGATCAGATGAAGTTCTAAAAGTTTTACTGCAGAGGTCACATGCAAATGGTTTTTCTCCAGTGTGGATTTTCTCATGTCTTTTGTAGTGTGAAAACTGTATAAACTCCTTCCCGCAGTCTCCACAGATGAATGGTTTTTCTCCAGTGTGAATTCTGTAGTGCACAGTGAGGCGAGATAATTGTGTAAAAGCCTTTTCACACTGGTCACATTGGTGAAGTCTCTCTCCTGTGTGGACACGCTGATGTCGTGAGAGCAGCTGTTTGATCCTAAATGTTTTTCCACACTGGTCACAGTGAAATGGTTTCTCTCCAGTGTGGATCCTCTGATGATTTTTGAGAGTACTATTGAGAGAAAAACTGAGATCACAAACGTCACAGCTGAACGGTTTTTCTCCAGTGTGGATTCTGCTGTGGCGCTCGAGATGTCCTTTTGTAGTAAAACCTGTTCCACACTGATCACACTCGTATGGTTTTTCTCCAGTGTGGATTTTGCTGTGGACCTTGAGATCTCCTTTTGTAGTAAAACCTTTTCCACACAGATCACACTCGTATGGTTTTTCTCCAGTGTGAGTTCTGTAGTGTCTCTTTAGTGCAAAAGCAGAGCTGCAGGTCTTTCCACACTGATCACAGGTGAACCTCATTCTGTAGATGGACTCTGTAGATCTGCCACAAACACAACAAAGACATGTTATGAATATATATATGAATACAAACGTTTCTTAAGCTGAAAATACAACCCACGTGTATTTTTGCTACAGTGACGTGTATTTGGACAAAAAAAAATAAAAATGCCGCTTTTAATTACATTCCCAATTTTGAAAAAGAATTACAAAAAACCTACATTAAAGTTGTGTAAACATTAATATGATAAAAAAATATATATAATGTATAGGTTTACTTTCACAAAATTACATTATATTACATTACATTTTCATCCCTTTAATCATCCATTTCTGGGTCAAGGGGATTCAGAGCTGCCGCCCCCCACTTTCATAAAATAAGATAAAAGAATAAGAACAAGTGAGCCCACACAGAGTCAGGAGAACAACCCTGCTTCAGGCCGGACTCAGAGGATGGGACAGAGAAAGGAAGTGATAGAGGGAGGGGTGAGAGGGAGAGGAGGGAAAGAGGTGGAGAGTGGAGGCTCAGAGAGGAAGGACAGATAGAGGAGGAGAGAGAGGAGGGAGTGTGTCAGGACAGACCACAAACGTTTTCCTGGAGCCAGAGCAGAGAGCACAGAGCAGAGAGCACAGAGCAGAGAGCAGAGAGCACAGAGCACAGAGCAGAGAGCACAGAGCAGAGAGCACAGAGTCATGCTGTGAGAAGATCGCGTCCTCTCTCTGAACTTTTTTTTGTTAAACAATGCTCTGGGAAACGGCAGGAAGTCCTAAGTCGCTCTGAAACAGTTGTTTTGTGCTTTACTATTTTTATTTCTCTTACTTTTTTGATTCCTTGATTTTTATCCAAAATCCACTGGAGGAATGCTAACTTTTTGTAAAATGCTAATGAGGCATTTAGCATTTTACTTTGGACTAGGGCAGAGTAAATGGTCCGAACCAAGTGGCTGCTCCACCTTGTGACCTGTCCTGCTCCACCCTGAGACTACTCCACCTCTGCGGCAGTGACCTGAAGGACTGTTGGCGATTATTTCTATTATCTCTTTAGAATGGTCAATTTTATTTATTTTTGCTGCTACAGAACACCTGAATTTCTCCTAACTATCCTAACTAATTTCTATCTAACTTTTATAAATGCATGTTGTACGTCCTGCCCTTTCAGTTCAACACAACATTCAGTTTCACTAAATAAAAACCAGGGGCCGTATTCCTAAAGATTCTTAGTGATAAAAGTTGCTCCTAGTGGCCAAATTCTAAGGATTTTCATAGAATCTTGACCAACTCTTAGAATTTCCCCTAAAAGTGAGGAGCAGATCCCAGTTAAGATAAAAGCTATTCCTAAAGAATCCCAGCTCTTAAGAGAGTTCCTAAGGTGAGATCTCTGAAGAGTTGAGAGGAGGACTTTAGAGACTTCAAAGTTCCCTAAGAGACAAAATGGTGGACTGGATGTAGAGGCAGGAGAAATATTCTATACTCTGGATGTAGAGGCAGGAGAAATATTCTATACTCTGGATGTAGAGGCAGGAGAAATATTCTATACTCTGGATTACAGTGAATCAGTGAAACGCTGCAGATTGAGTCGTGCAGGAATCATGTTTGTGGTATATTTAAATGTCAATCATGTGACCAGCTTCTTATTGGCTGGTCAGTGCTCACAGCTGATCCATTTTACCCTTGTTACACAAAAGTAGATAGAAATGGTAAAAGTTGAAAGAGAAAAAATGACCAGCCTGGTAATTAATAAAAGCAAGTAAATATAACTATTATTGTGTTAATACTGTGCAAGTGGGCCTACATTTTCACACATTCAGTACGAATGAATTAATACTTTATTTCGAGCCACGGCAAACAAGAAAAAAGGACAACAACAGAATAGAAAAAGTGCAAATATACAGTTTTGTTTTATTAACAACGATCCAGCTCAAAAGGAGTGAGAAGAAGTTAAGACTGTTAAACTCCCACTCTCTATTTCTCATTCTAAATGAACTTAAATGATGTGGTTGCACAGCTCAGTTTATTCTGTGGTATATTTACAGTTTTGCAACAGTGACATTTATAATAACATGACCTTGACTTGTACAGTGTATGTCTAATATGTTTATATTGTTTCCTTAATTCCTTTCAGTATCAGATTTTACCAATCCTAACATTATCATTATTTATCCATATATTTATAATAATAATTTAATATATAAAATATATATATATTTATGTGTGTGATAAATTGGTGCCGAGCGAACTCTGATGATGTGGTGTAATACGACCTACAGAACACTGAGCTCGACATCGACCCTGAAAATAACTTATTTTCTAGAGCTACCAACGACTGTCAATACTACACAGAGGATCTGTACAATAGTAAACTTAAGAACATTAAGGCATTCACTGTAATCCACTTCAATAGTCGAAGCCTCTATGCCCTAGGTCACCAAATGGCGGACCGCGGTCCAGGTCCGGACCCCGAGACCCTTTTTTCTGGACCTCCGTGATTTTTTTGTCCAAAAGTACATTATTACGATCATGTGTAAAATTTTCACCGAAAGCAATTTGTAAACAGGCAGGCGCGAGGCCGGCTATGTCGGGTCCTTCGAGAAAACTACACGGAGCTATCATAAAAACTTTAGCAGTGTCTGAATCCGAGTGAGAGTCAGAGACGTGAAAGAGGCGGGAATGAGCGCTGTGTACGGAGCGCTGTGTACGGAGCGCTGTGTACGGAGCGATGGATGCGCACTGGCTGTATGAGCGGAGGTCACAGTGTGCGGAGAAGGAGGAGGAGGTCACAGTGTGCGGAGGTGGAGGAGAAGGAGGAGGAGGTCACAGTGTGCGGAGGTGGAGGAGAAGGAGGAGGAGGTCAGAGTGTGGAGGTGATTGCAAAAAGGTTCTTTGATGGAAAGAAGCACTTGAACAAAAAGACCCCCTTATCCTCCACAATTAATGTGTTGCACTCTCTGCTCTGAGAGTTTGTGGTGTGTTGTGTAGAGGTTTGTGGTGTGTTGTGTAGAGGTTTGTGGTGTGTTGTGTAGAGGTTTGTGGTGTGTTGTGTTGTATAGAAATAAACAAAGGAGATTAATGTTATGTGTGAATTATATACTCCTGTATTTAGATTATTATTTTTTTCAAATAGTTCTTACTACTGTTGTTGTTTAAGGTTTTCAAATAATTTCATATGAAAAAATAGCTTGAATGGATTTCTATGAAATAAAATATTTGTATGCTGTCCAGACCCTGATCTATTGAACTGATCACGTAAGTGGACCTCGTGCCCATTTAATTGGGGACCCCTGCTCTATGCAAACTTTGACCACATCAAAAGCTTCTTAAAACAGTTTTCCACACCATTCAGTGTCATTCTAATCACAGAAACATGGATTAATAATGACAGAGAATTTGAGTTTTCTAGTGATGGTTATGAATTTATAAGTATGAACAGAAGGAACAAGCATGGTGGGGGCGTAGCTATGTTTATAGACTCCAACTATAGTTATAAAGTAATGGGAAATAAGACAATGGTGGTGGATGATATACTTGAATCCCTTACTGTTGAAATTACAAGGCAAAAAAAGAAAAATATTATTGTGAGTTCTATTTACAGAACACCTGGCTCTGATAGAGATGTTTTTTCTAATTGGATGGAGGAGCACTTTTCAGGATTAAATCATGAAGTCATGTTTGTGGGGGGAGACCTCAACATCGATTTGTTAAACCCATATAAACATAAAAAGACGGACGAATTTATAAATACTTTATTTAGTATAGGTCTGTTTCCTCTAATAACCAAACCTAGTAGAATTACAACCCATAGTGCCACCTTGATTGATAACATTTTCTCAAATGAAATAGAAAGTGATACAGTCAGCGGGTTAATTATAACTTACATTAGTGATCACCTTCCAGTTTTCGTTATGTATAAAAATGGATATTCAAAAGATGAAGAGGAAAACAAGTATTGGTATAGAAGGGTAAAAACAGAGAAAACTATAGATGCATTTAAAAAGGAGCTTTTAGCTCAAGACTGTAGTATTGTGTACAGAGAGAATGACACGAATATGGCTTATGATGAGTTTACGCGAGTATTTCAAAAAGTATACAACAAAAACTGCCCAATGAAGAAATACTGTAAAAACAGAAAGTGTAAAGAAACACCATGGATGTCTAAAGGTTTACTAAATGCTTGCAAGAAAAAAAATAATCTTTACAAAAACTTTATAAATAACCGAACAAAAGAAGCTGAGGATAAATATAAGAAATATAAAAATAAACTGACAGGTATCATTAGAAAATGTAAACAGGATTATTATAATACATTGTTAGATAGCAATAAGAATAATATTAAAGGTTTATGGAATATCTTAAATAGTATAATTACAAATAAACCAAGAACGATTAATTATCCAAAATATTTCAAAGATGAGGATAACACGTTAAATAATATGAATGAAGTCGCCGAAACATTTTATAAATTCTTTGTAGATGTTGGACCAAACCTTGCTGCAAAAATTGCAAACGTTGAGAATTATAATTGTGATCTGATAGAAGCAAATCCTATGTCCCTGTTCCTCAAACCTGTGGAGGAAAAGGAGATACTGGACATTGTTAAAGGGTGTAAAAATAAAACTTCGACTGATTACCATGACATGGATATGAAAACTTTAAAAACTGTTATTGAAAGTATCTCTAAGCCTGTAGGAGACACGTTTGGGCACTGTGTGAATGAATGGATGTTTGGAGGAGTGATGTATTGTGGGCGTGCGTGTGCGTGTGCGTGAGGGCCTGCATGTGTGTGTGTAGGCGTGGGCGTGCATGTGTGGGCGCGGTACACGAAATTATGAATGAGCATACACCTGCGGGGGCACGGAAAGGGGAGAGAGGTCTGTTTGGGAGGCCATAATTTTTGTTGACCGCTATTATAGTTTGTTTGATTTATTTTTGCTATTTTCTCTGGCTTAAGTTTATTCACTACTTTTTCTGTATAATCACCACGCATTTTTTAGCCTGTGACCGCTGCGTTTATTATTAATTAAATCAATGTCATCGCAACTGGATCCAGCCTTCGTTTGTTTTACTAATTTAGCGCGTCATACAATTTTACCGGACCCAACTCGCCTCTCCGCGGCTTTAGGCAACAGGCAGCCGCTATATTTGTCAACAAAAAAGGCAATCCTTGAAGAGCATCAAAGCGTGTCTCCACAAACACATCGCGCATCCAAACTTCGAGCACAAGCCCGAAGGAGCAGCTAAGTGCAACACAGCCACACAACCCATTCATTCATCAGAGCGCAGGTAAGCCTACCTGTTTCATGTTTTGTGGATCAAAAATCCTGTGGATGTCCGCGCGCAATGTTTATTGTACGGACTTTTATGAATGAAGTGGTTTGTGAAGGACGCACATGCGCAGGAGGAGGCGCTCGTTACATGTAATGCGGAGGAATAAATACAGTTTGTGGAGTGAATATGCACTGATGTTGTCAGGAGTCAACAATGTTGAAAGGTTCAAGAAAATAAATGCAATGGTCTCATATGGTGTTTCGGTGCGGTTTGAAGTGTGGTGTGTGTGCAGATAAAGTCAAACGAAATGAGTGACGTTGGTAGCGCTGTGCAAAGCTCTCATATGGAAAGGAAAAAAAGGGAAATCAAACTCACGGCCAAAGCCCTTGAAAATAAAATGGAACGGCTTCAAAATGAACGAAAAACAGCTGTCAATAAAATCAAAGCATTAATCCCACAAATTAAGGATCAAATGAAATCAAAGGAAAATGCTCTACAAATGCAAATAAACTTGGAAAATCTAAATGCACTACATGAAAAGGCCACTTCTCTGCACAATGCATTACTTCCACCGTTTCCGGAGGATGAACTGGGAAAACAAAAGGAATGGTTTGCCAGTATAACAGAGATTAAAGAGACATTTATGGAAAAAGTGAACAGATGGAACAAGGAAAACTTGAACACAAGTGAATTCGAGAAGGAGCCACCACCAACAACCACCAACAGTGAAATCAATGGACAGCAACAAAATGAATGTTCTCAATCTAAAACACAGAGGGGATGGAGGATGAAGTGCATCCTAAGGATAGCATTTCCAACAGTGGAACCAAGAGGTCTCAGCGATCTTCCATCTCACGCGCATCTGTGAAGGCTGAAGCTGAGTTGGCAGCTTTAGCCGCAAGGCAAAATTTACTTGATGAACAGCATGCAATCGAGGAGGAAGAGGAACGACTGCGAAAAAGAAAGGAAAGGTTTCAGCTTGGCCGAGAAATAGCTGAAAAAATGGCTGAGTTGAAGGTCATTAAAGCCAAAAGCTCATGTGGCAGAGCCAGTTCTAAAGCCTCAGTTTCTGACGGTATGCACTCGTACGTTGAAAATCATACACAGCCTACAGGGCTGACTCACAGTCTTATGCAGCCAGCGCACGTTACAGCGCAGTCATTCATGCAGCCAGCGCACGTTACAGCGCAGTCATTCATGCAGCCAGCGCACGTTACAGCGCAGTCATTCATGCAGCCAGCGCACGTTACAGCGCAGTCATTCATGCAGCCAGCGCACGTTACAGCGCAGTCATTCATGCAGCCAGCGCACGTTACAGCGCAGTCATTCATGCAGCCAGCGCACGTTACAGCACAGCCAGCGCACGTTACAGCGCAGCCACTTATGCAGCCAGCGCACGTTACAGCGCAGCCACTTATTCTCACTGACCCAGTGTTTGGCAACATACAGGATGCACCTACCTTGAATAAAAGTGTGAGCAGATTTAAATCACATCCCCGCTTGGGTGTTGAGAGCACCAGCTTGGCCACCACTGTAGACACTGTGGAGAAAAAGGATTGGTCTGGAAGAAAGTTTAATGATACTCACCAAAGCATGAAGAAAACATGCCCCTTTTGCAAAGGAGGACATGCACTAGAGATGTGTGCACAGTTGAAGGGAAAGCCACACAAAGATAAGATGGGCTTCTTGAGGGAGAACGGCTTCTGTTACGGCTGTTTGTGTAAAGGACACTTCAGTAGAGAATGCCGCAAAAGGATCTCCTGTTCAAAGTGTGGTCTAAAGCATCCAACTGTATTGCACAGGGACAATGTGAGTAACACCGACCAAAGTGAGAGAAGGAACATCGCGTCTGTGGACAACACATTGATCTCAAGTGGTCTTACAGGGGCTGGAGAACAGATCTGCAAGTTGCCCATCGTGCCAGTCCAGGTTAAGTCTAGAAGAGGCAATGAGATCATCTGCACGTATGCCTTCCTAGATCAAGGCAGTACGGCAGTATTCTGCACGGAGGACCTAATGCGCAGGCTACACCTGACAGGCAGAAAGACCAGCATTCTCCTGAGAACCATGGGTCAGGAGAAGGTGGTGAGCAGTTTTATGGTGCCAGAGTTGGAAGTTGCCGCACTTGAGGGAAATCATTTCATAGAGTTGCCAAGTGCCTACACGCAGGAGTCAATGCCTGTGTACAGGAGCAACATTCCAACCAAAAGGGATCTCGAAAAGTGGCCGCACTTGCAACATCTATTACTGCCACAAGTTGAAGCAGGTATTGACCTCCTGGTTGGAACAAACGTCCCCAAGGCAATGGAACCACTGGAGGTTATCCACAGCATCAATGATGGGCCTTACGCCATAAGGACTGTGCTGGGCTGAACAGTCAACGGACCCCTGACAGGGAACAGTGGGAAGGCCGTTGATTGTGAGTCGGTGACTGTGAACAGGGTGTCCATCATCAATCTGGATGAGCTGTGGAGCCAGCAATTTAAGAATGACTTTCCAGAGGCAATCATGGAGGAAGAGCCAGGGCTCTCCAGGGAGGATCAAAGGTTTCTCCAGATGGTGACAGCATCTACTAAAGTGAGGAGAAATCTAATCCCTGGAGATATTGTAGTCATTATGAACGATACTGCTCCGCGGAACTCTTGGATTCTGGGAAAGATTTTGGAGACATTTCCCGACAGGAAAGGATTAGTTCGCCAAGTTCGTGTCAAAACGAAGACTAACTGTTTGGATCGACCAATTTCCAAGGTCTGTCTGCTTGTGGAGAAGGAGGCTGCCTAGGTCGTGGCAGACTTCTAGTGACTTTTCTCGCGTTTTGACTGGATTTTTTGGACTATTGACTGTTTATGACTCTGGTCACTTGGTGACTGAAGAAATGATTCAATATGGATTAATGAATAGACATTGATGTTTCATTATGATTCTTTTGGTCTCCTACTTAATGTTTTGAAGTAATTATTGAGTCAATAATTAGGGGCTGGTGTGTAGGAGACACGTTTGGGCACTGTGTGAATGAATGGATGTTTGGAGGAGTGATGTATTGTGGGCGTGCATGTATGCGTGAGTGTGGGCGTGTGCGTGAGGGCCTGCATGTGTGTGTGTAGGCGTGGGCGTGCATGTGTGGGCGCGGTACACGAAATTATGAATGAGCATACACCTGCAGGGGCACGGAAAGGGGAGAGAGGTCTGTTTGGGAGGCCATAATTTTTGTTGACCGCTATTATAGTTTGTTTGATTTATTTTTGCTATTTTCTCGGGCTTAAGTTTATTCACTACTTTTTCTGTATAATCACCACGCATTTTTTAGCCTGTGACCGCTGCGTTTATTATTAATTAAATCAATGTCATCGCAACTGGATCCAGCCTTCATTTGTTTTACTAATTTAGCGCGTCATACAATTTTACCGGACCCAACTCGCCTCAGGCAACAGGCAACAGGCAGCCGCTATAAAGCCGTTAACATACATCTTAGGGCTGGGCGGTATAAACGGTATAAGCGGTAGACGGTATAAATTTGGCCCACGGTAGAGATTTTTGTTATACCGGCATATTGCGATAGGTCATTATGTCATTAAATTGAGCAGGCTCTGACGCCAGCAGAAAGGACCAAAACAAACCGGCATTCAGCAGCATTAGCCTAGCACTATTAGCCTAGCACATTAGCCTAGCACTATTGGACACCACTGGAAACAACGAACAACAGCACGGCATTAACACAGTGTTTCTGTCTCTGTATTGTTGTCACAGCGGCCCCAGCAGAGGTAAATACACACACAGTAATCACAGTTTAAGAGTCTACCTTTTGGCCAATCAGTGTCAAAGGGGCGTAAGCTCGAAGCACCAGCGTGAGCCAAAGTAGATCCATGCGTGTGCCGTGTCCGCAGCATCATCACAGCAGAAGTTTGGGAAAGTTAGCGTCAGATTCGGACCTCCGCAGTCAATATCTCACGAAAGCTACTTTGTTAAACAAAATTATTTGTGCCAAAATGACCATTTACATCAATTGTTCAAATCCAATGCCCTGTTTTAATGAACATAAAATCCATTGAATCATCCAGCGCAGAGAAAAGCGCTTAGGGAGCGTCAACAAATGTCATGACCAGCTTTGTAAACAAACAGCTTTTACTGAAGTCATGCACCTGCACAAAACTCTCAGACACTATAAATAATGACCATGTCTAACTCCTACAGACTTTGATTTCAACATTTGTGAGTTTTTTATATTTTAAATGAATGCATATGTTTTTCTTTTTAAAAATTGCTTTTACAGTGAATGGTATTTACTGTAACATACATAAATAATGTATGTTATTTGTCTCTTTAATCGTCTCACAACTGATTTTCTAACTAAAAAAATATATATATTAGATTCTAATATATAAATAATTAACAATCTTGACTATTTTATGCAAGAACCTGCTAGACCTATATTGAAATTCACACACCAAATTATACCGCGATATATACCGTCTATGACCCAAATTATACCGCGATATGAATTTTAGGCCATATCGCCCACCCCTAATACATCTGTAACTCATCGTTGCAAACTGGACAATTTCCGGATAGTATGAAAGTAGCAAAAGTGATTCCTCTGTTCAAGGCAGGAGATCTCTTTACAAACTATAGGCCTGGTTCCCTTTTACCGCAATTTTCTAAAATCTTAGAAAAGGTTTTTAACTCTAGACTTGACAGCTTTATTGAAAAGTGTAATTTACTCTCGGAGTTTGGTTTTAGGAACAATCACTCAACCTCACACGCGCTCTTTGATATAACTGAAGAAATAACTAACGCTGTAGATAAGAAATATGCAATAGGGTTATTTATTGACCTGAGTAAAGCGTTTGATACAATAAACTATGATATATTAATTAATAAACTAGAACATTATGGGATTAGGGGGGTAGCTCTACAGTGGGTTACCAGTTACTTAAAAAATAGAAAACAATGTGTGAAAATCGGTGATTATCAGTCGAGTTGTTGACAAATTGTCTGGTTTACCTCAAGGTTCTATTCTGGGCCCAAAATTGTTTAATATGTATATTAATGATATTTGTAAAACATCTGAAGTACTTAAATTTATCTTGTTTGCTGACGATACAAATATTTTTGCATCAGGAGACGACTTGCAACAGCTGTGTCGGATTGTTAACTTGGAACTCAAGAGTGTCAATAAGTGGTTCAAACAAAAAAATTATCTCTAAACCTGAGTAAAAGCAAAATGATGATATTTGGCAACTGTAATTGCAATGCTCAGGAACTCAGGAAGCAATTCAGATAGAGGGTGTTGTTATCGAGCAAGTGCATGAAATCAAATTCCTTGGTGTGATTATTGATGACAGAATTACTTGGAAATCCCACATTAAATATATATCTACGAAAATTTCTAGAAGCATTTCAGTAATAGCAAAAGCAAAGCACATTTTAAACATCAAAGCTCTACATACCTTATACTGTTCTCTGATTTTGCCCTACTTATATTATTGTACTGTGGTTTGGGGTAGTACTTATAAAAACAAAGTTAAACCAATAATATTGTTGCAAAAAAGAGCTATCCGAGTAATTCATAAAGTTGGGTTTTTGGATCACACAAACTCATTATTTTTAAAATCAAAGATCATGAAGTTTTGTGACATTGTTGAGTTCCAAACTGTACAGATGTTATTCAAAGCAAGGTATAAACTGTTACCAAACCAATTACAAAGAAGGTTCCAAGAACGTCCCGGTCGTTATGAATTACGTGATGAATTAAACTTTAGGATTCAGAAACATAGCACAACTTTGAAAAGTTTTAGTCCAACAGTTAATGGTGTACAATTGTGGAATAAACTGGAGATGGAATTGAAACGATGTCCAAACATCAACCTGTTCAAATATAAATACAAACAAAAGACTTGAAATATACAGACAAGAGGAAATGTGTTGCCACTAGGGGGAGCAGTAGGATCAATTATGTGCATTTTTCCTCTATATTCAAGGAAGAGTGTTGCTGCTTGGAACAGTTGTCATTCTATTGCTAAAATTCACAAATGGAGAATTAGGGTTGCCAGGTTATGGATCTGTTGAGAGGAATCCTCCCAACGGGCTCTAAACCTTGTCTTTTAATGCACCACTCAGCATAGGAACATATTCTACAAAATCAGCTGTTAGGGGTTTGTTGAAGGGGAGTTACTGCCCTCTTCAACTGGCTCACTCTCTGGCTTTTTAATGCACCACACTGTGCAGGGCTTTCATCATACTTCACATAACTCAAATAAATATATAATAATGATGATGATAATTAAACCCAAATTAAAATTATACTGAGAATGGTAATTACAATTGGAAAGTATCAAGATCTCAGATTATAATATCTATTAATGTACTTTTATACCATAAAAGTAACTCTGTAATCACGGGTAAAAATCTGCAAGCAATATATTAAGTAACACATTTTTTGACTTGCTTTGTTCTAGACATCGTATATGAAACTAGATTGTTGTTGTAGCTGTGCGTTGTTCCAATTAATTATATAAAGAGTTAATATATTTTTGTTGTTTGTTGTAATTTGGTCTGTACGAATGTAGCTGCTTTAAATGTTTTGAAATGTTCTTTGTTTATGTATTGCACTTGGGGGTGGGGGCTCATAAGCTTTTTGCTTCAGCCCACTCCTTTTGAGCACAATGTGTATTGCTCAAATAAAGAAATAAACTAAAAAAACTAAAAACTAAAAGTCTAACTTACTGTTCACAATATTAATTTAACATTGATATTTCTGACTTTCTACCTTTCTGACTATTATTCACAATAGCTGCGTTTCCATTGAATAATGCGCAAAAACTTTTTCGATACATTTCAAAATTCGAAAAACCTGTAATTCGCAAAAGCGGCCGTTTCCATTAAGACATATTCGAATAAGTATACACTATTTTCGCGCGTTTATTCACTAGTTTCTAGTACGTCAACATGGCAACAGAAGTAAACAACACTTTGATTTACGTGATATATATTAATGTCTTGACTTCTGCTGCGGCTCTCATCCTCTCTGACCCCGGGAGAAACTGTGGCTGCTGTGACAGCTCCGCGAACGCGCGTGGTCCATAGACGCGCGCACAGAACCATAGACACGGGTCTTGCCCGTCTCCCCCGTCTCTCCCCCATGCCTCACCCCCGTCTCTCCCCCGTCTCTCCCCCATGCCTCTCCGTCTCTCCCCCATGCCTCTCCCACGTATCTCCCAAGTCTCCACACGAAGCGCAGCCAAAACTCACTGAATAAAGCAGCTCGGCTTCCTCCGCTATATCGAAATAAGTGTTTCCATTGCAGTTTTGCGAAAAACTTAATTTCGATAAGTCCAAAAAACCACCGATTTTAAGCGCATTAACTTTTTATCAAAAAACTGGTTTATTCGAAATTTGCGCGTTTCCATTAGACATTTTATGATGCGCAAATTCAAATTTCGAAATTTGATACTCAATGGAAACGCAGCTAATGACACAGTCTTCCTAAGATTAGATTCCATGATTGAGTTTGTCCATTTTAGGGCCCTTACTTTGCCCATTATCATCAAAAATAAGTTCTCTAACTTTTAGGATCAACCAATCACAGCGTCTGAAATGATGACTCATACCTAGCGACGGGGTCGGCCACGCCTCCTCACTAAGATAAAAGTTGTAGTCCATTCCTTGCTCAGAGTTCTCTAATAGTGTTCTGGAATAACTTTTAAGCTAAGACTCCTAGTTAGGAGTTTTTAGGTTAAGTTAGGAGCTCTCTGAGAGGACTCTTAGAATCTTTAGGAATACGGCCCCAAAATCCTTCTTAAAAGTGAGGTCAAATAATCCATGTTGTGTAAACGTAAAATCAAATCAGCAGTGTTCCCCGGTACAAGTGTTGGTCTTTAAAACATATGTTCATCGTCCACAGCGGTGGCATTGAGCCTCGGCAGACTTCATAAAACAAACACATTTAATCCAATACAATGCAAGTAAGTAATGTTTATTTATATAGCGCCTTTCACAGACCAGAGTCACAAAGAGCTTTACAATAGTTATTTTTGGGCATCTGTCTCTCACTCCACACAGAGATGGGAGCTGGGCCAGTACAGGAGGCGTATGCCAGATCTATTGTACATGTTTTTAGTGGTAGGGGAAACCGGAGCACCCGGAGAAAACCTAGGCAGACACGGTGAGAACAAGCAAACTCCACTCAGAAAGGTCCTTTTCCGACCGGGATTCGAACCCAGGACATTCTTGCTGAGAAGGAAAAGTGCTGCCAACGGCAATATGTTGCGAGAGTCAAAATAAACAGGAGTGCCTAACACAAGGCTCTCGAGCAGCATGCGGCGGCTCTCGGCCAATCAGGACACGGCTCTGTGGCTCTCATCACGTTTGAAGAAAATTATACTTCTTTACTAATAATATGCGTCAAAATGCCGTCTCTTTCCGTCCTTTACCTCCAGCCTTTCATCTAGCTGTAATAGTTTGCAACATTCAAAAGTCTCCTGTTCGCTCGTGAAGGGCAGATGAAGCCCCGTAACAACGAGGCTTTGACTGTCTCATACATAGACATAAAAAGAGTAGACGCCGCATGTACCGCTACCGTCTATCGGCGCTGACGAGCCGTGGGGCCGCCATCTTGGACCGGTCACCTGCTCCTCTCGGTGCCATCTGTTTAGCAGGTGCAGTGACGCGTCAGCACATTTAAAAGGGGCCATATTTCACTTTTCTTCATTTTTCAGTCCATCCTTTGCACATGTGAGATAATAACTTGGGTGATACACAACACTCAAAACTCTAATTATTGCAATTTCATGCATAGAGATGATGTCACCTCATGTGAAACGCTTGGATCTGTGCTCCTCTGCCTGTGAGCCCGACTCCCCATGTCCTCGATCCAGAATCAGACCCTGATTATTTAGTTCACAGTGACGTACAGAGTTAGCTTCATTGTACTCACATAGGCTACTGTTAGCATCTTTTATGTTGGAATAACATGTTTCCAGATCAGCTTTGAGTAGGTCCCGTTTCAAGGAAACTGTAGTTCTGGAACAGTCTTTGGTAGTGACACGTCACTCACAAAGAGACATCTGCGAGTTTTGTAGCGGATTTCGGACTCGCGGATACGAGGCAGATCCTTCTGAACAAAGTCTTCAGAAACAAATACTCTCGTCACATATTTACACCCACAACACATTTTATCCAAGTAAGTAAGTAAGCTTTATTTATATACCGCCTTTCACAGACCAGAGTCACAAAGCGGTTTACAATTGTTATTTTTTGGGCATCTGTCTCTCACTCCACACAGAGATGGGAGCGGGGTCGCCGAACAGGAGGCGCATGCCAGATCTATTGCACATATTTTTAGTGGTAGGGGAAACCGGAGTACCCGGAGGAAACCTACGCAGACACGGGGAGAACAGTGTTGCCTCCACTCAGAAAGGCCCTGGTCCGGCCGGGATTCGAACCCAGGAGCTTCTTGCTGAGAGGCGAGAGTGCTATCCACTCAGCCACCGTGCCAAGTCACATGAAGCTAACACAAACAAGCACAGAGGCTTATTTACAGTCTATGGACCACACGCTGGACTCTGAGAGGCTGCAGCTGACCATAGACAGCGCTGATTTGCTGGTTCAGTCTCTCCCCGCTGTCAATCACCTCTTGGAGGCGGGCTTTTGACGTTACAGATTAGGGCTTTGACTTCAAAATTCGATATTCAAATATAATTCGATATTCAAATATATATTAAAATATATATATATTTTCGAACAAATATTAGGCAGCCCTTAATATTCTAAATGTATTTTAATGACTGTAAATAAAATGGTTAGCTCCCAAAGGGGTCGCTGTGACGTGGCTAGGCGGATAACAGCTAAGCTAGCTAGTTCAAAAACTCTCTCAAACTACATGAAAACTGAACAACAAAGAATTCTGAGCATCAGCGGTGAGTGACCCATTTATACCGAACCTAAATCCATAATCAGATCCTCTTCAAATGTGTCCTAAAATGTTCGTTTCATGTTAATGATTACGCGCTAGAGGAAGTAGCCGCAGGTTAGCCTCTCTGCACAGACCATGGATCTATAACACAGACAGGCTCCTGCTGAAAGCCTGTTGTACTTGCTGAATAATGTTAGGAGCTGTTTAATAAATGAAATATTTAAATATATTCGAATATTTAAAATACTAAAACAAATTTTGAATGATTTTTGTACAAAAGTCAAAGACCTATTACAGATTGGTGCAGTCACGATTTAAATTCACTCATTTCTGTTTTTCTCGAGGGAATCAATGAAAAAAACTACTCTGGGCATGAAGGCCAAACAGCTGTAATCATGTTTAAACAAGAGAAAAGTCAGAAAGGTGGTATATAAATAAAGATTACTTACTTCATTGGAATAAAACTACACTTTTTATTACATGGATTTATACATAATTCTCCATGTTTCAATGAGACAAAACAACATTTCTCATTTATATAAACTACAGATTGTGTGAATCCAAATTCACACAAAATGGTTGTGTGTTTTTAAAGTCTGAGGTGTAATGACCACTGCGCTGACGACCTGGATGTTCTGAACATAGACATATAAAGAGCAGACGCCGCATTGGCCGCTCGAGAACGAGAAATGCGGCCGCCATCTTGGACCGGTCCTCCTACAGCGCGATGCCTGAGCACTGTGCGGGGTATTGCTGTCAAAATAGGTGGACTATTCAAAACAGGGCTCGGGGAATACTTTTCACAAGTAAGTTTGACCGTTATTGTTGATAGTAGTTTGTGAATAGATTATTACCGAACTGTATTTATGTCACCAACGAAATCAGATATATATATAATATCGGAGCATTGAAATAGCAAACAGGCTAAGTCACAGTTTCAGCAGCTTTGGTTCACTGTCAAAATACCAGTTTTGTTGTTCTTAATTTTTCAACTCAGTAAAAAGATTGAGTTTAGTACTTTTACTGCCACTAACTGCTTAGTGTATACACATGGCTCTATCATTTAATCGCAGTGTTTCCCACACATAGACTAATCTGTGGCGCACCGCCACAGATTAGAGACCGCCCGCCACAAATTGCGTTTCGTATTATTATATATATATTTTTTTTGTTACGCTATTTAAAACATGCATCGTCTAGTGCCGCCGCAGCGGTCAATTTGACAGCGGGGAGGGGGGTTTAAAATGTGGCGGCCCTTCGTAACTCTCAAGCTACGCGTCTCTCCCACATACAGAGACCTACACACACACAGCCCCTCCCCTTCGTGCACACCGCGTGTCTCCGTCTCCATCAGCGATCATCGCTGTAAGCAGCTGTGTCTATTAATTTACCGCGGTAAAGTGGCCCGCATCTTTCAGCTCTATGAACATGCGGCCAGCATCGGGGAAAAGACGGTGCGCGTTTTGTTGAGAACTTACGGTAACAGCGGAACGTCCTTTCGGAGTCACCCATTTTTATCGAACAGAAAGCGCCCTGGGGTCTGGGAGACACGTTTTTGTGATTAAAACCTTATAGAGATGCCACCCGGCACACATAGCACCAGCCCCCTACGATTCCTCCTGCAGATTGTGAGTTCTCAGGAGGATAGCCACTCTATTGTTTACATGTATAAAGTACACAATTTGGTCCGCTAGTGCAATTTTCAAGTATTGTAACTATTTACTGGAATAAGGTGTGCGACTAATTTCACTTGACTCATACCCTTATTATTGCCCTCTGCCACTGTACCAAAGACCAGAAACTTTTACTGTAGAAATATTGAGAAATATTGAGGTAAAGTAGCCATTTTGGTCCAAAATACCTCCAAAATAGTCAAAACATGTCACTTTTGATCTACTGTAACTTTTTACTGTAAAAAGGTGTGCGACTAATTTCACTGGATTCATGACCTCAAGATTGTCCTCTACCACTGTACCAAAGACCAGACACTTTTACTGTAGAAATATTGAGAAATATTGATTTAAAGTAGCCATTTTGGTCCAAAATAGCCTAAAAATGGTCAAAACATGTCACATTTGATCTACTGTAACTTTTTACTGTAAAAAGTGTGCGACTAATTTCACTGGATTCACGACCTCATGATTGCCCTCTACCACTGTACCAAAGACCAGAAACTTTTACTGTAGAAATATTGATTTAAAGCAGCCATTTTGGTCCAAAATAGCCTAAAAATTGTCAAAACATGTCACTTTTGATCTGCTGTAACTTATTACTGTAAAAAGGTGTGCGACTAATTTCACTGGATTCATGACCTCAAGATTGTCCTCTACCACTGTACCACTGTACCCCACCCCCCCCCCCCCCCCCGCCGACCACCACACATTGCCTTCAAACCTGTGGGAAACACTGAATCGTGTATATGGGCTCTATCATATTATAGTGTATGAGCTTTACCATATTTAATGTATATACTGTATTCTAATATATATCTATCTATCTGATAGAACCATATATCAATCACAAATATATGATAGAAGCCTGTATAAACACTTCTTTTATCAAATAGATGGTATATAAAAGGGTTCGATCATATATTAAAAGGTATAACTGTTCAGTGTCAATTGTTGCATAATTTTTCATACATTTCATCTGAAAGTCAAATGTCCCTAACTTTTGTATGTACACAACATTGTGCGTTTTGCAAAAATACCTATCATACATCATATAATCATATATCAGAATATTATATTACTGTTAAACCCACTATGAATAATAATAGACGCCAAACCATGTATATTGTATTATAGCTACATGTGTGATGTTTACAGTAAAGAAAAAAGTGTGAAAATCGGTAAAGTATTCAGTGAATTATGATCGATTAAATGTGCTGAGTCGTCACTGCGCCTGCTAAACAGATTACTCTGAGAGGAGGGTACGACCGGTCCAAGATGGCGGCGCTACGGATCGTCGGCGCCAATCATGGATCTATTATAATAACTGGATAGGGTATTACAGCTTGTAGCTGAATAACTCATGTGCTCGGGGGATTCTCGCGGTACTGCAGACTGAACCAGACTAAATTCACGAGGGCTACCCAGAAATTTTCCCCATAGAACTCAATGCATATTAAAACAGCTCAACCTCAGCTGACAGAGAACCTACAGCTTTCATAAAGGTTGGATTTTGTGGGGATTTTAGTGTCCCTTGTCATCCTGAACTTTTTTTCTTCTTAAATCCTTCGGTTTTGTTTAAATCCACACTTTAGTGCCACAAACTCTGCTCGTCTGGCTCTCGCTCTAAAGCCTAGTTTATACTCGCGCGGCGCGGAGCTTACGGAGGTGACGTGACGTCACTTGCGCAACGCGTTGGTCACCGCAAGGCCCTTACGTTGCCTGTCCTGCAGCATCGAAATTTTCTAACTACGTAAGGGTCGCCGCAAGGAATCTCCGCTGTGATTGGTCCGTGTGTGTGTATTGGAAGGTAGCACGGAGCGGCTGCAGAAGGAGCATGGACGAGGCACTATGGAGCAGAGAGCTTTGTGCTTCGAAGGAAAAGCAGTTTGGGCTCAGAGCCTGATATACAGGAGACTGTGGACTATCTAACATATATATAACATATATCTAACATATATATAACTTATAAACTGTGCAGTCGTTTGTTTTGCACTGTTCCATTCTTGTTTGAATCGTAGCTGCGTTTGTTGCTTTCCTCCTGCACTCGTAAATCGTTCATGTTTGTCTCAGATATTTACCACTATTATTGTTTTGCTGTTTGTGCTGAAAACTATTTAATAATAACTATGTTTCCAACAAGAACTGTGTCTTTATTCACAGCATCACAGTTGAAATGACTTATAAAATAATGAATCCATAAAACTATCACATAAACCTGCAGTAGAAACACGTGTAATGAGCTCAAACAGCTTTGTTTGTTATTGTTGTTCTGAAGAGGACAAAGTAGCAGCGTAAATGGGACCGCTCCTGTGTGATCGCCCTCATGTGGTTTGTTGTGGGATTACAACATTCTCCTCAAAACTCCGTAAGGGGAACGCGCCAGTATAACATCAATTGTGCTTACGTAGGTCCACCGCAACCGCTAACGTAAGCCACGCCGCGTAAGTATACTCTAGGCTTTACTCCCGCTCTGATTGGTCAGAGCGCGGCCGAGCCCCTCTGTGCACGTGCGTGAGACCCGGTGTGAGACCCACACACGCGTGTTTGGCGCAACGCATTATGGGAGATCATCCACTGCACAGAACCGGGAGGACCAGACGATGCCCAAATACAGGCGAGTTTCCCATAGATCTTTGCGAGTTTCAGGCAACTTCTGCTAATCTTTCAGCCCCCATGCCGTCACAAAGACCGAGGTGAAGTTGGCCGAACATTTGATATTCGCCTGATACTCGCAAGGGACCGTCTGCAAATTGCAAGAGGTCAAAACAACTAATAAAGACTAAAAATCAACAAAGATATTCTTCCCAGAATTGATGGGTGTAGTAGCTCCATTTGAACAATAGCTAGCTACTACAGCCAAAATGTTGGGGAAAATATGTTTTTCCCCTTCACAGTAGCAAAAATAAAATTGGAAAAATTCACAAAAAATCAACAAAGATATTTTTCCCAGAACTGATGGGTGTAGTAGCTCCCAATAAATGATAGCTAGCTACTACAGGCAAGAATTTAGGGAAAATGTTTTTCCCCTTCACAGTAGGAATAATGAAATTGGAAAAATTCACTAAAAATCAACAAAGATATTTTTCCCAGTTTGGATGGGTGTAGTAGCTCCATTTGAACAATAGCTAGCTACTACAGGCAAGAATTTGGGAAAAATATTGTTTTCCCCTTCACAGCAACAAAAAGGAAAGTGGAAAAATTCACTAAAAATCAACAAAGACAGTTTTCCCAGTTTTGATGGGTGTAGTAGCTCCCATTCAATGATAGGTAGCTACTACAGCCAAACTTTTGGGAAAAATATTGTTTTCCCCTTCACAGTAGGAATAATGAAATTGGAAAAATTCACTAAAAATCAACAAAGATATTTTTCCCAGTTTTGATGGGTGTAGTAGCTCCATTTGAACAATAGAATGTGGCAGGGGTTTGGAGGAGCCTGAAGACCATCTCGGGCTTCAAAACACCCCCTGTCCAGCCTGTGGGGGACCCCCAGTGGGTTAATGATCTAAACCAATTTTTCCTGCGGTTTGATCAGAGACCCACCCCTCCCCCAGCTCAGCCGCATGTCCTAGCCGCCTCAGCAGTGGACAATAGCCCAGTCGTTCACACCTCTGTCAGTGCTCCGCGCCCCCCCTCAGACACAGATACTCACCCAGCCCCCCAGCCCTCCCCTTTCTTTCACACCTGCTCAAGTGAGAGGTGTGATGAAGAAAATAAAGACCAGGAAGGCGGCGGGACCAGACCATGTGAGCGCCAGGCTCCTCAGCTCCTGTGCGGAGTTATGGGGCACGTCTTCAACATGAGCCTCCGCCTGAGGTCGGTACCACAGATCTGGAAGACCTCCTGTGTGGTACCGGTGCCCAAGAAACCACGGGCCAAAGACCTCAGCAATTTCAGGCCAGTGGCTCTAACATCCCACTGCATGAAGACACTGGAGAGACTGGTCCTGGGACATCTCCGCTCCACTCTGAGCCCAGCGATGGACCCGCTGCAGTTCGCCTACAGGCCGGGCATTGGAGTAGAGGACGCCATCATCTCCCTCCTCCATCGCTCGCTGTCCCACCTTGAGAAACCCGGCACCGCTGTGAGGATTATGTTCTTCGACTTCTCCAGCGCCTTCAACACCATCCAGCCGAGGCTTCTCAGGGACAAGCTGGAGACAGCCGGTGTGGACCACGACCTGTCTGAGTGGATCCTGGACTACCTCACAGACAGACCCCAGTTTGTGAGAACCAGGGACTACGTGTCTGAGGTCCTGACCTGCAGTGTGGGGGCCCCCCAGGGGACAGTCCTCGCACCGTTCCTCTTCACCCTCTACACTGCGGACTTCAGACACAACACGGACGGTTGTGTTCTACAGAAGTTCTGACGACTCTGCCATCATCGGACTCAGCTCCGAGGACGATGACGCAGAGTACAGAGGAGTTATACAGGACTTTGTGGACTGGTGTCAGCGGAACCACCTCCTCATCAACGCGGGGAAGACCAAGGAGATGGCGGTGGATTTCCGTAGACGTCACTATGCCGCTCCAGCCCCAGTGAACATTCAGGGAAAGGGAATTGAGAGAGTGGACTCTTACAAGTACCTGGGTGTTCATCTGAACCACAAACTGGACTGGACTCATAACACAGACGCCCTCTTCAAGAAGGGCCAGAGCCGCCTCTACCTGCTGAGGAGGCTCAGGTCTTTTGGAGTGCAGGGGCCACTCCTGAAGACCTTCTATGACTCTGTAGTGGCATCAGCCATCTTGTACGGTGAGGTCTGCTGGAACAGCAGCATCACAGAGAGGGACAGGTAGAAGCTGGACAAGGTCATCCGGAAGTCCAGCTCAGTCCTGGGCTGTTCCTTGGACACAGTGCAGCAGGTGGGGGACAGGAGGGTCCTGAGCAAACTAACATCTATGCTGGACCATGACTGTCACCCCCTGCAGGACACTCTCTCTGCTCTGGAGAGCAGCTTCAGTGACAGACTAATTCACCCTCGATGTGTGAAGGAGAGGTTTCGCAGGTCTTTCCTTCCTGCTGCTGTCAGACTGTACAACGAGAATGTGTAACAGGAACTGCTGAGTCTGCACAAGTGTTTCTGATAATTCACTAGTAACTTTGTCACTAGTCACTTTACCTGTTATCAGTACTACTACAGTACTACATATGATATTTACTGTTATCAGTACTACTGTATTATTTCATATCTGATAATTCTGCCTTCCACCGTCACTTTACCTGTTGATATATTACTGTATTATTCATATCCATCTGATAATTCTCCCATTCAAGTCACTTTACCTGTTGATATTATTTCTGATGTTTATTCTGCTCATATTCTCCGCTGCTAATGTATAATATAGACATCTGTAAATACTCCGAACCAAGTGCAATTGTAGCCCAGAATTTCTTTATTTTATTTTATTTTATCTTAAATTTATTGTCTATTATCTTAAATAATAGACTTTGATGTGTGCAATCCGAGTGCTCTTATTTCCTTTCTCTGCTGTAATGTGCAACGATGACACTGAAATTTCTCCACTGTGAGACTAATAAAGGTTTATCTTATCTTATAGCTAGCTACTACAACTAACTGGGGAAAAAAAGTGTTGATTTGTAGTTAATTTTTCCAATTTCATTTTTGTTACTGTGAAAGGGAAAACAGTATTTTTTCCAAATCCTTGCCTGTAGTAGCTAGCTATTGTTCAAATGGAGCTACTACACCCATCAAAACTGGGAAAAATATCTTTGTTGATTTTTAGTCAATTTTTCCAATTTCTTTTTTGTTACTGTGAAGGGGAAAACCATATTTTTCCCAAAAGTTTGGCTGTAGTAGCTAGCTATCATTAAATGGGAGCTACTACACCCATCAAAACTGGGAAAATTTACTTTTTAAACACACCCTTTTTATTGTATTCACCAACCCATCTGCAACGTTCTGTCAAATCTTGCACTTTGCAGACAGTCCCTTGTTGAGAGCTTAGCACAAGTATGAGCGGAGACTTCATCTTCATTGTTTTTCGTGTTATAAATCGTCAGCTGCAGCCTAAGTCAAGTTTTTTTTTGATAGGTGGCAACATTGTGAACAGTATTTAATACTACACTCTTCACTAAACTGAAAATACGGACAGACTTTGAATCCAGGGGGATTTTGTTCGAATATCAGGCGAATATCAAACGTTCGGCTAACTTTACCTCGGTGTCACAAAGCGCCACTGAGCACAACCATTCATTTAAATAGGACGCCATCTTGGATCGCCGGGGCTTGGCGCCAATAGACAGTAGCGGTAGATGCGGCGTCTACTCTTTATATGTCTATGGTTCTGAAGGCACTGAGCTTCTGTCTGCTCTTCATAGTTACACATTTGTTTTAATTATCAACATTTCTTGTCCTCGAGAGATACTTCGTCTTGGACTCGGTGCTACACAGTTGTTTATACCATAAAAACACAAATATTCGAGAATAAAAGACAACAATATGAACACGAAGTGAACGTTAAAGTTAACATTGAACAGACAGTAAAAGATGCTAGCGGCCTGTGGCTAATGCTAACGCTAACAGCACTAGCATAAAAGATGCTAGCGGCCTGTGGCTAATGCTAACGCTAACAGCACTAGCATAACACACACTCACCGATCGCACGGAGCAGGAGCAGCTGCGGTGGTAGAAGGAGCTCTACACGGGGATCATGCAGATGTTCCCTCTGCTCCAATCAGCTGCTGACTTTATGAAGCACAAAGATCAAAGATCGTTGTTAAGGACAGATGCTCTCACGTTGGTATCTTTAGCTTCTTGTCTGGGAATATTGTTGAACAGCTTGGCAGCACAGGGAGCATGAGCCATAGAGGAAGTTAGCGACAGAACAACATGACTACATCCTGTAGCGCCTTCAAAATAAGAGCTTCTGTTAGACAGGGAGTAAGAGCGATATAATATAATATTATTTAACACCTCACTCGCTGTTAGCTCACTGGGTAAAACAATACATGCATTTACATACATTTTTACATGCGAAACATTTTCTTTGGAAAAACTTTTAGCTTTTGTCAAAAGATCAGCTATCATTTTATCAGTAGGACAATATTCCAAAACCACCTTCCCTGTGGTTACAACACCTATGAGGAAATTATCTTTCACGTCATGTGCTTGCATCTTTGTCTGTTAACAGGATTCTTTGTGAGTGTTATTGTTCCTTAGTTGTCTTCGTACTGTTGTGAGATCTGCCTATCTCACAAGTGCAGTAGCTTTGTGAGTAGTGTGTGTGTGTGTGTGTGTGTGTGTGTGTGTGTGTGTGTGTGTGTGTGTGTGTGTGTGTGTGTGTGTGTGTGTGTGTGTGTGTGTGTGTGTGTGTGTGTGTGTGTGTGTGTGTGGGAGCGCGCAAAGTGCTGTGGGTGTAGATGCAAACAGGAATGGAGTAAAGTGCGATCATTAAAACCCATTTTTATGTGACGAGAGCTGCGGTGATAGTGTCTTTTCAACACCTCTCTGCAGTCCTGCCATGTCCCGGCCTGCTTCAAATCCTCCATCATTGTCCCCGTTCCAGGATCACAGGACTTAACGACTACAGACCTGTAGCACTTACGTCTGTCGTCATGAAGTCATCCTTCACCTCCCCCCTCCTGGACCCCCTGCAGTTCGCCTACAGAGCCAACAGATCTGTAGACGACGCCATTAACCTGGCCCTCCACCACATCCTACAGCACCTGGACTCCCCGGGGACCTACGCCAGGGTCCTGTTCGTGGACTTCAGCTCTGCCTTCAACACAATCCTGCCATCCCTGCTCCAGGACAAGCTCTCCCAGCTCAACGTGCCCGATTCCACCTGCAGGTGGATCACTGACTTCCTGACGGACAGGAAGCAGCGAGTGCGTCTGGGGAAGAATGTCTCGGACTCTCGGATTATAAATACAGGAGACCCACAGGGCTGTGTTCTTTCTCCCCTGCTCTTCTCCCTGTACACCAACCACTGCACCTCCAGCCACGACTCCGTGAAGCTGATCAAGTTCGCGGACGACACCACCCTCATTGGACTTATCTCTAACAACGATGAGTCCTCCTACAGGAGGGAGGTGGACCGGCTGGTGTCCTGGTGCAGTGGTAACAACCTGGAGCTGAACGCCCAGAAGACAGTGGAGATGATTGTGGACTTCAGGAAGAGCACTGTCCCCCCGCCCCCACCCTCCGTGATGGACTCCCCCATCACCTCTGTGGAGTCCTTCCGTTTTCTGGGCACCACCATCACCCAGGACCTCAAGTGGGAGCCGACCATCAGCTCCCTCATCAAGAAGGCCCAGCAGAGGATGTACTTCCTGCGGCAGCTCAGGAAAGCCAAGCTGCCTGCACAGATGTTGGTGCAGTTCTACACGGCCATCATCGAGTCCATCCT
Organism: Knipowitschia caucasica; assembly: GCA_964034765.1. NCBI lineage: Eukaryota > Metazoa > Chordata > Actinopteri > Gobiiformes > Gobiidae > Knipowitschia > Knipowitschia caucasica. Next base: position 3,780,323 of record OZ035825.1, read on the forward strand.
CACCTCCTCCATCACCGTGTGGTTCGCTGGAGCCACAGTCAGGGACAAACAGAGACTACAGCGCATTGTGCGCTCTGCAGAGGAAGTGATCGGCCGCAGCCTTCCATTGCTGCAGGACCTGTACGTCGCCCGAGCTCGGGCTGGTCGTATCACAGCCGACCCCTCTCACCCTGCACATGGACTATTCCAACCACTCCCCTCAGGCAGGAGACTGCGGTCCATCAGGACCAGAACCTTAGGGAGTCGGGCTCCCGCCGCCACAAGAACAGTTTCTTCCCCTCTGCTGTTGGACTCTTGAACTGGAGGTAAAAGACGGAAAGAGGACGGCATTTTTGACGCATATTATTAGTAAAGAAGTATAATTTTCTTCAAACGTGATGAGAGCATCACAGAGCCGTGTCCTGATTGGCCGAGAGCCGCGCCGCATGCTGCTCGAGAGCCTTGTGTTAGGTCACTCCTGTTTATTTTGACTCTCGCAACATATTGCCGTTGGCAGCACTTTTCCTTCTCAGCAAAGAATGTCCTGGGTTCGAATCCCGGTCGGAAAAGGACCTTTCTGAGTGGAGTTTTGCTTGTTCCCTCACCGTGTCTGCCTAGGTTTTCTCCGGGTGCTCCGGTTTCCCCGTACCACTAAAAAACATGTAAAATAGATCTGGCATACGCCTCCTGTACTGGCCCCCGCTCCCATCTCTGTGTGGAGTGAGAGACAGAATGCCCAAAATAACAATTGTAAAGCTCTTTGTGACTCGTGGCTGTGAAAAGCGCTATATAAATGAATAACTTTGCATTGTATTGGATAAATGTGTTTGTTTTATGAAGTCTGCCGAGGCTCAATGCCACCGGCTGTGGACGATATATGTTTTAAAGACAACACTTGTACCAAGTGAACCACTGCTATTTGATTTTCACTTTTACACACCAGGATTATATTGACCTCACTCCACTTTTAAGAAAGGATTTTGGGGCCGTGATTCCTAAAGATTCTAAGAGTCCCTCAGAGAGCTCCTAACTTAACCTAAAAACTCCTAACTAGGAGTCTTAGCTTAAAAGTTATTCCAGAACACTATTAGAGAACTCTGAGCAAGAATGGACTACAGCTTTTTATTCGTTAGTGAGGAGCGCGTGCCGATGCCCGGTCGCTAGGTATATAAATATAATTATAGATATCATATATATATCATAAATATATGGATAGAATGACGATAATAGATAACTTAGGATTAGTAAAGACTGATACTTAAAGAAAAATAAGGAATTAAGGAAACAATCTAAACATATTAGATATACACTGTACAAGTCAATGTCATGTTATAATAAATGGCAACTGTTGCAAAACTGTAAAATATACCACAGAAGACAACGGAGCCTGTGCAACCAATTCATTTAAGTTCATTTAGAATGCAGAAATATAGAGTGGAGTTTAACATTCTTATCTTCTTCTCAGCTCCTTTTTGAGCTGGATTGTTTGTTAATCAAAACAAAACTGTATATTGTACTTTTTCTATTTCTTTTGTTGTCCTTTTTCTTGTTGCCGTGGCTCGAAATAATGTATTCATTCATTAGACTGAACGTTTGAAAATGTAGGCCACTTGCTAGGAAGCAGTATTAACATAATAAAAGTTATATTTGGCTTGCTTTTATTAATTAAAGCTGGTCATTTTTTCTCTTTCAACTTTTACCATTTCTATCTACTTGTTGTGTAACAAGTGTAAAGATGGATCAGACTGTGAGCACGTGACAAGCCAATAAGAGCTGGTCACGATGATTGTCTATTTAAATATTACCACAAGACATGATTCCTGCAGCGACTCAATCTGCAGCGTTTTCACTTATTCACTGTAATCCAGAGGATAGAAATATTTCTCCTGCCTCTACATCCGAGTATAGAATATTTCTCCTGCCTCTACATCCAAGTATAGAATATTTCATCCTGCCTCTACTCCAAGAATAGAAATTTCTCCTGCCTCAACATCCAGAGTATACAATATTTCTCCTGCCTCTACATCCAGAGTATAAAATATTTCTCCTGCCTCCTACATCCAGATATAGAATATTTCTCCCTGACTCTACATCTTATTGTAGGCTGATCGTCAGACCTTGAGGAACTCTCTTAAGAGCTGGACTTCTTTAGGAATAGGCTTTTATCTTAACTATCTTATTGTAGGCTGAGGCAAAACATCAAATGATCAGATGCCTATAGCAGAGAGTCAGTGTGATCCCTGGCGCTGCTTAGCTTGAGCTCTGTGATCTGGGGCTTGTAGTTAGTTACTTTGAGTTGCAAACATGCCTCAGAGTGCTCCGTTGTGAACTGCGGGTGGGGCTTCTCGTCCTCAAAGTATGGATATTGTTTTTGCCCTTTTCATTCAGAAAGGCCTTGATAGCATCAAAGCAGCTGACAAATCACTCCAGAACTTTTCCACAATTCGCCCATCTCACCTCTGACTGGAGTTCATTTCAAATTCTAAATCTGATAGAAGTAATGTCAATCTTTTTTTTTAAAATGAATTTCACAATGTCTTGAATTTTAGTGTTGAAAATAAACATATTGTAAAGGCAAATGTCATTTTAAAATTTTAATCACATCAAAATCTGCAAACTGATTGTCTTTGAAATTCAGTCGCAAAAAAAAAAAAAGAATCAAATCTGCCATATACTGTATAACCTTATATAAAATGAGAAATAAGGTATTTGAGAGTTTCTGTATTTTGTTCAATCCCAATATGGTTGTGACTTAAATTTGTTGTATGGCTCTGTAGATGCAGTCTAAATGTGCTTGTAGTGTTATTGTTTAACTACACACAACTTAATGAAGACAATCTGAAATTATTTTCATGGACTCCCAGCTCAACACAACCATGAGAATTAAAACTGGTACAATTCACTCATCACCTCTCCCCTGGCTCCCTGTTCTATCAAACACTGCACCTTGTTGACGTGTTCAGAGTTTGATACAGAAATAAGGCCAAGAATGCAAGAGTTAAAAATAGAACATTTATTTCTCTTTACAATTAAATATTGATAGAAAACTCTTGGAGCTATTAATTCCCTAAAACTCACCCTATGAGCTGAACCATTCTAAAACTGTCCCTCCAGGCCTGAAAATGTGCAGAGAACATCCAGGCGCTCTGCGATGTTCTCAGTCTGAGCAGGGAGAGATTAGACAGACTTAAACATTAGGCAAAATCATATAAGTAATAATGTGCAGAAGGGGCGTGTTGTATCAGCCAGTTCCCGGTCCCGGGTCCGGCCTTTGTCTCGTATCTCTCCATTCCAGACCTAAAAAGGGATTCACACTTCCAACCTATAGATTTATTCCTTCCTTGAGATAAGGAAGAACTCTCGAGGCTGCTGTCACTGGTCTGACATTAATCTCCTTCTCCAAACAACTCCCTTAATTAGTCCAACAACCCGCTTCCTAAAGAACAAACCTATAGAGTACAAAAACCTCAAATAACACTTATATATAAATACAACATTCTTTCAAACAGCTCAAATATATCTTCCGCAGCCGCATTTTCTGAGATATGCATCAACCTCCACACATCCGGCAAACAGCAGCGACTCAAAGGATGCTCCAAAAGGTTTTAGACTCCCCCCACGACCAATCCACAAAGAAATTTCCAACCCTGCTCGGCTCCCATCCAGACGCCCCATCTGGAAGAACCCCCCCATCAGCTGACTTCACCGTCCAATCAGAGTGGAAAAGGGAGTGGGCGTCCAAGGAGGTCCCCAACAAACACCTGGTGCCAGACCCTTCCCAACAGGTCCCTGGCACCGACCTAACAAAGAGACAATAGTCCTCCATCAACAGGTTCAGGACATTGAGGCAACTGACTGCAGGACTTTGTATTCGCTAAATGAGTTTGACTCTCCTGATCTACTTTAATGATGTAGGTTTACTTCAGTTCAAGTTTGGGTTGAAAACTTGTCTGGTTGTGTTTTGTCCTGTTGACTAATAATATAATATCTGTCTGCTTTTTTCTGTGTTTGTTGCAGATCTACAAAGTCCATCTACAGAATGGGGTTCACCTGTGATCAGTGTGGAAAGACCTGCCGCTTTCCTTCTACACTAAAGAGACACTACAGAACTCACACTGGAGAAAAACCATACGAGTGTGATCTGTGTGGAACAGGTTTTATTACAAAAGAAGGTCTCAAGGTCCACAGCAGAATCCACACTGGAGAAAAGCCCTTCAGCTGTGACGTTTGTGATCAGAGTTTTTCTCAAAGTGGTTCTCTGAAAGCTCATCAGAGGATCCACACTGGAGAGAAACCATTTGAGTGTGACCAGTGTGGAAAAACATTTAGGCGAAAACAGCTGCTCTCACTGCATCAGCATGTCCACACAGGAGAGGGACCTCACCAATGTGACCAGTGTGGAAAGACTTTTACACAATTATCAAACCTCACTGTGCACTACAGAATCCACACTGGAGAAAAGCCATTCGTCTGTGGAGAATGTGGGAAGGGGTTTACTGTGTTTTCACACTACAAAAGTCATGAGAGAATTCACACTGGAGAAAAACCATTTGCATGTGACCTCTGCAGTAAAACTTTCAGAACTTCATCAGAGCGCACACGTCACCATCGGAGCCACACTGGAGAGAAGCCGTTTGTCTGTGAAAAGTGTGGAAAGTCTTTTACTCATAGGTTTTCTCTTCATAGACACATTAAAACCTGTGAGAAGCAGGTTTGAAGACGCAGCATCTGGAACAAAGTGAAGGAGACAGAGCTGAGGCTGCATCATGTGAACCCAGAGTCAGACTCTACAGGATCACACTTCAGTCTTAACCCTGTGCTGCAGCTGCTGAGCTTTACAGACCAAACACTTATTGTGGATTTGAACATCTTTACTTTGTGTCTGGAGACTCGGATACATCATGTTTTTGTCTGAAAGGAAAATCTTATGGTTCCTTTAAAGCTGCATCAAGTCTAAGATTCAAACTGACATGTGATGAAGAAGGAGACAGAGTGGGGACATTATTATATTTATATTTATTTATTTATATTTTTTCTGAACTATAAACTGCAGATAAAAACTATTGAAGAAGCAGCTGAAACAATAGTGAGTCCAAAAGGCAGTAATGATGCTTCTGTTTTCTTCCAGTGCGACTCAACACTCGCTCCATCAACAAGAAAAGTGTCCTTAACCTCCCACATGTGGACTCTCCACACATTCCCCTGGACATATCCACAACCTAACATTATCTGACCACTGTCATCGTGGACATGTCACCCCCAATGCAACACCCAATCACACTCCAGGACCTTCCTTTAACCCTCCCTCATTCCTGCTGGATTTGATTTGACTTGAACCAATCACCATCCAGACACTGGGGGTGAGGAGGGTCAAGTGTATTGCTCAAGGACACACAGCAACAATCACCAATGGGAGCTTGTTTCACAGCTGCGAGGGAGGGGGGAGAGTCTGGGTTGGAGTCCCGCTCGGACAAAGTCATCTGTGACAGTTTCATGTTTAGTGTAGGTTAAAGTTTTCCTGTTGCATTATTCCAACATAAAGGTCAAAAACATAAACACCCAAAGTTTAATCCCACTGTGAGGAGGAAGTGCACCTGGGGTCGTTCTCTCAGAACTCTGCACCAGCTTCAACTACTCTGCTTTTATGGACACACAACACTCTCACCTCTGTTATTATATAGACTGTTTTTTATTAATTTGAACTAAAATTATATCTTAAGTATTTACAATATTTACATTCCTTAGTTTATGAAGATACTTTTGTACATTGTAGTAGATTCATGTGTTTAAGTATATTTCCAATATCAATGTGTTTGTACAAATGTGTTTGTGTTTCCAAGTGGTGGGCTCTAAATGGAGAAAGAAGTAAAAAGGTGCAGCCTCCCCATGAACATACAGAGCATATATATTAAACATGTGTTTCTTCTGCCGCTTTAGGACAAAGGATGCATTTTAGCTTTTGTGCTAATTCCAGCATCTTGATGTTGAAGCTGTTTCTGACACATTCATATGTACTGCCCTCATTCAAAGAAATGAACTGATGAATACAAATATGTCGTCTGTTTGGGACCATGAAGGAAGATCAAAGGAGGAAAACTAGTCCAGACAATAATGCAAGTTCAGTTGATTTGTCCTTTCTAAATCCATATTGATTGTTAGGATGTTGTGTTTTTCAAAGGGCTTGACTTCTCGGACACTCAAACATTTACATTTGAGCCGGACACTGATCGGGATTGTGATCCGGTAAATGACTTTTTTTCTGGCATGGACAATGATACTTGTGGATATTACACTGATGATTTTCTGAATTGAATCAATGCGGACGGTAATCAGTAATTCATGTAAACAGCTGCGGTATGTTTGCTAATTTTGATCATATAAAGAACTACTTACACAATCTTGTGCAGTCGTTTGATATAATTGCAATATCAGAGATGTGGATTAGTGTGGAAAAGGAGAGTGACTTTGAATTGGTTGGGTATGATTGTGTTCACATGGACAGGAAGAACAAAAGTGGTGGGGGAATTGCATTATTTGTAAACTCAAATCTGGACTTTCATGTGGATAAAATGACTATTGCAGTGGACAATGTGCTAGAATACATAACAATACAGATCCACAGAGAAAAGAATAAAAATGTTATTATTAGTTGTATATATAGAATGCCTAGTTTCTGTAGAGATCAGTTCAGAGAAAAAATGGAGGAACTATTTAATGGAAAGGGCGAAAAATGTGTAATTATGTGCGGGGATTTTGATATTGATTTACTAAATCTAAAAAAGCAGAGAATTAAGATAATATTCACACAATTTATAGAATCAATTAATATCCCAAAATCACACGACCCACTCTAATAACTTCTCACACTGCTACATTAACTGATAATATCCTAACACATTTCCTGAATGATGCTATTAGTGGACTGACAGTGAGTGATATAAGTGACCATTTGCCTGTATCTGTAGTATTTGATTGTAGCTGTAAACTCGAAAAATGGGGAAAAAACAGTTAGATACACAAGAGAAAGAACAGAAGAAGCCCTAAATGCCTCAAAACAGACCTAGCAACATATAACTGGGAGGAAAAGTACAGGCAGAAAAATGTAAATGATACGAGGGATAAGCTGGAACAGAAAGGACAACTCTGGATCACACGGGGACTACATAAGGCCTGTAAGAAAAAGAATATGCTTTAAAAAAGATTAATTAAAGTAAGAACTGTGGACGCTGAGCAAAAGTACAAAAGATACAAAAACAAGCTAACAAATATAAGAACTGCACAGAAGGACTATTACATAAACTACTGGGAAAAAACAAAAGCAACACTAGAGAATTGTGGAACATTTGCGACAGGGCGAAGAGCGTCGGGGTCGGGGCTTATTATACGGCTTTGTACCAACAGAACACACAAAATAAACTTCAGTCACTTTTATGAATGCCCAAAGGTTTATTTAATGACTGCAAAGAAAACCGTTCCCAAAGGTTTTCCCGTGGCAGGCGAGTAACAGTGAGGCTAACCTACTTCAAAACTAAAACTCTCTGGAACTACAGGAAAACTGAACAAAGAATTCTGAACATCAGCGCTGAGTGACCCAAACATAAACTCAGTCTGAATCCATATTTCAATCCTCTGCAAATGTGACTCTAAAAAGGTAGCATCATCCTCACCAATCCACTACCATGTCTCCTCCACCCCCTCCTTCAACATCTGCAACTACCTGGTACGTCTGCATCCATCCTGTTTATCGACTTCAGCTCAGCATTCAACACAATTCAGCGCCCTCAAATAATCAGGAAACACCAACTCCTCAACCTGCCCCCATTCCTCATTCGCTGGACTCATAACTTCCTCAGCAATAGACCACAGGCCGTCAGAGTTGACTCAGTGACATCATCCACCATCGTCACCAACACTGGCGCCCCCCAGGGGTGTGTATGAAGTCCACTCCTGTACACCCTCTATACAAACGACTGCATCAGCCCATCTTCAACCACCACATACTTCAAATATTCCAATGACACTGCCATTCTGGCCCTCCTGACAGACAATAATTCAATTACTGCCTACCATCAGTCCATCTCCCACTTCACAGAGTGGTGTTTGGAGAACTCTGGAACTAAACACAGACAAAACTAAGGAAGTAACTTTCCATTCTCATCCACACACCCCAGACCGGCCTCCCACTCTCATACACAACAAAACAATAGAACAACCCGTTCTATTGTCACTTCAAATACCTTGGACTCACATTCGACAATAAACTCACCTTATAACCACATGTCACAGATATCCATAAACGCTCCCAACAAAGACTCCACATCCTTCGTAAGCTCTGTGCCCTCTCCGTCTCTCCAAATCTGCTTCTCAAACTCTACTCTTCAATCATTCAACCTATTCTCCTCTACTGCTCCCCCTGTTATTTTAACATGCTCTCCATCACCAACAGAAACAAACTCACTGAAGTCACACACACAGCATCCAAAATCATCAGTCTCCTGTTAGGATTAGATAGCGATTTGGCCCACGTGCAGGACAAGCACAAGACTGTACAAGGACTCTGATGCATCCATGTTTTGACTATGATATACTCGTGACTGTCTCTGGATTTGACACGTATGTCTTTCGATGTGTGACGTAAAACAGGATTACACACAGGATCCCAGTATGTCTGAGTCTGATTTCCCACAGCTGGTGGAGAGATGCATGGCTCTCTGTGCATTTGGCTGGTTGTTTTGAGAGTGGTTTTTTCGGCGGACGCTGGAAGGGCTCGCCTTTGGATGGGCTTGCTCTTGCTCCCTCACTTTCTCTGTTTTGTGTTTAAATTGAATTTTTCGACGCGGAAAAGATTTTGGTCGACCTCTCGAACAGTCCGGAAAAAGAATAAGGTAAGCAGACACCTTTTTTAATGTGTAAAGTCTGCATAATTGGATATTAGCTAAATTTTGAGCTGTCCCGGAGGTCTGTCCAAATCTCTCTAAATCAGATTTTCTTTGTTATGTCTTTGTCACGTCTTTGTCATGTCTTATATTGTAGAAAACAGGTTAGCTACCTGTGTGGGTAACTCGTCCCTATAGGAAAAAAATAACCCAGAAGAGACAGAGGAGGAACACAAGGAGAAAAGTCCCCGATGGGGATCGCGGCCGTGGGCCCGTGGGGAGTGCGCCTATGGACCTGACGAGGACCAATACCAGGAGTGTGGCGGGCAAAGCACAGGTCGGAGAGATGGCGCGCTGACGGAGCTGACGGGAGCATACGGGGAGCAGCAGAGCAGCGGCCCACTGTCGTGAGGGGAAGACGCCACATGCACCGGGGACGACGCGCACGCTGGAACCGCAAGTGCTACGAAGCGACATACACGCAGAGGCAGAGGAGGACTCTGCCTTCCGCGTGAGTACCCTTGGGGCCCGTAGTAGTACTTGTTGGAGGAGCTAGCTTGAGAAACAGTGTTGTTGTTAGCATTCCAGCGTGCAGAGGAGAGCCAGCCGGGAGGGATCGGGACTGAGTGAAGGAGTGTTGTGAAGTGATCTACACGCAGGGGCAAAGGAAACTCTGCCTTGTGTGTAAGTATTGTAGCGACACTCCACCCTCGTAGCCTCAGGCCCTGTAGTCTCGGACCCCTGTGCTGGCGTTGTCTTGTATTCCCAGGTGACCCGGTGCATGTGGAGAGGGACCGCTCCCCAGGACAGCCCGTAGCACGTGCAGTCTTGGGCCGTCGTTTTTTAAGTATTTTAGCCCGCTTTGTATTATGGACTTTTAGTATCAGAATCAGAATCAGAATCATTTTTATTGCCACGTAAGTAACAGGAAGTCACAGACTTGGAAATTGCTTTGGCTCAGTGCAACAGTCAGAAATAGATAATAAAAATAAAGAATAAAAAACACTTCTAAGGAATAAATGTAAATTTAAAATAGTGTTACTATTTACAATATACTAGTGCACATGGTGCACACAATGTAAGGTGACATTGTATCCTGGATGTGCACAATTTTATAATTTTATTTTTGTAATAAATCTTTTAATTTGCAATTCTCCTGTCTTCCCTTGGTAAACAGTGTGCTCTCACCCGGTCATCTCTCCTATTTACAATAGCTCCCTCTGGTTCATTCACTACTTCTCATAATATCAATAGCCCCACCATTACATAAAGATGCATTTTGTTGAGAAACTCAGTAAGTGAGTCTTGGATTTGGTTTTAGTATAAGCTCTTGTGAATTATATGCATTTTAGATTTAGTTTCATGTTATATAACACTAAAGTAATCTTGTAAGTTAGAAAAATCTTCTGTTTTTGCTAAAACACTATTTTCTGCCTGTGTGTGTCCGCCTCTGTCTGTGTGACGGGAACCCCCCCCCCCCGCCCTTTTGCTGCTGCTGCTCTGATTTAAAGGGGACCTACTGCTTTTAGGATTTTGGATTTTCATAGTTTTTATTCCGTTAAATTTGCAAAATTTGAGATGGGACATTGTGTAATGACACAGTTAAACGTTTTAAACACCATTTAGTAAAAAGAAGTTTTGAATATTATGTTTTTCTAAATCCGAAGATTAGTACAAAAAAGCTTTGCTTTTCCTTTTAAATCTTGATCTGTATATTATTAAGTTGAACTTTCACCCAATTCACATTGCAAGCGGTGATTTTTTTTGTTTTGTCTAGCTCTGACCTTGCTCCTGCTGCTGCTGCCCGGAGACAGGAGGCAGCTCTGATTTATTAAAACTAAATCCAGTTTAGCTGGAGCTAAATCTTATAATCTTTTGATTTCAAGTTATGGTTTATTGTTTTTCCAAATTAATTTTCATTTTTATAGAGATTTTTCATAGTTTCATTTCATTTCTTGGCGCCTTTCAAGAAACCCAAGGACGCATACAGTAGATAATTAAACACACAGTACAAAAGTACACATTTGAAAGTTTAAAAAGGTTTTTTTGAGATTTGAGTCTTGTTTTTTTTATTAAGTAAGAGTTACTGGGTTTAAAAAGTTTCACATTAGTAAGATAATAAGTCATCTTTATTTATATAGCGCATGTTGGAAAACCAAAGCGCTCCAAAATTGTTTAGACTTTAGAGAGAAAAACAATCCTCATTCACAAACTGATATCTGTTGTTTTGAATTTGACTATAAGGTTGTGTTCCAGGACCAAGGGCACACACTGTACAGGGGCCACTGGACTGATTATGGAGTGGACACTGAGAGCTCAGACCACAGGAGCCCAGAAACCACGCCCACTGCAGTGGCTTCAAATCCAGTGGGCCCGCCTTCCGTGCCGTGTGGTGAGAACCCTACAGGATTACACAGGAATCTCACGGGACTCCACGTGGCTTAGTTTACAGTGAATACACTCTGGCTCCAGCAAATAAGCAAGAATCTTCACAAAAATGCTAATTTTGTGCCGTGGCCAAGGACGATGGCGCCGGAGACCCAACATGCCTTGAGCCGTGACGTCGGTCCACGTGTATTCCTATGTTCAAAACACGCGGCACGGAAGGCAGGCCCACTGGATTTGAAGCCACTGCAGTGGGCGTGGTTTCTATATATTTAGCTTTACACTTGGCGACACATTTAGATTTAACATTTAGATTTAACATTTAGATTTAACATTTAGATTTAACATTTAGATTTAACATTTAGATTTAACATTTAGATTTAACATTTAGATTTAACATTTAGATTTAACATTTAGATTTAACATTTAGATATAGATATAACATTTAGATATAGATATAATATTTAGATATAACATTTAACATTTAGATATAGATATAATATTTAGATATAGATATAACATTTAGATATAGATATAACATTTAGATTTAACATTTAGATTTAACATTTAGATTTAACATTTAGATTTAACATTTAGATTTAACATTTAGATTTAACATTTAGATATAGATATAACATTTAGATATAGATATAATATTTAGATATAACATTTAACATTTAGATATAGATATAATATTTAGATATAGATATGTCTTAAATGTGAGGAAAATGTGCTAAATGTGAGGAAAGTGAGCTAAATGTAGAAAAATGTTCAGCTAAAAAATTTTAACAGAATTTTTACAATCGGCACCCCATATGCATGAGTGTTTTTAGTGTTTTAGCATTTTAGTCCTGCTCCAGCTGGCGACATGCCACAGAGCCCCATGGACACTGTCACCCAATCCTGTGCGCCACACAATTAGAGCACCTGCGCTTGATGAGGGAGCAGGGAATATAAGGGCAGGTGAAACGGACAGAGGGAGCGCAGCGCAACGGTACGGAACAAGAGCCACTGAGAACGAACGAGCGAGCGGAGCGCCTGAGGACAACGCGTTCGAGACCACAGCTTTACAAGACCAGACAAGCAGTGACCCAGCCTGCACCAGCGTGCCCTATCCACGCAGCGGCAGAGCGAGAAAGCTCTGCCTCGTCTGTGAGTAACGCTCTGTGGATTAGCTGGTGCAACCAGGAGAGCCTCAAGCCCCAGCAGCTGGCGAACGTTGTTTGTGTACTGTGTACTGGCTCTGGTCTTGTGTTAGGGAGCGTGGTGGAGAGGGGAGCGGCGGTCCGAGGAGGCACCTGACCCGGGGAAGAGCACCGTGACGTTGACTACACGCAGCGGCAGGGTGAATCCCTGCCGTGCCTGTAAGTACCTATAGTCGTTGTAGCGGTGCTAAAAGATCATTTTGTGGGGTCTTTTGCTTGTGTGTTCGGCTGTGTGGTGCTGCCGTTTTGTCCTTGTGCCCAGGGGCGGAGCTGGACCGCAAGCAGGAGACTGTGCCTGACTCGTGGAGAACGCAGGGTGGATCCCTGCCGTGTGTGTAAGTGCCCGCCCGTTGTCCCTCGTAAAATCAGACGTGGAGAATTGTTCCTGCCGGCCTTTCTTTTTGTTTTTGTGCGCAGGTCCCCTGAAGACTGCCCCTCTACGCTCGGGACTTTTTATCACATATTAAAGACTTTTTAACCTTGTTTTAATTTATTGTAATAAAGTATTTTATTTTTAACAGTGGTGTGACCCTTTTTTGGTCACACCACTGCTATACTGCCATAGCTGTTTTAATTTGGTCCATCACTCCATCATTCCCTCTTGCCTCCATAATCAAAACCCCCCATTACACACTGGTCACAGATCAAAGAGCAAGGAGATTGGTGTGGAATGTCTTTGATGCTCGGGAGACAATGGTCACTGTCCTTGGAGCACCGGGGGAATACACAGATGTCTTTGATGATGGTGTTTCTCCACAGGAGTTGGCGTCGGCCACAGAGGCCACTGTTAGGACCCTGTGTGTTTTAATTTAATTAAAGAGTCTTAGTGTCTGTGGTAGGTGTGAGCAGCAGGCTGGTGGCGAGAATCTCACCCTACAGAAATAACAATTAAAAGCTGTTCAATAAAAGTGGGTTTTAAGAAGTGATTTAAAAGAGGATACTGATAGTGCCTTATCTCCTCGGGCAGGTCGTTCCAAAGTCGAGGAGCACGGACAGAGAAGCCTCGGTCACCTTTCCTCCGGAGCCTCGACCTTGGAACCGTCAACACGGACCTGCCTGAGGATCTAAGGCTGCGGGGGGGCTCGTAAGGGGGTTTAAAATGATAGTCTGTAATTTTAGACTGTAAATTTTAGGAAATGTGTTAAATCGACCTCCTGGCCTTAAATGTTGATATAAAATAAGTCATTTTATTTTTTTCTACTATTAGGGGCAAGTCCCGCCTTCCCTTCTCTTAGCTATAGCTCAGAATCCACGATGCCGTCCACTTCAACCAACCAAGTGATGTCCAGGGCTGTCAATCATCGGCGCTGATGCTCGTAGCTGCTCATGCTCAGTTGTTTGTTTTCGCGGAGCCTCCGAATAAAGCCTCTATTAGGCTCTAGAACAACATGAAAACTTAACAAAGAATTCTGAACGTTGAGGTACTTACGTTTATACTGAACCTATATCCACAATATAGTCTGTATACAGTGCCTTGCGAAAGTATTCGGCCCCCATTGAACCTTTCAACCTTTCGCCACATTTCAGCCTTCAAACATAAAGATATAAAAATAATTTTTTTGTCAAGAATCAACAACAAGTGGGACACAATCGTGAGGTGGAACAAAATGTATTGGATCATTTAAACTTTTTTAACAAATAAAAAACTGAAAAGTGGGGCGTGCAATATTATTCGGCCCCCTTGCGCTAATTCTTTGTAGCGCCACCTTTTGCTGCAATTACAGCTGCAAGTCGCTTGGGGTATGTCTCTATCAGTTTTGCACATCGAGAGACTGGAATTCTTGTCCATTCTTCTTTGCAAAACAGTTCGAGCTCAGTGAGGTTGGATGGAGAGCGTTTGTGAACAGCAGTCTTCAGCTCTTTCCACAGATTCTCGATTGGATTCAGGTCTGGACTTTGACTTGGCCATTCTAACACCTGGATACGTCTATTTGTGAACCATTCCATTGTAGATTTGGCTTTATGTTTTGGATCATTGTCCTGTTGGAAGATAAATCTCCGTCCCAGTCTCAGGTCTTTTGCAGACTCCAACAGGTTTTCTTCCAGAATGGTCCTGTATTTGGCTCCATCCATCTTCCCATCAATTTTAGCCATCTTCCCTGTCCCTGCTGAAGAAAAGCAGGCCCAAACCATGATGCTGCCACCACCATGTTTGACAGTGGGGATGGTGTGTTCAGGGTGATGAGCTGTGTTGCTTTTGAGCCAAACATATCGTTTTGCATTGTGGCCAAAAAGTTTGATTTTGGTTTCATCTGACCAGAGCACCTTCTTCCACATGTTTGGTGTGTCTCCCAGGTGGCTTGTGGCAAACTTTAAACCAGACTTTTTATGGATATCTTTGAGAAATGGCTTTCTTCTTGCCACTCTTCCATAAAGGCCAGATTTGTGCAGTGCACGACTGATTGTTGTCCTATGGACAGACTCTCCCACCTCAGGTGTAGTTATCTGCAGTTCATCCAGAGTGATCATGGGCCTCTTGGCTGCATCTCTGATCAGTCTTCTCCTTGTTTGAGATGAAAGTTTGGAGGGACGGCCGGGTCTTGGTAGATTTGCAGTGGTCTGATACTCCTTCCATTTCAATATAATTGCTTGCACAGTGCTCCTTGAGATGTTTAAAGCTTGGGAAATCTTTTTGTATCCAAATCCGGCTTTAAACTTCTCCACAACAGTATCTCGGACCTGCCTGGTGTGTTCCTTTGTCTTCATGGTTCTCTCTGCGCTTTAAACAGAACCCTGAGACTATCAAAGAGCAGGTGCATTTATACGGAGACTTGATTACACACAGGTGCATTGTATTTATCATCATCAGTCATTTAGGACAACATTGGATCATTCAAAGATCCTCACTGAACTTCTGGAGTGAGTTTGCTGCACTGAAAGTAAAGGGGCCGAATAATATTGCACGCCCCACTTTTCAGTTTTTTATTTGTTAAAAAAGTTTAAATTATCCAATAAATTTCGTTCCACTTCACGATTGTGTCCCACTTGTTGTTGATCCATGACAAAAAATTCAAATTTTATATCTTTATGTTTGAAGCCTGAAATGTGGCGAAATGTTGAAAGGTTCAAGGGGGCCGAATGCATTCGCAAGGCACTGTATATCAGTCTACTCCTTTTGAGTACTGTTTTTTGAGTACTATAATTGTGTCTATCATGTATTGTATGGGGCAAAGGGGTGTATGGTTGGAGTGTTTGGGGCCTGTGTCGTGTTTCTGTTTATTGTTGTAGTGTGTGTGAGTGGGGGGTGGAATCGAATACGCGTAAAGCCTAGTGTATACTTGCGCTGCGCTGCTTACGTTAGCGGTTGCGGTGGACCTCCGCAAGCACAATTTAATTTATACTCCTAGCGGAGTTTTGAGGAGAATGTTGTAATCGCACAACCAACCACACGATGGCAATCTCACAGGAGTTGCTTGAGATACCAAAGCGGTCTCATTTACGCTGCTACTTTCTCCTCTTCAGAACAAAAACATGAACAAAAACAAAGCTGTTTGAGATCATTACATGTGTTTATATTGTAGGTTTATGTGATAGTTCCATGGACTCATTATTTCTTTACTCATTTAACTGTGATGTTGTGAATAAAGACACAGTTCTTGTTGGAAACTTATGGCGCTTTTCCACAGCACCGGCACTACACCACTCTACACGACACGTCACGACCCGGTCGAGTACGCGTGCTTTTCCACATATCTCCATCGGACATCTTCAAGTGGGTGGGCTTTTCATACCACGGCTACCGTTACGTCATTTCCGCGCGACTCACGAGCATGAAACCAGGAAAAACATTACATCCTCAAAGTCCTCCATAGATACCACTACAGAGACCGCTAACTTTTAAAAATGGGTTTCAGCACTTGCTCGCATTGCACAAAAATAGTGCTGGTCCCATTCTGTACAATCTGAATGGGACCTTTAGCAACAGCGGCCTGTGTAGCAGAGCATGCATGTCCGAGGATACTGCTAGGCTATAGCTAATGCTAGCGCTAGCTCGAGACTCAGCTCACTCACTAACCCTGGATTCCAAAGCTACTACAATACTACACTTAACACATCCATCACTACCATCAGAGGAGGATCCGGGGTTTAAACTCGTCATATGGCAACTCGAGCAGTAAAGGACCGAGGGAGAGACAGCGGCAGCCATAGGGGTAGCGAGTTGGCGGCTAAGCTAGGCTAAGCTAGGCTAGGCTAGTCCGGACTCGGGTCTGGACTACAGCAGACTCCGAGACCAGACAAACAATCGATACCCAAACCTCAGATACAATTATAATAAATGAATGAAACACAGTCTTGATACAATCACAAATTTATTGAAAACAAAAGTAAAGTGCAAAACCAACAGTTTACAAAGTCAAAAGTACGTATGTGTGAGACCAGATGAGGAGAATACTCCGGTCACTCATTGCTCGTTGGTAGTCTCCACACTTATGGGAAGGGATTCTCATACAAATATACACATGACAACTTAAATACAAGCACAAAACAGAATGACAACACGTGAATACTGCAGATTATACGAGATAAAGCACAGTAGCACAGGGAGGACGTTAGCTTAGCTGCTATCGATAGCTAAATGAAGCTAAATGTAGCTAGCTCACTGTGTACAACAGACAATCAAACATTTACACAGTAAATACATTTCAGTGAGAGCTTTAACGGGATTTGTAGCTAACCAGTTATTCCAGGATTACCACAGACTAGTCACAAATCCAGAGCTGGTGATCTCCTGAAAACTGTGTTGAGCCTCGAGCTGCCTTTGAATTCTTTCTTTTGGCCTGAAGAGAGGAACGTGTGGACCTCTTCCACCGACCAGGACCAGGACCAGGACTTTTGGGGCTTTCTGTGCAATTCCATTTCTCTGGAGTGAGGAGGACGTAATGTAGCCGAAGCAGAGCCGAGCAGAGCAGCCTGTTTTAAAGATGGCGGTTGAGTTGTTTTTCCCAAAGGGTCAGATGTCGCGTCCAGTGACGACACTCGATCGTTGAGCAATCAGCGTAGGCAGTCCGCTTACGTCACGAGCGTGTAGCTTTTTGGAACCGCTCCAGAGGCGGTCCGAAAATAGAACACAATACCTAGCTTCAACGCTAGTGGAAATGCAAAAGTAACGCGCCGTGTCGTGTAGAGTGGTGTAGTGCCGGTGCTGTGGAAAAGCGCCAATAGTTATTACTAAATTGTATTAATCACAAACAGCATACAAAAAGTGGTAAATATCTGAGACAAACATGAACAATTTATAAGTGCAGGAGGAATGGAACAGACGCGATAAGCTACGAGTGCAGATTCAAACAACTGCACAGTTTATAAGTTATATATAAGTTAGATATGCAACAGAACTCTAGTCCACAGTTTCCGCGTATATCAGGCTCTGCCATGAGCCCAAACTACTTTTCCTTTGGTTTCTTCGAAGCGTGAAGCAGTCTGCTCCATAGTGCCTCGTCCATGCTCCTGCTGCAGCCGCTCCGTGCTTCCTTCCAATACACACACACGGACCAATCACAGCGGAGCTTCCTTGCGGCGACCCTTACGTAGTTAGAACATTTCGATGCTGCGCGGCAGGCGACGTAAGGGCCTTGCGGTGACCAACGCAATCGCTTTTATTGTGCATTAAAACATTATTTTTTCATTAAAACGTTAACAAATAATTCTGAAAACCTCCGTGCATGTGTATTAATAATGTATTTGTATACTGTGTTCTCTGATTAACATTTAAATGTGTTGCGGAAACGTAAGTGTAGACCAATCAAAAAGGAAGGGGGAGGGAGCTTGTGTCATTTTTTTCAAATCAAGTACCCCTCTCTCTCTCTTTCTGACAAACTCCAGACAATCACTTTAAAAGTTCATAAATAAAGCTGGGTGCCAGACCTAAACGAGCTTTAAAAGTAATCAGTAAAATCTTAAAACCAATTCTAAAACGCACTGGGAGCCAGTGGAGGGACGCTAAAACGGGGGTGATGTGCTCCCTTCTCTTAAAACCAGTGAGAAGTCTGGCTGCTGCGTTCTGAACCAGAATGGTCTATCTATCTATCTATCTCTATATTATTAATTCAAACAGTTCATTCAGATAGTTCGCTCTGGGAGCCTTCCAATGTCCCTGTAGTCCAACCACCATGAACACAAGTAGTAGCAACATCAGTCTGGCTGTTTCCATCACCCAGGTCTACAAAACCAAACATTGACTGGGTATGTGGATTATACTGCACAAGTTTTCTGATGGCCACATCATCCAACATGAGTGCTACACATCCACCCATGTGTGTGGCTAACCCAAGCCCCGGCGATCCAAGATGGCGCCCTATTCAAATGAATGGTTGTGCTCAGTGGCGCTTTGTGACAGCATGGGGGCTGAAAGATTAGCGGAAGTCGCCTGGAACTCGCAAAGATCTATGGGAAACTCGCCTGTATTTGGGCATCGTCTGGTCCTCCCGGTTCTACGCAGTGGGTGATCTCCCATAATGCGTTGCGCCAAACATCCGTGTGAGGGTCTCACACCGGGTCTCACGCACGTGCACAGAACTGCTCTGACCAATCAGAGCAGTTCATCAGAGCGGGAGTTAGAGCGAGAGCCAGAGGAGTAGAGTTTGTGGCACTAAAGTGTGGATTTAAACAAAACCGAAGGATTTAAGAAGAAAAAAAGTTCAGGATGACAAGGGACACTAAAATCCCCACAAAATCCTATCTTTATGAAAGCTGTAGGTTCTCTGTCAGCTGAGGTTGAGCTGTTTTAATATGCATTGAGTTCTATGGGGAAAATTTCTGGGTGGCCCACGTGAATTTAGTCTGGTTCAGTCTGCAGTACCGCGAGAATCCCCTGAGCACGTGAGTTATTCAGCTACAAGCTAGTAATACCCTATCCAGTTAATATAATACATCCATGGGCTAACCACACCATGTTTGATTGTTTATGAGTTAGTATCAGGATTAGGGTGTGGCTAACCACACCCATAGGTTATAAATCTCCAACGCGCGGTCTGAGAATTCATTCCCTGAAGAAGTAGGGAAAACTTGCTAAGAAGTACAGATGATGGGTGAGAAACCTTCCTTTGCGTTGACTAATCCCTGTACGACTGAGGGCTTACACAAACTTATAAAAATAAGATTTATTTCAAATGCTTACCGGTACTACAACAGGATTGCGTCTGCAGTAAAGGGTGCCTGCCCGCGGCTCTAAGGAGAACTACATTTTAATAAATAATCCAGAACATAAAGCTAGAAAGCCGGCTCTAACACTCACCAAACAGAGCAGAGCGCTGCACCTGCGGAGCGGTTGCGCAATAGCCGTCCCCACTCCACGGCTGTGCCGGGATCACAGACAATCTAAAGGAAATCTAAGTTAAATATTGTGCCAAAAGAAAGGCGCAAGGCCGGCCGCAAGCACTCACCAAGACGCAGTGTGAAATAAGCGTGCCCGCTGGGTCACAAAGCCGGAGTAGAGGCTGGATCTGAGCGTCCCGACGTCAGAGGCGAGGCAAACAGGAGTGGAAGGGAGAGGGCTGTCCTTAAATGCTATAAGCCAGAGCGCTGATAGGAGCGCTCACAAAACAGGTGTACCACTACAAAAGGGACTGCACTTTATGCACAGATCACAGGTCTGAATTCAAAACCCGTTTTTAACAGCTGTCAGTTTCTGTCGGCTTCTTGTTTGGCACCATCTTGACAAAAAATAATAATTTGAAGAAACAATACCTGGTTCAGATGAAAAAGATGAAAATGTCCAACACTAGTAGTAGTGTCGTGGTACCAAGCCTTAGCTGGTGGAAATTTAGAGTAACTTCTAAATGAGAGTAGTGGTTGCAACAACGCCACCCTATTTTTAGTTATAGGGAACTATTCCTCAAGGCACACAGGTAAGTAATAGGGCAGGCCAAGTTTCCATTTAAAGTACATTCAGTTTATTTTCAGACATTGGTAAAACAAAATTAATAAAACTTGCTATTTGAAGATACTAATTTAAAATACTAGCTCCCACTGCACCACGACCGCTCCGTTCAGCAGCCCTCCGTGCCTGACAGACAAGAATGGGGGGGGGAGGAAGCTCCGAGTGAGCCAAGTGCAGCTGGAGCACCGAGAGGAGGTGGGGGCAGAACGGGTCAGAGGGAAGCAGCAGAACACGACAAAAACACAATGTTACAATGAATGGAAACGGGGATGGTAAAACAGGGGGGGAGCAAAGCAGCAGAGGAGACGTGTCCCAACGCTGCAGACCGCCGCTGACACCGCTGTGATAGACTGGAGAGCGCACAACCTCTGGCGTGTCACAGAAAGTTACGTACTGTACAAGCAAATGTAGCAGGGGGGCACGGGCTGGCCCAAGCCACGGACACCAGCTGCCAATCCTGCAGCAGCACTGTTGCCCCAATTGAACGGACACAGTGATGCCCAACAATGCCCACCACAGACTAGGCCAATCACCATCGGGGGACAGTCACAGCAAATGAGGCAGCATGCCCTGGCGCGACACACAAAATCAAGCCGTGCAAACAGGCGGTGTGAGGCTGCAGTCATACAGCAGCGCTAGGACTGGAGAGGAGCAGACTCACACGGCCCAGTGGGAAGTGCGGGCAAACAGGGAGTGACATGGGATGGGAGCGCTTAAATAGTCCACCAGCTCAGCGCCGCAAGGCGGCAAGTAACAATGCCCTCAGCATAGACCACCAGACCTGGTCTTGCCACATTCTACTTGCATCGGCGCCCCGACGATGAAGCAACACGCTCTAGCACCACGGCCTATGCATGGCAAACACTGATCTGGAAGACGCTGCAGGCTCCCTAGGTGAGGGTTCAGCCGTAGACCTTGGGAGATTGTGGGGATTTTTATGCTGTCCTGCTGTAGACCTAGTGGACCGGCGTACCGGAGCCTCCTCTAGACTGGAATTAGTAGCAGGCTCTAGTACAGGCGACTGCTGGTTCATCGTGTGAGCGGTGGGAGTCGCTGGTGGCTGTGAGGTCCCTGGGCCTGGATGGACCGGAGCCCGGGAGGCAGTCTAGGTGATTTCCATGGCTGGTGGTCGCAAGAACAGATCACCATCTATGAACTGTCCCTCTTCCTCAACTGAAGGAGTACGTACAAGTCGGGGACTCACCACCGGGGCCGCGCTAGCGTGGTCACTGCTAAGCAAAGCCTTCAACTGGGACCGGTGTACCCTCTTCACTCGGGACTGTTAATCGACTGGAGCCACAGTGTACACTGGACCACCATCCCTTGGGCCTTGCAGGACAATATGGGTGACTGGGCCCCATAAGTCCTGGGTCTTACGCCGGCCCTTGGTAGTGTGGTCGCGCAGCAGTACGAGCTGACCCTCACTCAGCGGTACATCTCTGACACGCTGGTCATGATTAGCCTTCCTGCGTGCGGCAGCAAGGTGTAATCTTTCCCTTGCCCCCTCAAAGGCCGTCTGGAGACGTGCTTGGTGCTCTTGTACCCACTCATGAACACTCCCTCCTACGGGGTCTGGAACTCTACCCAACAAGAAGTAGATGGGAAGCCGCGGTTCTTGCCCAAACATCAAAAAGGGAGATTCCCCTGTCGACTGGTGAGGAGTGGTGTTGTAGGCATAGAGCACCTGAGGCAAGCAATCAGCCCAGTCCCTCTTACGGGATGCAGGCAGGACCCGAAGCATGTTGTGAAGGGTGCGATTGAAGCGTTCGCACTGCCCGTTACCAGCAGGGTGGTACGGGGTGGTGCGAGACTTTGTGACCCCATACAAGCCACACAACTGCTGGATCAACGTGCTTTCAAAGTTGCGGCCCTGATCAGAGTGGATGCGAGCTGGCACCCCAACCTTTGCAAACCACTCTGAAACCAGGACCTGCGCCACGGTGGCGGCGCGCTGATCGCGAGTGGGGACGGCAAGTGTGTACTTGCTGAACACATCGGTCATGATAAGCACGTTCTCCACACCCACTTGGGTCGGCTCTAAAAGGGTGAAATCCACTGCAAGGATTTCATTTGGCCTTGAAGCCAGTAAGTGGCCCATGAAGGCATGAGCGACAGGTTGGTTGTTTTTTGCGTGCTGACATCTCTCGCAAGCCTGACACCATTCCGCAACCTCACGAGACATACCTGGCCAATAGCACCGGGAGCGCAACAGGGCCAGGGTTCTCTCTATGCCTTAGTGTCCATGTTCTTGATGGACCTGGGTAAGGATATTCCGTACCAGGGCACGGGGCAGCAGGAGTTGGGACACAGACCCGCCTCCATCAGGACGAAACACCTGCCGATACAGCAGCCCCTCTAACTCCACCAGGCGGCCCCACTGGGCTAGCACCAAGACAGCGGATGCAGAAAGGGCCCGCCTCTCTTCACGAGTGGGCTGTCGATTGTGTTGCCAGAAAGGGAGAAGCTCCTGTAGAGTGGGGTCTGACTGCTGAAGCTCATGGAGGTCAGCAGGGGCAATATGAGGCAAAGCAGTCATTACAGACTGCATTGCCCGTACAGCAACTCCTTGCAGCACTTGCTGCAGCTGTTCAGGCACACACATACCTGGTACCCCTTCTGTTATGGTGGGTCCAGGCAAACGAGACAGGGCGTCTGCATTTCGGTTGCTTTTACCTGATCGGTACCTCAACTCAAAATCAAAGGAAGCCAACTGGGTGGCCCAGCGCTGCTCAACAGCTCCCAGTTTGGCTGAAGCGAGATGGCTCAGGGGGTTGTTATCTGTATAGACCACGCACCTATGGCCTAGAAGGTACTCCCGGAACTTCTCGGTCAGGGTCCACTTAAGGGCCAATAACTCCAGCTTCATAGAGCTATAGTTGGACATGTTACGCTAAGTCGGGCGCAACCCACGACTGGCGTACGCAATCGGCCGAACCTTCCCTTCCTGCTCCTGGGAGAGCACTGCCCCAATCCAGCATGACTCGCGTCAACCTCCAAAATAAATGGGAGGGAGAAGTCAGCATAGGCAAGCACCGGGGCCGTGGAGAGCTTAGCTTTTAAATAATCAAAGCTCTGCTGGCATTCTGTGGTCCAGAGTCCAGCATCACTCTGGACAGGCCGTTTCCTGGACCGTTTTCCAGTAAGCTCAGCAACTCGACGGTGTAGGGGAGCAGCTAGCTTGGCAAAACCCTCGACAAAACGTCGGTAGTAGCTGGCAAATCCCAGGAAGGAACGTAGTTCCGTTCCTGTTGATGGTGTTGGCCAGTTGGCTACTACCACTATCTTGCCAGGGTCCGATGCTACCCCCTGATCCGAGATCACATGGCCCAGGTAGTGCACCTCCCGCTGGAAGAAACGGCACTTGTTCAACTTAGCTTTGAGCCCTTCTTTCTGCAACCTCCCCAGCACCACGTCCAGCCTCTCGAGATGTTGCATAACCGTGGACGAAAACACAACAATATCGTCCAGGTAAAGTAGGAGAGACTGGCATTGCTGGTCTCCAAAGACTCTTTGCATCAAGCGTTGAAAGGTGCTGGGGGCATTGCAGAGCCCCAAAGGCATGCGATTCTACTCAAACAAACCGAAGGGCGTACAGAAGGCTGTTTTTTGCCGGTCACTCTCCGCCACAGGGACTTGGTTGTACCCGCTGGCCAGGTCCATAGTGGAAAACCAGCGGGCCCCCGTCAATGCGTCGAGCGACTCTTCGATTCGTGGTAGCGGAAAAGCATCCTTTCGGGTCTTGACGTTGAGCTGACGGTAGTCAACGCACAGACGGATACTGCCATCCTTTTTCCGGACAAGGACAATGGGTGAAGCATATGGGCTGGAGCTCTCTCTGATTATCTGTGCCTCTAAGAGCTGATGGATATGCTCCTTTACCAACTCATACTCCGATGGAGGAATACAGCGGTAGCGCTGTCGGACTGGGACATCATCCATGAGGGGGATGTCGTGGGAGATCAGATTTGTACAGCCCAAATCATGATCATGTGCAGCAAAGACAGATGTGTATTTCCTAAGCAATGACCGTACCTCTCCTTGCTCCTCTGGGGACAGGGAGGGCAGGTCAATTCCTGCGAAGGGGTCCGCAGCTGTAGCGGCAGCAGTTTGTGAGGAGGCACTCGCAGCCACGGATGGGACTTCCATCACCCCTGCCGGAAGGCTCACCACATTGACAGCATACGAGGATAAAGCAGCACATCAGTGTCACAAACATTGACACTAGGGATGTAGGCAGTACCCCGGACCACCTGAACCAGAGCTGGTGACGCCAGCAGTCCTGCTGGTAGCCCAAACTCCAATGGTTCAAACAACACTGTGGTACCAGAGTACTGCTGCAAACAGGTGGCAGCAACAATTTTTATAGCACCCCCGGGTATGCGAATAGAGCCTCCCCCCCGTACCTTGACCCTACCAGGTTGCCGTGGAAGCTGCTTCATTCCAGCAGCATGGCACTGTTGAAGTGCATCGACCAGCTCACTAGGAGAGGTCACCACAGGAGCCGTATCGAATAAGGCAGGCCCGAACTGCCTGAAAAACTCCTGGTAGCATTTACGCAAGATGTTCATCCCCAAGACTCCAGGAGTTTGGGAAGAGACACCACCCGGGGGGTCGCAAACTATTAACACGCCGCATTGGGGGATTACTTTGCCACAGAGCTCCACAGTAATTTACAAAAAGCCAATGTAGGGAATGTCAAGGCCGTTGGCTGCTCTAAGCTGGAGCCAATGACAGGCCTTGAGGCGATCCTCCCCCCATGGCTCAAAATGCCTCAGAAAAAAGCTTTTGGTTACAGTAGTTACCATTGACCCAGTATCGACCAAACATGACACTGTGACCCCTGCCATGTTTACATCAACGTGTGGGCAATTTGCAATTAACTTAGGTACGTCGGCGATTCCCTTTTTAACATGAGCTGAGCCTGTGGCTGCCCCGCCCGAGCATTGGCTCTGCGGCTCGGGGGGCACTAGTTTCCCGACGGTGGACGAGAAGATTGGGGGGCAGGCGGCGTCCCCCGTCTACCCTGGACACGTTGGCCATCGCAGTTTCGGGCAATGTGTCCCGGCTGCTGGCAGCGGTCGCAGACGATGAGCCTAGCCCGTGGTGAGCGGCTACGCTGGCGCTCTGTATGTGTAGCCTGAAGAAGAGCTATAGATTGCGTGAGCAGATCGAGCTGCTCCTGCTGCCTCTTCATCATTTGCTTAATCTCACTCACCTCCGAGGGGGGCAGAGTGGCTGGTGACTGTTTACCATGTACAGCATACTGGAGGCCCACGACCTTCGCGCTCCCATCTCATAGCCTCTCCCCTGACCACGAGCAAGGTGGCTGCGGGATCTTGCCGGATATGCTGCTTTAAAGGGGACATATCATGAAAAATCCACTTTTTGTGCCTTAAATGTCTTATGTTGTGAAGTTGGAGCCTCTAGAAGTGCAAAAAAGTTGAAATCAGTCTCTTCATGGGTTGCAGAGAACACTTCATATTCTGTTTAGGTAAGATTTTTCAACCCGTTCTGATTTTGCCATTCTCTATTACGTGTTTAAAATTATTACGTCACAGTACTTGTGCATCACTTAATTTGTAGTCCAAGCTCAAGAATGCCAGCGCACAGGGCTGGACTGGCCATCGGGCGTACCGGGCAATACCCAAAGGGCCGATGCCCATATTTGGGCCGGTCTGTCTGCCTCATACAAAACACATGTTTATGAGAAGTGTAAATCCGTTGAGAATTGTTCGAGCGGGGCGCGTGTATCCGCGGGGCACCTGCTGTATGTACTCGAACGGGATTCCGCCACCTCAGCGGAACATGCTTATTTGCTTGTATGTGCTTATAAACATTAATAAGCTGCTCAATTCACTGTTCTCCAAATTATGTTGTTCTAGTTATATGCTTTTAAGCATTTAATAAGTAATTAGTAAGATGCTTATTAAAGGAGAAATATGTTTATAAATATATGAATTAGCTGCTTATTAAACTATTATTGATACATAATGAAAACGTCAATGACAATTGTGTTTTAATGTAACAACCAAAATGAACAAGATTATTCAAAATAGTGAATCAACTGAAATACAACTCTAAACTTTTTTTAAACGAGGGTGATACGCTTTAACATGCACTGAAACTCAAATTTCCTTCCTTACAGAAAAAAAAAAACTACTTAAGTACAGTACAGGTCCTCAAAAACTAAGTATAGTCCTTGTGTACATTTACTTCATTACAAATCACTACTGCTGACTAATGATACATTTTTGAGATGAAGAATCCTTCCAAGAGACCATCGTGATGCTTTACAGAAAGCCACTCGTTCTACTCGATGATGCACAGGTGCTCAGTGAGCAAGTCTTTTGTCTGATATCCTCGGAGCCTCCAAACCTGCTCCTTAAGTGTTTGCCATGCTCCATGCATGCTCCAGTACGTGGATCCACATACCACTGACTGTGATCACAGTGAAACGGTGGTACCCAAGCTCTGGAAGTACACGGTAAGCTCTCCAATCATCACTTATTACTGAGGCACCTGGATTGACATGGCGGGCTATAAGGGAAACCAGTTCTCCACGGCTTCTTTTACCGGCACGACAAAGAACGGGCTTTGGTCTCCTCCCCTATTGCACTCCAAACATCCCAAACACCCATTTGTTGCTTTTCCATGCTCCTGAAATTCTTCCTCTTCCATACTGTAGAGAAAGAATTAATACATAGATTTTAGACACATACAAAGGCATGGCAAAATGGTATTGCAGCTGCTCACACAGGATTTCAGTTGCCGAATTGTATATTTAAAAAAAAAATGTATACAAGAAATGCATACAAATGTAGATACTTTAAATGTATTATGACTGAACTTTAAGTTATTTCCTTTAAAATCAATGTAAAAATTCAACCGCTGCCTTGTTTCGGATTTTGTTAAATAAAAACATTCACTGGAGCGCAAGGGCACTGAGTTTCGGTCAGTAACTGCTAATTTACACAGGAGGCGTTACAGCACGTACGCGTTAACTTTTTTCTATGTTAACCAATGGGTAAAGTGGCCCGCATCTTTCAGCTCTATGAACATGCGGCCCGCATCGGGGAAAAGACGGTGCGCGTTTTGTTGAGAACTTACGGTAACAGCGGAACGTCCTTTCGGAGTCACCCATTTTTATCGAACAGAAAGCGCGCTGGGGTCAGGGAGACACGTTTTTGTGATTAAAACCTTATAGAGATACCACCCGGTACACGTAGCACCAGCCCCCTACGATTCCTCCGGCAGATTGTGAGTCCTCGGGAGGATAGCCACTCTATTGTTTACATATATAAAGTACACAATTTGGTCCGCTAGTGGAATTTTCAAGTATTGTAACTATTTACTGGAATAAGGTGTGCGACTAATTTCACTTGACTCATGACCTCATGATTGCCCTCTACCACTGTACCAAAGACCAGAAACTTTTACTGTAGAAATTTGGAGAAATATGGAGTTAAAGTAGCCATTTTGGTCCAAAATAGCCTAAAAATTGTCAAAACATGTCACTTTTGATCTACTGTAACTTTTTACTGTAAAAAGGTGTGCGACTAATTTCACTGGATTCATGACCTCATGATTGCCCTCTACCACTGTACCAAAGACCAGAAACTTTTACTGTAGACATTTGGAAAAATATGGAGTTAAAGTAGCCATTTTGGTCCAAAATACCTCCAAAATAGTCAAAACATGTCACTTTTGATCTACTGTAACTTTTTACTGTAAAAAGGTGTGCAACTAATTTAACTGGATTCATGACCTCATGATTGCCTTGTACCACTGTACCAAAGACCAGAAACTTTTACTGTATAAATATTGAGAAATATTGATTTAAAGTAGCCATTTTGGTCCAAAATACCTCCAAAATAGTCAAAACATGTCACTTTTGATCTACTGTAACTTTTTACTGTAAAAAGGTGTGCAACTAATTTCACTGGATTCATGACCTCATGATTGCCCTGTACCACTGTACCAAAGACCAGAAACTTTTACTGTAGAAATATTGAGAAATATTGATTTAAAGTAGCTATTTTGGTCCAAAATACCTCCAAAATAGTCAAAACATGTCACTTTTGATCTACTGTAACTTTTTACTGTAAAAAGGTGTGCTACTAATTTCACTGGATTCATGACCTCATGATGGCCCTCTACCACTGTACCAAAGACCAGAAACTTTTACTGTAGACATTTGGAGAAATATTGAGTTAAACTAGCCATTTTGGTCCAAAATAGCCTAAAAATGGTCAAAACATGTCACTTTTGATCTACTGTAACTTTTTACTGTAAAAAGGTGTGCAACTAATTTCACTGGATTCATGACCTCATGATTGCCCTCTACCACTGTACCAAAGACCAGAAACTTTTACTGTAGAAATATCGAGAAACATTGATTTAAAGTTGCCATTTTGGTCCAAAATAGCCTAAAAATGGTCAAAACATGTCACTTTTGATCTACTGTAACTTTTTACTGTAAAAAGGTGTGCGACTAATTTCACTTGACTCATGACCTTATTATTGCCCTCTACCACTGTACTAAAGACCAGAAACTTTTACTGTAGAAATTTGGAGAAATATGGAGTTAAAGTAGCCATTTTGGTCCAAAATAGCCTAAAAATTGTCAAAACATGTCACTTTTGATCTACGGTAACTTTTTACTGTAAAAAGGTGTGCGACGAATTTCACTGGATTCCTGACCTCATGATTGCCCTCTACCACTGTACCAAAGACCAGAAACTTTTACTGTAGAAATATTGAGAAATATTGATTTAAAGTAGCCATTTTGGTCCAAAATACCTCCAAAATAGTCAAAACATGTCACTTTTGATCTACTGTAACTTTTTACTGTAAAAAGGTGTGCAACTAATTTTACTGGATTCATGACCTCATGATTGCCCTCTACCACTGTACCAAAGACCAGAAACTTTTACTGTAGAAATTTGGAGAAATATGGAGTTAAAGTAGCCATTTTGGTCCAAAATAGCCTAAAAATGGTCAAAACATGTCACTTTTGATCTACTGTAACTTTTTACTGTAAAAAGGTGTGCGACTAATTTCACTTGACTCATGACCTTATTATTGCCCTCTACCACTGTACCAAAGACCAGAAACTTTTACTCTAGAAATTTGGAGAAATATGGAGTTAATTTTGCTTTTTAGGGGTATCTGTGGATTATTAATGACACATTGTGGATCTGGAGGCATATATTTACAAATCAGTATGTTACACACTCTTCATCATCCAGTATCCACGAGTTGTCATTCTTGTTTTGTGCTGTAATTAAGTTGTCTGTGTGTATATTTGTATGAGAATCCTTCCACAAGTGTGAGGAGTTTACCAACGATCATGAGTGAACAGAGTACTCAAAATTCTCATCTGGACTTGTTCTCAGACATAACGTACTTTGGGACTTTTGTAAACTGTTGGTTTTGCACTTTACTTTTGTTTTTAAAATCTGGCGATTGTATCCCAAGACTTTGGTTTTTTTCCATTAATGTATTCTTATTATAGCTGAAGGTTTGGGTATTGGGTACTGTCTGTCTCGGAAGTCTGCTGAACTGACACGAATCCGGACTAGCCTAGCCGCTAACTCGCCATCCCTAATGGCTGGCTTCTGACTCTCCCACAGTCCAGTACTGCTCGAGTTGTCATATGCCGAGTCTAAACCTGGATTCCTTCTCGGGATAGTGATGCGTTATATTGTAGTATAGTTGTAGCTTTGAAATCCTGGGGTTAGTGAAACCGACTCTCGAGGTTTGTAGGCCGTTATTCCTCACGGACCATAGACTGTTTTAAAATAAATAATAATAAAACAAACTAAGGACACAGATAAGGAGATTGAAGGAGGCCAAAATGTTCCATTTAAGCACATTTTATTATTCAAGTTTAGCTTATTTTGTATGTTTGCATTTGTTATTCAAATCCATTGTAGTACAGAATTGTATTGTTCGAGTATAACAACAGGAAGACAGCAGTAAAAGAAAACAATACAAGACAGCGTAAAAAAAAAAAGACAGTAAAACGGTAAAACAGTAAAGACAGCGGTGGTTGTGCTGCGCACCCGGCTCTCTCAGGCTGTTCCAAACTTCAGGTAGGACATTCTCTGGAGTCCTAACTTGACTCCAGCTTCAGAGGACCACACACACTCCGGTCTACGATGAGAAGCCGCTCCCCAGCTGCGCTGTTGAAAGCGCCTATCAGTGCCTCTACCTGAACAACATGCCTGATGAGAGGGCCAAGCTACACAACTATACTATATCTACATTTTTTAAAAATTACTTATAACTGCTACACGGCGTGGCGACACACACACACAACACACAGCACACACAACACACACACACACACACCACACACACACACACACCTCACACACACACACTCACACCACACACACTACCACACACACAAGCTCGCACGACACACCCGCACGCACACACACACACTACACACGCACACACCACACGGGCACGCACGCACGCACGGCACGCACGCACGCACCGCACGCCACGGGTTTGTCCCCCCTGGGAAGTACAGACGGCATGCGGACAACGTCAATATCTTGAAGGTTCTATATAGTGTGGCGTCCTGGCGCCCCCATCTGGTGGCGGATAACTGTCCACACTACTACATATATATTAACTGGACAAGTTTAACGATTTTCTACCATAACGAATAGTACTTTTACTACATACCTTAATGTGACCAAGTGTCTAATATAATAAAACATAAGAAGACTTTATCAAGTAAATTTGAAGAATTTATTCAATAAGGCTCCATAAACGATCCCGCACATTAAATAGCAGACAGCCCTATAGGTAATTCAGAAACAAAGTTAAAACCTGGGTATCGTCAAGATATGGTCCAAATAATATTAATCAAATCAAAAATCAAATATATTTACAACTCAAAATCACAGCAAACCAAAACTAAATGGCCGTTGAAATCAGCCCAAAGAAAAGCAAACCCTGGACACATAATAACATAACCCACTGTACATCGCCCTAAGCATAACTAGGTCCAACTTAACGGAAAACAAAACAGTGGCTGACTAAAAACTGCGACAGCATTGGCACTATAAAACAATAGAACAGTGTATACCAGTTACAAGGAAAAGTTTATAAACACAACATTCATATATCAAAGAATAAAAACTTTTGCACAAGTGTTCACCATTATTAAATGCTTCTACAATCAGTTGAGGCCTGCAGGTAGCTGGGATCTAAATGGACATTGAGAGTAGTGATGTGCTGAGCGGGCCGAGTCTTCGAAGCGTGGGCCGAGTAATCTGGGGGCTTTCCTTTGAAAGTGTGGGATCGAGGCGTGTATTGTCACGTGTTGATGCGTTCGAAGCCTCGCGAACGGCCCGAACCACGTGACTGGATTCAGGAAATTATTCCGTTGGTTTTGGAGCGCGATTCAAATAAACGGGACCGAGTGAACGCAATGGATTCCCTTCATCACTTTGTGTGTTTTTGGGTTTATTGCCTTCTCATTCGGCATCCTATTGGGCATCCTATTTGAACTTACCATTTTGCGATGAACCGCAAGGAAAGAAGATTTATCTCCAGTTATGGAGCACTTTGAGCAGATCTCACCTAATACAGTAAGCTATCATAATTCGTAATAATAGAATACACAAATATGACACCACATATTTTCTCTTGCTTCACTTCTTTGTTATAAATACGTTTGATAATAGTTTTTTTACAATTGCAGTGAAGTGTCTGGTTATGCTCCAAACAACTGGGTTATAAAAATTAACACCTCAGTCTAAGCTAAGGCACTATTGGCTTGCATAGCAAATGGGGATTCCCACCCAGGTGAATCAGTCTCGGGTAGGCATTTTATAACATGATAATAATTGATGAATTGTCCTACAATACACAACATAAATTTTATTTGAATGATATTGTTCATTAGATAAAATTCATAACCCTAAAGTGCATTTTCTTTCAGCTGAACGTTTGACTTGACTGAGCGTAGGTGGATAATGTGATTGAGGATTCCCTCCCTTTTCCCATGTGGAGGGACCAGCTTCCGAAAGCTTGTGAAAGCTTTGCACCCAACTTATGTCTTCCCACGCGGCAAGAATTTATAGTGAACTATTAACAATTTAATTATCCTCAGATCCACTATTTCAAGACTTACTTTTTCATGACTTTGATAAGCCATGTGGAGAAGAGATACAGGAACCACAGACTAGGCCAAGTGGTGTGTCCTTCTGCAATCCTGTTAGTTAAACGAGGCAGACATGTGGACCTCCATCAACACAATGCCTATCTGCAGTGACTGTCATTTTATTGACGAGAGCACTTCTCTGAAGACTGTTGTCCATGTGTGCAGCATTTCCCTGAGGCACATACAGCAGCAAATCTAGCGAGAGTGATACCTCTCTTATGTCAGAGTGGGGTTTTAGCAGGAAAGGTGACCTGTCCAGTGACTGATGGGGCCTGCAAATGGAGCTTGGTTGCTCGAGAGCTGCATCTGCTCACACAATTTGTGTGGCACACACGCTAAACTTAATGATCAAAAAAGCTCTCGACCAAAGTCCTGATTTGTGTGACATCAGGACAAACTTCGTAGAATAGTAGGATACTTTAATGAGCATTCACCACTGCAAAGTAAGGTCCTTACTTGTAATATGTCAATTATTTATTTCTGCTCCTGCCTGTTTTAATTAGTTGACTGTTTTTTATAGGAGGATACTTACACATAATCAATCACAAATGGGTCTCTCCGTGCTTAAACTTATTCAAGAGTGGATACAAGAATGAAACAGCACGTACGTATTGCTTCAGCGTCTGTTCACCCTGAGAGAGCCTGTTGGAGCAGTCTTTGGCTGGGCCTTCCGTACAGAACATTACACAAATCTCAGCAAACAATATACATCATTGCAGACCTGTCTGAAGGTCTCGCTCCATTCTACTATTCCACAATTGAGTGTCCGCGGAGAAAAGCGTCTCTGGGTCAAAAGTAGTTCCACTTTTGTTCATTCTCCATAATGCTCTGGAAGAAGAGGATATCCATATCAAACACACATGGAGAGCAGAAACCATGACTGAGTAGATTGCTAAGACCACCTGAGGACAAGCTCAGCCACCTCCATCAATGAGCATCATGTCCCTACCTACCTTGCATGAATCCCAGATTAAAAAGATTGGATTCTTCAACCCAAAAGCCAATAATGCAGCAAATCTGAAAAAAGATTGATTGGCGAATGTGCTCGAGTTTTTTGAGACTTTCATTGATCCGCTTCTGCTTCATCATCATCAATCATCACCAACACCACACATCATCTGTAGCTGAAGTAATATGCATACACTATTTGTGCTAATAATTCACTTATAACCTTTATTTCTGTTTTAGGGGAGCAAACTGTGGCAACGTTTTTGACACGCATGCCAGCTGACGAAATCCCAAACAGAACTGCGCACTTGCTACAGTGGAGTCCAACCAACACCTGGGGGAGCCAATATTCCTCGACTCGAAAGGTCCCCTTCAATATTGGGACAAACATTAGTTTACTTTTCCAAATTTATAAAAACTTTTCCATTACATATTTATGTTCATCTGCAAATCTCTGGTACCCTTGACTCGGGTTTTTAACCCAAATCCCAAATACTCTTGAAAAAGAATTATCTTTGAATAAAATTGCATAACTGTATTGTTTATTACCAACGAGTAATGAGTGACCGGAGTATTCTCCTCATCTGGACCTGGTCTGGACCTGGTCTCAGGCATACATACTTTGGACTTTGTAAACTGTTGGTTTTGCACTTTACTTTTGTTTTCATTAAATCTGTGATTGTATCCCAAGACTGTGTTTCATTCATTTATTATTATTGTAGCTGAGGTTTGGGTATCGATTGTTTGTCTGGTCTAGGAGTCTGCTGTAGTCCGGACCAGAGCCCGGACTAGCCTAGCATAGTCGCTAACTCTCTATCCCTATGGCTGCTTCTGTCTGTCCCTCAGTCCTGTACTGCTCGAGTCGCCATATGGCGAGTTTAAACCCTGGATCCTTCTCCCAGGGTAGTGATGCATTAAATTGTAGTTGTAGCTTTGAAATCCAGGGTTGGTGAGTTAGAGCTGCTTCTCCGAGCAATCCAGTCTCGAGCGAGCGCTAGCATTAGCTATAGCCGTATCCTCACGGACCATAGACTGTATATATTAACGGACAAGTTACGATTTTCTACCATATACTTATGTACTTTTACTACATACATTATTTGTCAGTAAATTTGTATAACCGTGATACATTTATGAACAAGGATGGAGAGATTTGGTAAATAAAAAGGTTTTATTTTTTGTCAAAATAAATGTTTAGGCAGACAAGTTATGCATCGGATAGCCCTCCTCTGCAACCACTGCTACACAGGTTGCTGTTGCTACAGGTATGTCCGTGGCTTCGTGGGTTGTACAGAGCACAGCAGGTCAGCATTGAATTCACATGTTCAGTGTCCGAGCCATTCCTTTATTTTTCAATAACCGCTCGCGCTGTGCTGAATTTTCTATTAAACACTTGCTGTTAGTCTGTCACTCGGTGTCCTGAAAAGGTTGTAGGAGCCAGTTCTGCAGGGGTTAAGCAGAGTCCCCTCGGAGGTAATACCGCTGCTATCACGGATAATAAAATAACTCCATGCACGCACCAATATTACTAGTTACGCGTCCGGCGTAAATTACGTGGTCTCGCAACGCTGAGATACAAGGAGGCACTATTTTTGATGGAAAAGCACGCGAACTGAAGCGTGCCGTAAGGTGTAGAGTCGTTCCGTATCGTACTGACAGTGGAAAAGCGGCATAATAGTACTACTTGTGGGCTAAGGGGCTCTGGCCCTAAAAATGGGGTTAAAAGCTTGTAAAATTATTTTTTGGTTAAAAATGAATTTTTTCTCAATAGCTTTTAGGGTATTTGACCCACTCACCCCAAACCACTTTTAAATGATGGTAATATCTGTGGGCTATGGGGAAATTATTTTTAAAAGCCATTAAAATTATTATTTGGTTAAAAAAATATTTTTTCCGTAGTAGCTTTCAGGGCATTTGACCCACCCACCCCAAACCAAACCTGGTCCAGTGTTCCGCGACCTGGACAAAAACCACACTGCTCCTGAATTCGAGATTCGACCATTGTTCGAAGCCTCCTCTCCAGTACCTTGGAGTAGACCTCACCGGGGAGGTTGAGGAGTCCCAAGATAATTGGAACACACCCTCCGGTTCCCCTTCTTGTAGAGAGAGACCGGTGGAGTCGACCCCAGTAACAAGGTGGAGAAGCTGTTTGGTTCTGACCATTTTCTCTGCTCTTGTCCAAAGTAAAATGCAAAATGCTTCATTAGCATTTTTCAAAAGGTTAGCCTTACTCCAGTGGATTTTCACCTGATCTGCTTGGTTTGCACCATGAATCCCCTCTGGTGTTTTTTTTACACTGGTCTGAACAATCAACAATGTACCGCAGCAACATCTCAGGGAAAAAAGCAAGGCAAGTTTATTTGTATAGCACAATTCATACACAAGGCAATTCAATGTGCTGAACAAAGTAAGAAAGCATTAAAATCATAATCACAGAACATTAAAAATAAAGATAAAAACATAAAATCCCTCAGTTGTATGCACAGCTAAACAGAACTGTTTTTAATCTGGTTTTAAACATTGTCAGAGAGGGGGCCTGTCTCACATCTTCAGGAGGATTGTTCCAGATTTTAGCAGCATGAATCTGAAAAGCAGCCTCCCCATGTTTAGTTCTGACTCTGGGCACTAACAGGAGTCCAGTCCCTGTGCTCCTCAGAGTCCGGGCTGGTTCATATGGGACTAACATGTCACTAATATATTTTGGTGCGAGGCCATGGAGAGACTTGTAACGAGCAGAGCTGTTTTAAAGTCTATTCTCTGAGCCACAGGAAGCCAGTGCAGAGACCTGAGGACTGGACTAATATGGTCGTACTTCCTAGTTCTAGTCAGGACTCGAGCTGCTGCATTTTGAATGTACTGCAGCTGTTTTACAGCCTGTTTGGACAGACCTGTGAGCAGGCCATTGCAGTAGTCTAACCTACTGGAGACAAATGCATGGATAAGAATCTCCAAGTCTGCTTTAGACACTATGTTTTTGATCCTGGCAATGTTTTTTAGATGGTAAAAAGCTGCTGATGTTACTGATTTGATGTAGCTATTAAAATGTAAGTCTGAGTCCAGTATTACCCCTAGATTTCTGACCTTGTTTGAAGGTTTTAGGGAGAGAGACTGGAGGTGACAGATGACGCTCCCTTTGGTTCTGGGGACCAAAAACAATAATTTCAGTTTTGTCTGCGTTTAGCTGAAGGAAGTTGTTTTGCATCCACTCACTGATCTGTTGGATACAGTGAAGGAGTGAGTCCACTGGTCCATGTTCTCCTGCAGTCAGTGAGACATAGATCTGAGTGTCGTCTGCATAGTTGTGATAGGACACTTTGTTTCTGCGTATTAACTGACCTAACGGCAGCATGTAGAGATTGAACAGAAGAGGTTCCAGGATCGACCCCTGTGGTACTCCACAGGTCAGGGCCATATGATCTGAGACACAGTTTCCAATCTCCACAAAGTACTTCCTGTCTTCAAGGTAAGACCTAAACCAACTTAGGGCGGTGCCAGCGACACCAACCCAGTCCTCTAGTCTCTGTAAGAGGATCTCATGGTCGACAGTGTCAAAGGCAGCACTCAGATCTAACAAGATTAAGATTGAGACTTTGCCTGCGTCAGTGTTCAGCCGGATATGGTTTGTTACCTTGACGAGGGCAGTCTCAGTGCTGTGGTGGGGTCTAAAGCCGGACTGAAACATATCAAATGAGTTGTTGATTATAAGAAATCTAGTAAGCTGTAGGTAGACAACTTTCTCAAGGACTTTCCCCATAAATGGCAGATTTGAGATGGGACGATAGTTGTTAAGTACCGTAGCATCCAGACTGCTCTTTTTTAGCAGGGGCCTGATGACTGCAGTTTTCAGGGCCTTTGGGAATATTCCAGAATCAAGGGACATGTTTACTATCTGTGTGAGTGAAGGTAACAGACTGCTCAGAACAGACTTTAGAAATATAGTGGGTAGTACATCCGGGCTGCATGTGGAGGAGCTCAAACTGGAGATTATCTCTTGGACAGTTTGATCATTTACAGGTCCAAAGTGAGTTAGCTCAAAGAGCCTTTCTGGCTGTTGGATTGTTATCTGTGGATTGGAGACAATGGCGTTTTTGATGCCTTGAACCTTGTCATCCATTTGCAAACTCATTGCATTTACGTTTGGAAGTAAGCTCTAATGGCATCTGAACAGGGGGGTTCGTTAATCTATTAACTGTTGAGAACAGAACACGCAGATTGTTACTGCAGCCTTCAATCATTTCAGAAAAATGTCTTTCTCTCGTACTACGTAGCACCCGGTTAAACTCGCACAACTTATCTTTGAAGATCTCGTAATCAACCTGGAGGTTGGACTTGCGCCACTTCCGCTCGGCCCTCCGGCACTCTCTCTTTTGTGCCCTGACCGAGTCTGCTTTAGCCCACGGCGCCTTCTGCTTATTTTTCACTATTTTAAACTTCACAGGAGCGATGGTGTCCAGAACATTAACTCTGTCACCTCTAGTGTTTTGAAACAGTTCATCTACAGTAGAACACGATGCATTCTCAAAGTTTATCATTCCCATAAATAGTTCACTCGTATTTTCATTTATGTGTCTTCTTCGAACAGTTGCAGCGTCCACTGGTGGTTTGTTAGTGAAACACATGTTAAAAAATACACAGAAAAACACATGTCAAAACACAAGCTAAATAAACAATCATAAAGCACACAAAAAAAAATTCTGAGCTACTTAGGACTTGCAGCCATGTTTGTATTTTATTTATTTTATCTACCCATTTACTAGTGTTATTATTAATATTAGGCTGCTATTATTTTCTTTTTAGTGTCACATTTTAATGTTCTACTTTCTATTGTATTATTGTATTGTTTTGCTATGTGTGTCCTCTGGAGGAGCCCTCTGCACTGGGAGCTGGGGTCTGCTGTGGCTGCGGGGGTCTGACTCCTGGACCTGGCGGGGTATGGGGCCTCCTCGCCCCTCTGGGTCCTGTGCCGTTCCCTGTGGCTGCAGCCGGCTCTCTGCTCCTGGTGCAGATTGCTCCTTGGATGGCGCTTCTTCAGCCGGTTACATCTGCACCCAGCCCTATATCTTTTTATTGTTTTACCAATCACCTGATGTGACTTTATATTTGTGTGTGTGTGTGTACACGCATGTGGGTGTATATATAATAATAAATGTGGTTTTTGGGGGGTCTGCAGGGAGGTGGGGTTTAGGGCTGGGCATGTTGGATTGTTTTTGAGTAAACTGTAAAGCACTTAGTGTTGCATTTTTTTGTTTGAAAAGTGCTTTATAAATAAAATTAGATTTTTTTTTCAGCGCATTCTCTAGGAATAAAGGTTTAGCCTCTGTGGACTTCAAAAGGGACTAATTAAATAAATGGAGCTGGTGTCGGCTAATGCATGTAATGCATGCATTTTCCTGCGGTAGGGGCTGCCCAAGACCCATAGAAGGCAAAGTGATGTCACATTAGTTTGAACGGCGGAGAGAGGCGTAACTACGTCTGTTAATATTTACAGAGGAAATAAGAGGACAGTGACATGGACAAAGCTCCTATAATTAAAGCTGAGGTACCTAATGTTTTAATCTCATAAATATGTTTGTCCTAGCAAAATTCTCTGGCTGTCTTTGTCTTATTAGAAATAAGTTGTATATTTCTAATTTTGAAGAAACCCCTGAGTCAGTATTTGTCTCAGGGCTGAGAGCTGATTGACAACATGCATTTATAAAAGTTAGGTACAGCAGCTTTAACATGGTCCTCTCGGTGTACGGCTTATCTTCTCACAGCACGACTCCTGCTTCAGTACAGAGGCTCTGCTCTCTGCTCTGTGCTCTCTGCTCTGGCTCCAGGGAAAACTAAACCTCCTCAGATCCAGACCAGTCACATCTCATCATCGTGGCTGAAGTTTGTGTTTGCCCCGAGAGACTCTGGGCTCAGGTCTCTGTCCCCCTCTCTCCTCTCTCCGTCTCTGAGATCGCCCTGAAGCAGGTTGTTCTCCTGAATCTGTGTGGGCTCTGGATTCCAGCATTGCGTCGCTTTTTCTTATTCTTAAATCTTTTGTAAAAGTAAATTACACTATTATTCTTTATTAATGTTTACACAACTTTCTTTCTAATTTGATAAGGCTTGTCCTTTGTAAATTATGTTTTTTGTAAGTATTTTTCAATATTAGGAAATGCATTTAAACTCTAGATTTGTCAATGTAGGAAAATAACACGTGGGTTGTGTTTTGGGCTGAATAAACTTTAGTATTTATATATATATTCATGACATGTCTTTGTTGTGTTTGTGGCAGATCTACAAAGTCCATCTACAGAATGGGGTTCACCTGTGATCAGTGTGGAAAGACCTGCAGCTTTGCTTCTACACTAAAGATCCACTACAGAACTCATACTGGAGAAAAACCATACGAGTGTGATCTGTGTGGAACTGGTTTTACTACAAAAGGAAGTCTCAAACTCCACAGCAGAATCCACACGGGAGAAAAACCCTTCAGCTGTGACGTTTGTGATCAGAGTTTTACACAAGAGGGTCATCTCAAAGATCATCAGAGGATCCACACTGGAGAGAAACCATTTGAGTGTGACCAGTGTGAAAAAACATTTAGGATCAAACAGCAGCTCTCACAACATCAGCATGTCCACACAGGAGAGAGACCTCACCAATGTGACCAGTGTGAGAAGACCTTTACACAATTATCTCACCTAAATGTGCACTACAGAATCCACAATGGAGAGAAACCCTTCGTCTGTGGAGACTGTGGGAAGGAATTTAATCTGTCATCCTCCTACAAGAGACATGAGAGAATTCACACTGGAGAAAAACCATTTGCTTGTGACCTCTGCAGTAAAACCTTTAAAAGTGCATCACAGCGCACAGATCACCATCGGAGCCACACCGGAGAGAAGCCGTACGAGTGTGACCTGTGTGGAACAGGTTTTACCCAGAGAGGACATCTTAATACACACAAAAGAATACACACGGGAGAGAAACCCTTCATCTGTGACTTTTGTGATCAGAGTTTTAGACATGAACATACTCTCAAAGGTCATCAGAGGATCCACACAGGAGAAAAGCCATTTAAGTGTGAGGAGTGTGGAAAAACATTTATGAGAAAAGACCAGCTGTCACGACATCAGCGTGTCCACACAGGAGAGAAACCTTACCAATACAATACAATACAATACAATACAATTTATTCTTGTATAGCCCTAGGTCACAACAGAAGTCATCTCAGAGGACTTAACAAAACCATTGAAATCACCAACACAGGTCAGAGAATCAACAGTTAAAAACACATGAAGAATATAAAGCACACACAGAAGAAAATGTCCATACATGTTGTAGAATGCTAAAGTGTCCTGATCATCACCAATCCTTTCTGTTGGACACTAACTGTCCAACAAGACCCTCCTGCATCGACAAGGAAAAACTCTTAAAAAACCCAGTGGGAAAAAGTGAGAAACCTTGGAGGAGAACTAGGGAAACCCACAGGGAGGGAGACCCATATGAGAAAGGGATTCTGTGAAATGTGTGACAGCGGGCACTTGCTGTTATTTGGCCTCTAAGCACATTCAAGCGATGCACTCGAATGTGCACGTCCTGGTGCAGCTGCTGCCGCTTTGTAATGACAGCCGCGGCGCTCAGTGAAAGCACAGCTCTAACATGGTACCGAGCTCGGACCATATGCAGACAGAACCATGTTGCAAGTGCGGGTCTCCCTCGTATCTCCCGCGTTTCTCCCCTGTGTCTCTGACATGTCTCTCCCCTGACTCTTCCCAAAGCGCAACCAGCGCTCCCGAAATTAAAGCTCGGATACCTAAATTTTCCATTGCGTTAACGATGCATGCTGGTTGTGCACAAAACACACCACAACAGGTCATTTAAGTTTTTATTTTGCATACTTGAGAGCCCTGTGAGTCATTACTTGCCTTTTTGGGTTGAGAGTGGAATAAAAAAAAGAAAATATAGAAAAATCCACACTGTTACTTATTGCCAAACTCTTGTTAACTCATTGTATTGAGAAATACTATGTAACTTTTGACATTGGCCAAGTTATATAAATGATTCTGCAGTTCATGTATATGAATGTCTGTTTTTGATTGTCTATACCTTCTTATATAATTTAGAAAAAATGCCACCTCCACAAAAAAAGATAAAATATATCAGGAGCTTTTTTAACAGTTGGAAAGTAAGTAAGAGAAAGCACAAGTAATAGCAAATTATGAATTGTGATGATTAATCTTCTGTTAACATACATAGGAAACTCAACCAACAAGAGTGAACAATATAGGGAATGTTGAGGTAGAAGCAACAGGCCCTTCAGTGCATCAGGTGAGGTTGGAATTTTGTAGGTATGCATGGGACTATGAATTGTTTTTAGAGATTGATCGTATATGTCAAACAATGTAGTGAGCTACTCACTGTAGATTCTAATTCAATATTTTCTCCTCTGTTTTTATTTATTATAGGAAATTGAAAGATCAGAGCATGATTTATTTCAAGTATCGAGAGCAGTTCCTGAACTGTTAGAGCCTCAGGTGAGGGCTATTATGTAGATTTGGATTAGGTTTAAGTCAGTATAGAATCATACTAAAGTTAAAGAACATCATTTGGTTGGAAATTACCTATGCCAATTACAACATATTTTACTACTATAATGATGCAAACATTCTGAGAGATATAATGGAAATTCAAGAAGGAGATAAAGACAAGGACAAGACAGGACTCCAGGTGAGGTTAGGATTAAGCAGTTAAAATCTTAGACCCATCAACCAATTCTAGTTTCATGAGATATTTAGCGACTGGTGTACCATGCCTAGGTTTCATTTTATTCAATGTAGAATGTGTGTTTTTATTAATACCATAAAGGAAAGTCAGACAAACA
This sequence comes from Knipowitschia caucasica, assembly GCA_964034765.1. Classification (NCBI taxonomy): domain Eukaryota; kingdom Metazoa; phylum Chordata; class Actinopteri; order Gobiiformes; family Gobiidae; genus Knipowitschia; species Knipowitschia caucasica. The sequence continues at coordinate 3,822,636 of OZ035825.1, forward strand.
GGGAATGTGCAGTGCTGGTAGAGGATGAGGAAGTGGCTGGACCTTCAGGGCTTCAGGTGAGGTTGAAAGTATTTATTTGGTTTTGTTGGTGGTTTTATTTTGTATATGATTAGATCTGATTTGTTTAATGTACTACATGTGTTTTATTTATTATAGGGAACTCAGGTATTCAGGGAAGATGTAGTGCAGGCAGATATCGAAGCTGGGCTTCAGGTGAGGCTGGAATTATGAAGATAAAATATGGGATTTTTTAAAGTTTCATAACAGTGTATTTGCTATTTAGGAGGCAGCCAATGAGAGTCACTCTCAAGAAAGTGTCAGGGACAGCATATTTGAGATAGGTTGTTAACCATATCAGCCTGATCCTGAATACAGGATATACTTACTATCTTATTTACTATAAACATTTAAGCCATCTTGTGGACAAAGTTAGAATGAATGCAACACAAAACTCAGAAGCTCTGATCCAATTGATTTTGTTTTAACTATTAGAAAAAATCCTTAACTGCTTCTCATTCAGTCTACAGCTGAGTTTAGTATAGAAGGCAACACACTATTGCAAATAAAGTGTGTGATTACACAACAAATTCTGGGGGAGAAACTCTGGACCCCGTGTCAATGGGTGTAGACTCAGGTCGTAGTGAATGTCCCCACCAAGATTGGAACCAAACCTACACCATTGGTGTGAAACATGAAGAAAAGCCTGATATAGGACCTTTAAAGTTGAATAGTATTGAGTTCGAGCCCTGCGAAGGGCATTCTTGTAGTTTCGGAGACCTGCTTTCCACTCCCTGTGGACAGGCTCTGAGTGGGAGTGGCGATATAGCCTCTCCAATTTTCTGACGTCCTGTTTTAAAGTGTGGAGTTGAACACTGTACCAGGGCGACGATGATCTAATCCTAATAGTTTTCTGTTTTAAAGGAGCTGCTGCATTTAATGCAGATTTTAAAGACTCCATAGTGTTGTCCACCGTTTGGTCAATGACTGAGGGACTGCAGCTGCTGTGAACAGGTTCACCTGCAGCAGTATTCAACATAGGCTGTATTAGTTCTTTGAACCTTGTGATAGATTTATCATTTAAGGTTCTTAATCATTTAAGGGACTAAGAAGTTGGTGTGTGATATAATCGCAACACCACCGCCGCGACCTGTAGTTCTGGCTTTCTGGTAGTTAACATGCGTCGGAGGAGTGCACTCATTCAATCTAACGTAGTCGTCCTGTTGGAGCCAAGTCTCCGAGAGCGCAAACAAATCCAAGCCCTTGTCTATAATAAGTTCGTTTATGAGAAGCGATTTAGACGAGATTGATCTGACGTTCATTAATCCACATTTAACAACCCTACTTTTAGAACTATTTCTGTCTGTCTGAACTTTTATTAAGTTACTGTGTCTGACACCCATGTCCACATGTCCATGCTCCACACATGCAGCGCTCCACACATGCAGCGCTCCGCACATGCAGCGCTCCGCACATGCAGCGCTCCGCACATGCAGCGCTCCGCACATGCAGCGCTCCGCACATGCAGTGCTCCACATCTCTCCGCTCCCACCCGTGCAGCCTACAACAGTCACATGTATCTCTGTGATTAAATACACATTGTGGTAACGTGAGCGCTCTGCCTGCTGCGCTAACTTCCCCAACTCACCCCATCAGTTCAAACAAAGTGGATGAGATTAGCCACACACACAGACCTAAACAATGCAGGTTCAATATATTAAAATAATAATAACAATAATTGTTATCTATAATACACTTTATATTTGGCCGTATGTTGAATCATACTGGAGCTTTTGAACGTACTGGAGCTTTTGAATGCTCCTGCCAGGGATCCCGATGAGGAGTGCGTTGCAGTAGTCCAACCTGGAGGAGACAAAGGCATGAACGAGCTTCTCTGCAGCCGGGAGAGAGAGAGAAGAGCGGAGTTTCAAAATGTTACGGAGGTGGAACAAGGAAGTTTTGCAGATGTGATTTATGTGATTTTCAAAGGAAAGGTGGGGTCAAACTTGACCCCGAGATTGGTTACAAAGGGAGAGAGGGGAATGCTGTGGCCTAAGAGAGAGACTGAGGTGATGGGAGAAGAGTGAAGTTGATGGGGAGTTTTGAATGGCTTCTTTTTTGAGCCATTCAGCTGCAGGAAGTTTCGCCTCATCCATGCCCCATCTCCTCCAGGCAGGAGGTAAGACAGGAGAGAGATGCAGAGGGAACACCAGTGTGTTCAACCTGGTATAAACACCAGTAATGGGTCCAGCAGCACTGATACACCGGCGCATGTGCCGAGTTCATTTAGCGAAACCCCGAAAAAGACACGTGACCGATACAGATGCAGTGTCGCTTGTCACCGACGCGCCAAACTGTGTTTGAAGGTGCCGCATCTGCCAGTGTCACCGGGATGAATCTCTCTCAGAAAAAGAAAATAACTCTTTCAAAAATTAAAAACGTCCCGTTCTACAGCATCAAAATGGAGCCCGCCACTAAATAAAGTATTCTGCAGTGTGGGATCATTTTGACTTGTTAACAGCAAATAAGATAGAGTTTGTAATTCATATTTCACGCTTTATCTACAACCAATAATAATTCATGTGATACAGGTTAGCTATTTTCAAAGCAGGGCGGCATGGTGGCCAAGCACATAGCACCTTCACCTCACGGCAAGAAGGATGTGAGTTCGAATCCCAGTCGGAGCAGGACCTTGGTAGATACGTTAGAGTTGAAATCACAGTCAATCTTTATTGCAATCAACTGAGTTCAGTCGGCAACATCAGGTTAAGAATGTGCTTCAGGAGTTCAAGTGGAGTTAATGTCCAATTTATTTCTAAGGTTTTTTCAAGTATACTTTTGTTGCCAGGGTTTACAGTGCATGGCAACATTTGGACATGCTTATTATTTTGAATAAAAATATATAAAACACTCAATGACATCTTTCTTATAAACACATTCACAACTATCACTTTAATGTTCACATAAATGTTAAATAATAACACAGACAATGCAGTAACGTAACGTGCAGGTAAGTAAAGGTCATTGAATCAGTGAGTACGATGCAATGATGTATAAGATCCACCAGGCGTCGCTATAGAGCAGCACAAGCAACACTGCTGCGGCACAGATCAATACAGTTTGTTGGATGTGCCGAAACGATACGTGACGTTTCATTTACCCGTCACTAGTTACTACACTGGGCTCTTTAAGTTTTGTGAACACCAGCGGGCTGTGTGCTCCTGACCACGGCTTCGCTTGTTAATAGCACGTTACAGTCACAGGTGCGTTATGCAGAACTTAAAGATGCGTCACTGCGCCCGCCCATGAATTACAAACCGTGACATTACCCATGAACATAAATACTACTACCCCCGTATTTGTGACTATTCCCAAAGAACCAAACATGCAGAGTATTAAAAATGTTTAGGTACAAATATTTGGAGTTGATACATTTATGTTATTGTCGCTTGAAGTTAGATGGAGCAATGGTACAATTTAGTGTGGAGTGAGCCACTTCTAAAGAGCAGTGTCAGACATCTCCTGTGTTCAAGTCCTTTTTACTGATCTTATTATTATGGATGTTCCTCTCTCATCAGCAAACACACCTGATACAAATGACTAGGAAGTGATGCACAAACGAGGCCATAGCAAATATATCAATCATTTATAATAATCATTTATCGCACACATGTGTAATTGTTTACATCAAATATCAAAACAAATGATTACTGCCAATACAACTGTTATAACAGAGAAAGTCCGTAACAAAAGCCTTGTCTTTGGGTTTTCAGAATGAAGATTGTGAGAGCTCCACTGATGCTTCCCCAGCGTTGAGACCAGTGGGGGAGGGTCCCAGTTCAAAAGTGGCCAAAATGACGTGCGCTGACATGCTGCAATACCACTCCGGGCCGATGGGGGGGGACCCAGAAGAAGAATTAGCCAATGCTAACATATAGCGTTAGCAGACCTCTCGGGCGGCACGGTGGCTGAGTGCATAGCACTCACGCCTCTCAGCAAGAAGGTCCTGGGTTCGAATCCCGGCCGGACCAGGGCCTTTCTGAGTGGAGTTTGCATGTTCTCCCCGTGTCTGCGTAGGTTTCCTCCGGGTACTCCGGTTTCCCCTACCACTAAAAATATGTATAATAGGATTGGCATGCGCCTCCTGTTCGGCGACCCCGCTCCAATCTCTCTGTGGAGTGAGAGGACAAGTGCCCAAAAATAACAATTGTAAACCGCTTTGTGACTCTGGTCTGTGAAAGGCGGTATATAAATAAAGATTACTTACTTACTTACTTACTTACTTACCTCTCAAAAACGTCTTTACAGGATAGACCAAAAGTTGGCTCTTGGCCCAAAGCTCCGTTCCACATGTGTGTCAATGCTGAGGGGGGTGTTTTGGTCCACTCTAGTTTACTTGCTGTGAATTTCTGAAGTCTCTCGTTCAAATGACTGGAGCTGCGCCGGCTGACGCATGCGCAGATGTGTTTTTTCACAATTTTTTTGTGGGCGGGACTACTCGCGGCCATTTTGGATAGCTCCAGTAGAGCACATTATTTGGCCCATTAGTTAGAACGGCGGAGATAGGCGTGACTCTGTCCGTTAATATATACAGTCTGTTCTCGGCTTGAACACTGCCCAACCCTCGCTGTCAGCACCAGAAGAATAGTCCGACAATGTTCTATTTGATCCCCAAACAGACCTCCGATATGGCAATAGAGGGGGGTATTTATCGCCTCAAATGTTATTAGAAGTAACTTTTATGTCCTAATTAAAGCGTGTTTTAAACTTTTTTCCTTCCACCTCGGCCGCTGTGTCCTTCCCTCTCCGCTCTGAGTTGTGTTGAGTTGAACAGAGAAGCCTCGCCCCAAAACGCTCTCTTCCCTCCAGAACTCTGTCCAGAACGCTGTCCAGAACTCTGTCCAGAACTCTGTCCAGAACGCTGTCCAGAACGCTGTCCAGAACGCTGTCCAGAACACTGTCCAGAACACTGTCCAGAACTCTGTCCAGAACGCTGTCCAGAACGCTGTCCAGAACGCTGTCCAGAACGCTGTCCAGAACTCTGTCCAGAACGCTGTCCAGAACGCTGTCCAGAACGCTGTCCAGAACGCTGTCCAGAACACTGTCCAGAACACTGTCCAGAACTCTGTCCAGAACACTGTCCAGAACGCTGTCCAGAACGCTGTCCAGAACGCTGTCCAGAACGCTGTCCAGAACGCTGTCCAGAACGCTGTCCAGAACGCTGTCCAGAACGCTGTCCAGAACGCTGCCCAGAACGCTGTCCAGAACGCTGTCCAGAACGCTGCCCAGAACGCTGTCCAGAACACTGTCCAGAACGCTGTCCAGAACGCTGTCCAGAACGCTGTCCAGAACGCTGCCCAGAACGCTGTCCAGAACGCTGTCCAGAACGCTGTCCAGAACGCTGCCCAGAACGCTGCCCAGAATGCTGTCCAGAACACTGTCCAGAACGCTGTCCAGAACGCTGTCCAGAACACTGCCCAGAACACTGTCCAGAACGCTGTCCAGAACGCTGTCCAGAACGCTGTCCAGAACACTGTCCAGAACGCTGTCCAGAACACTGCCCAGAACACTTTCCAGAACACTGCCCAGAACGCTGGAGACTGGTGGAAAAGGACCCCTGGTTCTTAGGCTGTGAACGGTCCACTCAAAGCCCAGTTTTGAGAGCTCTTTTCTGGGGAGACAGGTCAGACAGTCTGGTTCTTCCACCCCTATACAGGTTTAATTTTAACCCCAGCCCCACTACGCGCAGGCGCACAAGAAGCGCACGCGCACACACACACACACGCAGGCACGCACGCACACACACACACACACACAAATATTTTGAGTGACTTCCTGTGACTATCGTCTGATCTCGTGGCTGTTTGTGTGAAGTGTGTCCTGCAGACCACAGAGAAGGCCCTGTGCTCTGGGTTTAAGACCACAGAGAAGGCCCTGTGCTCTGGGTTTAAGACCACAGAGAAGGCCCTGTGCTCTGGGTTTAAGACCACAGAGAAGGCCCTGTGCTCTGGGTTTAAGACCACAGAGAAGGCCCTGTGCTCTGGGTTTAAGACCACAGAGAAGGCCCTGTGCTCTGGGTTTAAGACTAAAGAGAAGGCCCTGTGCTCTGGGTTTAAGACTAAAGAGAAGGCCCTGTGCTCTGGGTTTAAGACTAAAGAGAAGGCCCTGTGCTCTGGGTTTAAGACTAAAGAGAAGGCCCTGTGCTCTGGGTTTAAGACCACAGAGAAGGCCCTGTGCTCTGGGTTTAAGACCTCAGAGATGGCCCTGTGCTCTGGGTTTAAGACTAAAGAAAAGGCCCTGTGCTCTGGGTTTAAGACCACAGAGAAGGCCCTGTGCTCTGGGTTTAAGACCTCAGAGATGGCCCTGTGCTGTGGGTTTTAGACCACAGAGAAGGCCCTGTGCTCTGGGTTTAAGACCACAGAGAAGGTCCTGTGCTCTGGGTTTTAGACCACAGAGAAGGCCCTGTGCTCTGGGTTTAAGACCACAGAGAAGGCCCTGTGCTCTGGGTTTAAGACCACAGAGAAGGCCCTGTGCTCTGGGTTTAAGACCACAGAGAAGGCCCTGTGCTCTGGGTTTAAGACCACAGAGAAGGCCCTGTGCTCTGGGTTTAAGACCACAGAGAAGGCCCTGTGCTCTGGGTTTAAGACCACAGAGAAGGCCCTGTGCTCTGGGTTTAAGACTAAAGAGAAGGCCCTGTGCTCTGGGTTTAAGACCACAGAGAAGGCCCTGTGCTCTGGGTTTAAGACCACAGAGAAGGCCCTGTGCTCTGGATTCAAGACCACAGCGAAGGCCCTGTGCTCTGGGTTTTAGACCACAGAGAAGGCCCTGTGCTCTGGGTTTTAGACCACAGAGAAGGCCGTGTGCTCTGGGTTTAAGACCACAGAGAAGGCCCTGTGCTCTGGGTTTGATACCACAGAGAAGGCCCTGTGCTCTGGGTTTGAGACCACAGAGAAGGCCCTGTGCTCTGGGTTTGAGACCACAGAGAAGGCCCTGTGCTCTGGGTTTGAGACCACAGAGGCCCTGTGCTCTGGGTTTAAGACCACAGAGAAGGCCCTGTGCTCTGGGTTTAAGACCACAGAGAAGGCCCTGTGCTCTGGGTTTAAGACCACAGAAGAAGGCCCTGTGCTCTGGGTTTGAGACCACAGAGAAGGCCCTGTGCTCGGGGTTTAAGACTAAAGAGAAGGCCCTGTGCTCTGGGTTTAAGACCACAGAGAAGGCCCTGTGCTCTGGGTTTAAGACCACAGAGAAAGCCCTGTGCTCTGGGTTTAAGACCACAGAGAAGGCCCTCTTACACACACACACAGAGACACACACACACACACACACAGACACACACACACACACAAACACAAATTGACTATTTAAAGACATGGTTTTTACATTTGAACTATTTTGATGTTGTTTTATTATTTTTTTTTTTTTAAACAATTATAACACATTTATAAACATCCTGATCCCAGGACTTTCTCTGGTCTCTCTCTCTGGTCTCTCTCTCTGGTCTCTCTCTGGTCTCTCTCTGGTCTCTCTCTCTGGTCTCTCTCTGGTCTCTCTCAGATCTCTCTCTGGTCTCTCTCTGGTCTCTCTCTGGTCTCTCTCTGGTCTCTCTCTGGTCTCTCTCTCTGGTCTCTCTCTGGTCTCTCTCTGGTCTCTCTCTCTGGTCTCTCTCTGGTCTCTCTCTGGTCTCTCTCTCTGGTCTCTCTCTAGTCTCTCTCTCTGGTCTCTCTCTGGTCTCTCTCTCTGGGCTCTCTCTGATCTCTCTCTGGTCTCTCTCTAGTCTCTCTCTGGTCTCTCTCTGATCTCTCTCTGGTCTCTCTCTAGTCTCTCTCTCTGGTCTCTCTCTGGTCTCTCTCTGATCTCTCTCTGGTCTCTCTCTAGTCTCTCTCTCTGGTCTCTCTCTGGTCTCTCTCTCTGGTCTCTCTCTGGTCTCTCTCTAGTCTCTCTCTCTGGTCTCTCTCTGGTCTCTCTCTCTCTCTGGTCTCTCTCTGGTCTCTCTCTGGTCTCTCTCTAGTCTCTCGCTCTGGTCTCTCTCTGGTCTCTCTCTAGTCTATCTCTCTGGTCTCTCTCTGGTCTCTCTCTAGTCTCTCTCTCTGGTCTCTCTCTGGTCTCGCTGGTCTCTCTCTGGTCTCTCTCTGGTCTCGCTGGTCTCTCTCTGGTCTCTCTCTGGTCTCTCTCTAGTCTCTCTCTCTGGTCTCTCTCTGGTCTCTCTAGTCTCTCTCTCTGGTCTCTCTCTGGTCTCTCTCTGGTCTCTCTCTAGTCTCTCTCTCTGGTCTCTCTCTGGTCTCTCTGTTCTCTCTCTGGTCTCTCTCTAGTCTCTCTCTAGTCTCTCTCTCTGGTCTCTCTCTGGTCTCTCTCTAGTCTCTCTCTCTGGTCTCTCTCTGGTGTCTCTCTGGTCTCTCTCTGGTCTCTCTCTGGTCTCTCTCTGGTCTCTCTCTAGTCTCTCTCTCTGGTCTCTCTCTGGTCTCTCTCTGGTCTCTCTCTGGTCTCTCTCTGGTCTCTCTCTGGTCTCTCTCTGGTCTCTCTCTGGTCTCTCTCTGGTCTGATTCGTTCAAACATTTCACATTTACGAGGCCCTTTCTGTCGGACCAACGACCTGTTACTATGGAAACAGAGAAGTTAGAGACCCGAGCTTTAAATGGAAGAGACTGAGCAGTTCGTGGAAACGTTTACATCAGATTAAAACATTTCCGTCTTCAGAAAAAGTGACGATGACGAGATAAGAACATGTTCAAGAGACAGCGATCAGTGAGACCAGACCCAAACCAGACCAAGTCCTGGTTTAGACTGGCTTCAGTCCTGGTTTAGTCCTGGTTTAGTCCTCGTTTAGTCCGGCTTCAGACCTGCTTCACACCTGCTTCAGACCTGCTTCAGACCTGGTTCAGACCTGGTTCAGACCTGCTTCAGACCTGGTTCAGACCTGGTTCAGACCTGGTCCAGTCCTGGTCCTGACCATGGCCATCAGAGTCCTGATTCTGTCCCTTTGCTGTCTGGGTAAGTGTTTGAATTCTCTTGTTCTATTTTTCAGACTTTTTGTTTGGTTCAAACGTAAACAGAGAAGTTGCTTCTGAACCAGAGCTTTTTAAAAAGTGTAGATTTTAGAAAACATTGTGTTGAAGCTGAAGACCCTTTAATCTACCTCTTTATGTGACAAGGTTATTATTGGGGCGACAGTAGCTCAGTTGGTAGAGCATTGGCCTTTGGGCCTGAAGGTTGTGGGTTCGAGCCCACCATAAGACCTACTTCACGACTCCCACTGATGACTGCTGTCGTTGTGTCCTTGGGCAAGACACTTAACCCCACTTTGCCTGAAGCTCCCACTGAAAGATCTCAGCTCCTGTGGACTCACCACCTGCAGGAGGATCAGTGAGGGGCTGGTGCTCTTTGTACTGGGTGCAGCTCTGACTGCCACCCCCCCGACCCAGAAATGGATTAAGGGGAAGAAAATGGATGGATGGATGGATGGTTTTTATTGTCGGCTTTGAATAAATAGATTAAAAACAACCAAACTAAACTTTGTAGATCCTTGTTTGTTGGTGATTTAGGTCCCCGAGCTTTAGCCTCAGAGTTGCAGAGGAGGCGGTGGGGGCCGTCTCCATGGAGACAGCAGAGACTGTGAAACATATCAGTCAGAATGAGAGAAAGTGAAGGAGGAATGGGCTCTGGACTTTCTCTGGTCTCTCCATGGTCTCTATCTGGTCTTTCTCTGGTCTCTCTCTGGTCTCTCTCTGGTCTCTCTATCTGGTCTCTCTCTGGTCTCTCTCTGGTCTCTCACTGGCCTCTCTCGGGTCTCTCTCTGGTCTTTCTCTGGTCTCTTTCTGGACTCTCTCTGGTCTCCCTCTGGTCTCTCCATGGTCTCTCTCTGGTCTCTCTCTGGTCTCCCTCTGTTCTCCCTCTGGTCTCTCTCCGGTAACTCTCTGGTCTCTCTCAAGTCTCTCTCTGGTCTCTCTCTGGTCTCTCTATCTGGTCTCTCTCTGGTCTCTCTCTGGTCTCTCTCTGGTCTCTCTCTGGTCTATCTCTAGTCTCCCTCTGGACTCTCTCTGGTCTCTATCAGGTCTCTCTGGTAGCTCTCTGGTCTCTCTCTGGTCTCTCTCTGGTCTCTCTCTGGCCTTTCTCTGGTCTCCCTCTGTTCTCCCTCTGGTCTCTCTCCGGTCTCTCTCTGGCCTCTCTCTGGTCTCTATCAGGTCTCTCTGGTCTCTCTCTGGCCTCTCTCTGGTCTCTCTCTGGTCTCCCTCTGGTCTCCCTCTGGTCTCCCTCTGGTCCCCCTCTGTTCTCTCTCTGGTCTCTCTCTGGTCTCCCTCTGGTCTTTCCATGGTCTCTCTCTGGTCTCTCTCTGGTCTCCCTCTGGTCTCTCTCTGATCTTTCTCTGGTCTCCCTCTGGTCTCTCCATGGTCTCTATCAGGTCTCTCTGGTAGCTCTCTGGTCTCTCTCTGGTCTCTCTATCTGGTCTCTCTCTGGTCTCTCTCTGGTCTCTCACTGGCCTCTCTCGGGTCTCTCTCTGGTCTCTCTCTGGTCTCTTTCTGGTCTCTCTCTGGTCTCTCTCTGGTCTCTCCTCTGGTCTCTCTCTGGTCTCTCTCTGGTCTCCCTCTGTTCTCCCTCTGGTCTCTCTCCGGTAACTCTCTGGTCTCTCTCAAGTCTCTCTCTGGTCTCTCTCTGGTCTCTCTATCTGGTCTCTCTCTGGTCTCTCTCTGGTCTCTCTCTGGTCTATCTCTAGTCTCCCTCTGGACTCTCTCTGGTCTCTATCAGGTCTCTCTGGTAGCTCTCTGGTCTCTCTCTGGTCTCTCTCTGTTCTCCCTCTGTTCTCCCGCTGGACTCTCTCTGGTCTCTCTCTGGCCTCTCTCTGGTCTCTATCAGGTCTCTCTGGTCTCCCTCTGGCCTCTCTCTGGCGTCTCTCTGGTCTATCTCTGGTCTCCCTCTGGTCTCCCTCTGGTCCCCCTCTGTTCTCTCTCTGGTTTCTCTCTGGTCTCCCTCTGGTCTTTCCATGGTCTCTCTCTGGTCTCTCTCTGGTCTCCCTCTGGTCTCTCTCTGATCTTTCTCTGGTCTCCCTCTGGTCTCTCCATGGTCTCTATCAGGTCTCTCTGGTAGCTCTCTGGTCTCTGTCTGGTCTCTCTCTGGTCTCTCTCTGGCCTCTCTCTGGTCTCCCTCTGGTCTCCCTCTGTTCACCCTCTGGTCTCTCTTCGGTCTCTCTCTGGTCCCTCTCTGGTCTATCTCTAGTCTCCCTCTGGTCTCTCTCTGATCTCTCTCTGGTCTCTCTCAGGTCTCCCTCTGTTCTCCCTCTGTTCTCCCTCTGATCTCTCTCCGGTCTCTCTCTGGTCTCTCTCTGGTCTCTCTCAAGTCTCTCTGGTCTCTCTCTGGTTTCTTTCTGGTCTCTCTCTGGTCTCTCCCTGGTCTCTCCGGTCTCTCTCTGGTCTCTCTCTGGGCTTTCTTCGGTCTTTCTCTCTCTGGTCCCTCTTCGGTCTATCTTTAGTCTCTCTCGTCTTCCTCTGGTCTATCTCTGGTCTCTCTCTGGTTTCTCTCTGGTCTCTCTCTCTGGTCTCTCTTTGGTCTCCCTCTGGTTTCTCTCTCTCTAGTCTCTCTCTGGCCTCTCTCTGGTCTCTCTTTAGTCTCTCTCTGGTCTCTCTTTAGTCTCTCTGGTGTCTATCTCTGGTCTCTCTTCGGTCTTTCTCTCTCTTGTCTTCCTCTGGTCTATCTCTGGTCTCTCTTTAGTCTCTCTTTAGTCTCTCTTTAGTCTCTCTGGTGTCTCTCTAGTCTCTCTCTGGTCTCTCTCTGGTCACTCTCTGGTCTCTCTCTGGTCTCTCTCTGGTCTCTCTCTGGTCACTCTCTGGTCTCTCTCTGGTCTCTCTCTGGTCTCTCTCTGGTCTCTCTCTGTTCTCTCTCTGGTCTCTCTCCCTCTGGTCTCTCTCTCTGGTCTCTCTCTGGTCTCTCTTTAGTCTCTCTGGTGTCTCTCTCTGGTCTCTCTTCGGTCTTTCTCTCTCTTGTCTTCCTCTGGTCTCTCTTTAGTCTCTCTTTAGTCTCTCTTTAGTCTCTCTGGTGTCTCTCTGGTCTCTCTCTGGTCACTCTCTGGTCACTCTCTGGTCTCTCTCTGGTCTCTCTCTGGTCTCTCTCTGGTCTCTCTCTGTTCTCTCTCTGGTCTCTCTCTCTCTGGTCTCTCTCTCTGGTCTCTCTCTCTGGTCTCTCTTTGGTCTCCCTCTGGTTTCTCTCTCTCTGGTCTCTCTCTGGCCTCTCTCTGGTCTCTCTCTCTGGTCTCTCTCTCTGGTCTCTCTCTGGTCTCTCTCTGGTCTCTCTCTGGTCACTCTCTGGTCTCTCTCTGGTCTCTCTCTGGTCTCTCTCTCTCTGGTCTCTCTCTGGTCTCTCTCTCTGGTCTCTCTCTGGTCTCTCTCTGGTCTCTCTCTGGTATCTCTCTGGTCACTCTCTGGTCTCTCTCTGGTCTCTCTCTGGTCTCTCTCTCTCTGGTCTCTCTCTCTGGTCTCTCTCTCTGGTCTCTCTCTCTGGTCTCGCTCTGGTCTCTCTCTCTGGTCTCTCTCTCTGGTCTCTCTCTCTGCTCTCTCTCTGGTCTCTCTTTGGTCTCCCTCTGGTCTCTCTCTCTGGTCTCTCTCTCTGGTCTCTCTCTCTGGTCTCTCTCTGGTCTCTCTCTGGTCTCTTTCTGGTCCCTCTGGTCTCTCTCTGGTCTCCCTCTGTTCTCCCTCTGTTCTCCCTCTGATCTCTCTCCGGTCTCTCTCTGGTCTCTCTCAAGTTTCTCTGGTCTCTCTCTGGTTTCATTCTGGTCTCTCTCTGGTCTCTCCCTGGTCTCTCCGGTCTCTCTCTGGTCTCTCTCTGGTCTTTCTTCGGTCTTTCTCTCTCTGGTCCCTCTTCGGCCTATCTTTAGTCTCTCTCGTCTTCCTCTGGTCTATCTCTGGTCTCTCTCTGGTTTCTCTCTGGTCTCTCTCTCTGGTCTCTCTTTGGTCTCCCTCTGGTTTCTCTCTCTCTAGTCTCTCTCTGGCCTCTCTCTGGTCTCTCTTTGGTCTCCCTCTGGTCTCTCTCTCTGGTCTCTCTCTGGACACTCTTTAGTCTCTCTGGTGTCTCTCTCTGGTCTCTCTTCGGTCTTTCTCTCTCTTGTCTTCCTCTGGTCTCTCTTTAGTCTCTCTGGTCTCTCTTTGGTCTCCCTCTTGTCTCTCTCTCTGGTCTCTCTCTAGTCTCTCTCTGGTCTCTCTGTGGTCTCTCTCTCTCTGGTCTCTCTTTGGTTTCTCTCTCTCTAGTCTCTCTCTGGCCTCTCTCTGGTCTCTCTTTGGTCTTCCTCTGGTCTCTCTCTGGTCTCTCTTCGGTCTTTCTCTCTCTTGTCTTCCTCTGGTCTCTCTTTAGTCTCTCTTTAGTCTCTCTTTAGTCTCTGTGGTGTCTCTCTGGTGTCTCTCTGGTCTCTCTCTGTTCTCTCTCTGGTGTCTCTCTGGTCACTCTCTGGTCTCTCTCTGGTCTCTCTCTGGTCTCTCTCTGTTCTCTCTCTGGTCTCTCTCCCTCTGGTCTCTCTCTCTGGTCTCTCTCTGGTCTCTCTTTAGTCTCTCTGGTGTCTCTCTGGTCTCTCTCTGTTCTCTCTCTGGTCTCTCTCCCTCTGGTCTCTCTCTCTGGTCTCTCTCTGGTCTCTCTTTAGTCTCTCTGGTGTCTCTCTGGTCTCTCTCTGGTCTCTCTCTGGTCACTCTCTGGTCTCTCTCTGTAAATAAAGATTACTTACTTACTTACTTACTCTCTGGTCTCTCTCTGGTCTCTCTCTGTTCTCTCTCTGGTCTCTCTCTGTTCTCTCTCTGGTCTCTCTCTCTGCTCTCTCTCTCTGGTCTCTCTTTGGTCTCCCTCTGGTTTCTCTCTCTCTGGTCTCTCTCTGGCCTCTCTCTGGTCACTCTCTGGTCTCTCTCTGGTCTCTCTCTGGTCACTCTCTGGTCTCTCTCTGGTCTCTCTCTGGTCTCTCTCTCTCTCTCTGGTCTCTCTCTCTGGTCTCTCTCTGGTATCTCTCTGGTCACTCTCTGGTCTCTCTCTGGTCTCTCTCTGGTCTCTCTCTCTCTGGTCTCTCTCTCTGGTCTCTCTCTCTGGTCTCTCTCTGGTCTCTCTCTGGTCTCTCTCTCTGGTCTCTCTCTCTGGTTCTCTCTCTCTGGTCTCTCTCTCTGCTCTCTCTCTGGTCTCTCTTTGGTCTCCCTCTGGTCTCTCTCTGGTCTCTCTCTCTGGTCTCTCTCTCTGGTCTCTCTCTCTGGTCTCTCTCTCTGGTCTCTCTCTGGTCTCTTTCTGGTCTCTCTCTTGTCTCTCCCTGGTCTCGCTCTCTGGTCTCTCTCTGGTCTCTCTCTGGCCTCTCTCTGGTCTCTCTCTGTTCTCTCTCTGGTCTCTCTCTGGTCACTCTCTGGTCTCTCTCTGGTCTCTCTCTGGTCTCTCTCTGTTCTCTCTCTGTTCTCTCTCTGGTCTCTCTCTGTTCTCTCTCTGGTCTCTCTCTCTGGTCTCTCTCTCTGGTCTCTCTTTGGTCTCCCTCTGGTTTCTCTCTCTCTGGTCTCTCTCTGGCCTCTCTCTGGTCACTCTCTAGTCTCTCTCTGGTCTCTCTCTGGTCACTCTCTGGTCACTCTCTGGTCTCTCTCTGGTCTCTCTCTGGTCTCTCTCTCTCTGGTCTCTCTCTCTGGTCTCTCTCTCTGTTCTCTCTCTGGTCTCTCTCTGGTATCTCTCTGGTCACTCTCTGGTCTCTCTCTGGTCTCTCTCTGGTCTCTCTCTGGTCTCTCTCTCTGGTCTCTCTCTCTGGTCTCTTTCTGGTCTCTCTCTTGTCTCTCCCTGGTCTCTCTCTCTGGTCTCTCTCTGGTCTCTCTCTGGGGTCTCTCTCTGGTCTCTCTCTGGTTTTTCAGTGTTCCTCAGTTGTGTGTCGCCCTGTGTCATGTGACCCACAGTCGACATTTTGTAACACAACTTCTCTGTGTGCAGGGGTCCTGGGAGACACACACAACTCATCGGGTAACACACACACACACACACAGACACACTCACACACAAACACACACACACAGATACACACACACACACAGACACACCCACCCACACACACACACTCACACACACACACACACACACACACACACACACACACTGGGACTGGACTCACTGGGCTCCAAGGCTCAGACTATTATGTCAATGTTCCTCTGGGTTTGGATCCAGAGTCTGCTCTGCGCTGGACTGTGGCTCTGCTCTGTCTCTGGAGGAAAAAAACAGTTCAAGAACGAAAAGCTGTGAAAAGTCAAGGAGACTGTGATGAACCTGAACTGATCGACTGTTTTTTAAAGAAACATCTGACTCTGATCGAAGTCTTCATTCTCAACTGCTCATGGTCGGACAACACTCACCTTTGTCACACCAACATTTTTCACTTCACCATCATCAGAAGGAGGCAGCAGCTTTGACACTGAGTCAGATAGGAGGCGCAGCTTTGACTCTGAGTCAGAAGGTGGGCGCTGCTTATGTGACACTTTGACGTCAGAAGGAGGCGCAGCGTTGACACTGAGTCTGAAGGAGGTCGCAGAGCTTTGACTCTGAGTCACAGTAGGTGGAGCGCATGGTTTGGTCAATGAAGTCTGTTAGGAGGACGCAGCAGTTGTGGTACACTGCGTCACGTAAGGAGGAGGCACATGCTTGGTCCACTGGTGTCAGCTAAAAGGAGGCGCAGCTTTGACACTGTGTCAGATGGAGTGCGCCAGCGCTTTGTACTATCTGAGTCTGAAGGAGGTGCTGGTTTGACACTGAGTACAGATGGTGGCGCAGCTTTGACACTGAGTCCAGAAGGAGGCGCAGCCTTGACAAGTGTCAGAAGGAGGAGAAGGTTTGGACACTGGTAAGGAAGGAGGCGTTGTTGCACATGAGTCAGAAGGAGGAGCTGCTTTGACTCTGAGTCAGAAGGGGCGCAGGTTTTCTTGTTTTTCTTCGACACTGAGTCAGAAGGAAGGGAGCAGCTGTGACACTTGTGTCAGAAGGAGGCGCAGGGGGGAGCAGATTTCTCAGTGAGTCTGATAGGTGGCGCAGGTTTGACAGTGAGTACAGATAGGAGTGTTGGAACTCAAGGGCTGGGCGGTCTATTCTTCAGTGGTTCATCCATTGACATGCCTACCTGTTGATGGTCACACTACAGGAGATAGTTTAGGTCAGACACTCACACTCTACACAACAGGGAGAGCAACACTCAGTGGAACAACACTGCTTTTTTATGGACACGCTACAATTACAATTACAAAACAGAGTCACTATTCTACATCACAACCATGGTCTCATATCTATAAGGCATGAAGAAAAATACAAAACTCAACACACTGCTAATATTTACAGTTCCTTGAGACTGAACATCGCCCACAACTCAGAACCAATCTTGTGGTCCACCCAGGGGCTCTCAGGTGAAAGTATTTATTTGAAGGGCACATGTCCTCACTGTGTTGTCTGCTGGGGTGCGCATGTGTCACAGAGTGTGATGTGAGACCTCTGTGTCTCAGTACTCTGTGTCCAGAGTGTGATGTATGTACTCTCTGGTCTCAGACCTCTTGTGTCACAGGTGTGTGATGTAAGGACCCATCGGTGTCAGACTCTTGTGTCCAGAGTGTGTTGAAGGGAATAACACCCTCTGTGTCTCTGAACTCCTGGTGTCACAGAAGTGTGATGAAGGATCCTCTGTGTCTCTGATCTCTGTGTCACAGAGTGTGTTGATAGTCCTCTACTGTCTCAGAGACATCTGTGTCCTGAGTGTGATGTTTGACCTCTGTGTCTCTGACTCTGTGTCCTGAGTGTGATGAAGTCCTCTCTGTAATCATGTCTCTGTGTCCATGTGTGTGATGGATGACCTCGCTGTCTCAGAGTCGGCCCGTGTCCAGCGTGTGATGACATGGACCTCTTGCTGGGCTCTGACTACTCTGTGTCCAGAGTGTGATGAAGTCCATCTGTGTCTCATGTCACTCTGTGTCCATGAGGTTGTGCTTGTATGTCCTCTGTGTCATCAGACTCTGTGTACACAGTGTGTGGATGGAAGTACCTCTGTGGTCTCTGAACTCTCAATGGGCGTCAAGTGTGTGATTGAATGACCTCTGTGGGTTGGGGGGGGCACGTCTCAGACTCACTGTGTCACATGGTGTGATGAAAGTACACTCTCTGTACTCTGACTCGGTGTCCAGAGTGTGGTGTTGACCTCTCGGTCTTCAGGACTCGGTGTCCAGAGTGTGATGAAGACCTCTCTGTCATCAGACTCTGTGTCCAGAGTTGTGGATGAAGTACCTCTGTGTCTCAGACTCTGTGTCCTGAGTGTGATGATGACCTCTGTCTCAGTACTCGGTGTCCAGAGTGCTGATATGAAGTCCATCTCTGTCTACAGGGGTACCCCCCCTCCGCGGTGTGCAGAGGTGGGATGAAGACCACTCTGTGTACTTACAAGGGGACTCATGTGTCCAGTGTGTGTTGAAGACCTTTCTCGTCTCCATGGGTACTCGGTGTGTTCCAGAGTGTGATGATGACGACTCTCTGTCTCAGGACTCTGTGTCCAGAGTGTGTGTTGATGACCTCTCTGTCTCAGACTCTGTGGCACTGAGTGTGATGGAAGACCTATGTGTCTCAGTAACTCTGTGTCCAGAGTGTGATGATACGTCATCTCTGTCCTAAGACTCTGTGTCCAGTGTGTGATGATGTCCTGCTGTGTCCTCAGAACTCTGTGTCCAGAGTGTGTTGTAGTCACATCTCTGTCGCACGACTTTGTCAGAGTGTGATGTAAGTCCTCTCGTCTCAGACTATGTGTAACAGTGTGTGATGAAGACCTCTGTCTCTGGAATTGTGTACTGTGTGTGATGTAGACTACTTCTTCTTGACTGTGTACACAGAGTGTGTGATGAACCTCTGAGTCTCTGTCTCAGGTGCTCCTGAGTGTGATGATAGTGACCTCTCTGTCTCAGGACTCTGTGTCACAAGAAGTGTGTGATGAAGACCTCTCTGTGATCAGAACTGTGTCCAGCGTGGATGAAGACCTCTGGGTCTTCAGACTATGTGTCAAGAGTGTGTGAAGACATCTCTACTTGTCTCTGACTCCGGTGTCCAGAGTGTGATGTTGACCTCTGTCTCTGACTATGTGTCCAGAGTGTGTTGAAGACCTCCTCGTCTCAGACTGTGTCCAGAGAGTGATGAAAGTCATCGGTGTCTCCAGACTTGTGTCATGAGTGTGTGAAGAACCCTCTCTGTCTATAGACTCTGTGTATGAGTGTGATGAAGACCTCTGTCTAAGACTCTGTGTCTCAGAGTTTGATGAAAGACCTCGGTGTCTCTAGACTCTGTGTCCTGAGTTGATGAAGACACTCTGTGTCTCAGTACTCTGTGTCCAGAGTGTGATGATGACCCTCTCTGTCTATCTGTCTCGGTGTCTGAGTTTGATGTAAGACACTCTGTGTCTCAGACTCTGTGTCCAGTGTGTGTGAAGACCATCTCTGTCTCTGACTCTGTGTCCAGAGTGTGATGATGTCTACTCTGTCTACGACTCTGTGTCCCAGTAGTGTGGATGTAGTACCTTGTGTCTAAGACTCTGTGTCCAGACGTGTGATGAATGACCTCCTGTTCAGACTCTGTGTCCAGAGGTGTTTGAATGGACCTCTCTGTCTTCAGACTCTGTGTCAGCGTGTGCTTGTTGTCCTCTATGTCTCAGAATCTGTGTCCAGAGTGTGATTGTAGACCTCTGGTGTCTCTGACTCTGTGTCAAGTGTGTGTTGATGTGCCGCTCTGTCATCAGGACTCTGTGTGGTGTGGGCGCCCAGAGGTGTGATGAAGACTATATGTCTCAGACATCTGTGTCCAGAGGGTGTGATTGGAAGTCCTATCTGTCTCAGAGCTCGTGTCCAGAGTGTGTTGATGGACCTCTGTGTATCCAGACTCTGTGCCCAGGTGTGA